>BLYE01000013.1:600000-802621 GCA_016586335.1 Nitzschia putrida
GGGACAGCAATGGGGTGATTGTTGTGGCAGTGGTTCGTGGTTCACAGTTCAGAAAGCAACCGTTGTAAGGTCATGAATCACGACTTACCAGTCACGAATCATATATATTAGGGCTAAGTTAGGCCATTTTCCAACCAGACATCATCACCACCCTCCAAAAGTCCCTCGGCATCACTCATCGTGTCTCATTTCTCTCCTGGCTGGTCTCCCCACTCCTTTGCACCTGCAACATACGGATTTACAGCTTGACACCCACAATAATTGGAACACAACCGATTGAAAGACTGATATAGAGGGGTTGATCCCAAACAAACAATAATATGATTGTCCTCAGAACACTAGCACTGCTGGTGGTGTGCTTCTTGTCATGGCAAACTGTACCGGTGAAAGCCTTTCTTCCCATGAGCGGAACAACACCTTTTGGATTGATCCATTCTTCCAAGGAAAATGCACGTCAACTACCTACCACAAGTATTGCACCACCAATGGTTGAATCAAGTATTACCTACACTGTTCCTACTTGGAAGGGCTCCCAAACTAGCCTGCGACATCAGGCGACCAATCTGCCTCTTATTCCCAGCTCGGATACTTGGGGAAACGCCGCTGTGCTGACATTTTCTTCCACTCTGGCCCAAACTCTAGCCAAGAAAACAATGGCAGGGCGCTTGTTGGGACCTCCAGTTACAGCCATGGCACTCTCTTTTGCGTTTGCTTCCTTGGGGCTCATCAATCCTGGTGGAACAGCAGCCGCCAAGACACTTCAATCCGTCTCGCTCAATTTAGCTACACCCCTCATTCTACTTGGTGTGAATTTGTCCAACTGTGCCGCTCGATGTGGTCCACTTTTACCTTCGTTTCTTGCGGCAGCATCTGCGACGTTGATTTCTTGTACCGTCGGATGGATGGTCGCAGGACCATCCTTGACGGCGGCGCTGGGAAGAGATGGATTGACGATTGCGGCCGCATTACTTTCCAAGAATATTGGTGGTAGGTTATAGATCATCATCACATGTATGCCTCGCCTCGTTCGCTCCTTCTTGCGTTCCTTACACAATTTGATTCGACAAATCTCTCATCTTTCCCAGGTGGCATCAACTACATTGCCGTTTGTCGTTGTCTGGGAGCCAGTCCCAATGCAATTGCTGCTGGGTTGTGTGCTGACAATATTTTTGCCTTGATTTATTTCCCCGCTTCGAGTGCGTTGAGTGCTGGTAGACCGGATCTTGCCATGGACACGACGCCCGACGGGGCCAATGGTGGAAATTGTACCGCGGTAGTCTCGGAGGAGGCCTCGTTGTCCAAAGGAAGTTCGACGCAAGTGATTCACCAACTATGCACATTGTTCTTCTTGTCGAGTGCGTTGCTTTGGGCGGGGGAAAAGATTGGTGGTCACACGGGAGCACTTCCTGCTTGTACACTCTTGACAATCCTGTTTGCATCCTTGGCGCCATCCAAGTGGATCCAATCCCTCCAGGGACCCGCCGAGATTCTAGGCACTAGTCTGTTGTACTTGTTTTTCAGCACCATTGGGGCACCTGGTTTGGCCGTCGCCGAGTCTGTTCGGACTTCACTCCTTCCGATTGCAACTTTCTTGACATGTCTGTACAGCATTCACTTTGGTATTTTGTGGACACTCCACAAATTCTTTGGACATTTACCCCCTTTCCGGGCACAGCGGTTATTAGTGGCATCATCTGCAGCGATTGGAGGGCCGGCTACGTCAGTGGCCTTGGCCCAAGCAAATCAATGGAAAAGTTTGGTTTTGCCAGGATTGTTGGTGGGGAATATTGGATTCAGTGTGGCTACGTTTGTGGCGCTGTTATTCGCCAAAGTGTTACGGCCAATGCCATGAGTCTAGAGAGGGTAGAAAACATAAAAAGCATACTGTTTTGTTTCCTTTCGTATGGAGCATACTAGCAGTAAGAGTAGTGGATAGAAGTTAGGAATATCATCAATCACGGGCAAAATTAATTCGTGAACCGCCCGTTCGTCGTCGGTGGCCATGACCGACAACCAACAACCAAAATTGGACACACGTGTTGCAACACAACAATACAACCTCTCTCCACTCTCAGTCTTTCCCCTTTAATACAGAGCATCATCATGGAAGTATTGACCGACTCTTCTGATTCTTCCCCCGTGTTACTATCCAACGCAGCAGTTCTCAAATTGCTGGAGGAACATGTTGCCAACCGGGAAGAGCCCAGACATAAGAATCGCAACAAACCATCGAAATATGCGCACCGTGATTGGATCGAAGACCGGGTCTTGGCATACCTCAAGACAACTCCATGTGTCAACTTGGATTCTTCCAAGCTGGAAGAGATGACAAGCCAATTGACATCCTCGAAGCGGCACAAGACCGAAGAGACGTCCAGTGGCGAGGGAACGACTGCAGGGTTTGGCTTGACAAATGCAGAAGCACTTCAAATTGCTAATTTTATGCCGACAGAAATGGTAGAGATTCACTTGATGGTGGAGGAATTGCACGCCCGCATGTCAGAGCAGCGACAGGAAGAGCTACTAGGGTTGATTGCCTCCTATCGGACAGATCAAGAGGCTATTGAAGGGGAAGAGGAGGATGAACACGTGATCAAGGAAGAAGAGTGAGCATTGACCGTTTGGATTTGGATCTGGCACCTCGTCTTTCTACATGATAGAGATATTTTGGAAAGTTTTCGGCAGGCATCAGCGGTAACTGCTAGAAATGGCAGATCAATCGTCACGACACTGAAGTTCAAGATTTCACTACTACTAGTAGTACTTGCGAAGCAATGTACCGAGTAGGAATTACTCAAAGGAGGAAAGCATAAGAAAGAATACAACTTAAATACATCTTCATCATTAGTTTTGCGACAGCTCCGACTGGACCAAGCTATCGCTTGAAGTGTTCCATCTTTCCTAGTAGACAAACTCATGATGCAGTACTTTCCAGATATACAAAATCAAGCAATTCTAAACATGCAAGGTTCCTAATTCGCATGTTGTGCACTTCCGACATGCAACTGTGCGATACGTGTCCCACGGGTCCTTCGGATTGTTTGCTGGCTGGGTGGTATGGGAGCACCATACCTACCAGGGATAACTCTTTTACCCGTCTTGATGGTCGCTCAATGTGAAACGGCGCCGGCACGTGACGCCATCTTCCAAGAAGATTTCTCTTTCTTCAAGTTCTTTGAACCCCCGTGCCTCCTTCATGGCCATGACCAGGTCCACAAACTCTTGACGTTTCTCAATTCGAAGCCAATATAGGACATACTCGTTGACACAAAATATTGTAGTGCGCCAGGTTTTCTCGGAATCTAGCCGAGTTCGCGAGAGCATGACACCTTGCAACTTCTGTTCCACTGATCGAATGCTTGAGAAAGGGAAGTGGGTGCTAGTGAACCCAGAATCGCGCCGCACTCCTTCCGTGGTAACAGCAACATGATCTTGAAGCAAGCGCGCTTGAATGGCACCATAGTTGAAATGAAAAACTGCTCGGACTGAGTTGAGTGCTCCCAAAAGGAACATGGCCTCAAGGGTCCAGTGGAAAAACTTGGCCAAACCGGTCTCTCCCTGTGCTGCCCCCCATACTGCAAGCGAGAAACAAAAGAGACTTGAGAACCAGTATTTTGCAGCTTCGACTCGCTGACTTTGGATCCACTCAGCGGTATCTTGGCAATCGAAAACAGCGACAATCCCTTGTTTGTCATCATAGTATGGATCTTTCCAAGTGAGGTCACGGGCTTCCTCTATATCCTGAAAGACCGACTTGCGAAGCAGCGAAGTGGCAACACAACTTGGAGTAGTACAATCTTGATGGCCACTTTCGTCCACGACGACGACATCTTCTTCGTCTTTGAATTCATGTACCTTTTTCATCGCCAGTACCAGCTCGACAAACTCTTGGCGTTTCTCAACTCGGAGCCAATATCTGACAGTATCATTGGCATCAAGCATTGCAGTGCCACAGGTCTTTTCGAAATCTTGCCGGGCCCGCGAGAGCATGACACCCTGCAGTACAGGGTCGGTTCTTCTTGGTGGAACCAAAGACCTCTGTTCCGTTGACAGAATGCACGAGAAAGGGATGCATGTGCTGGTATATCCAGAATCGAATTGCACACCTTTTGTGGTAATGGCAACATGATCTTGTTGACGGAGGCTCGCTGCAACGGAGCTATAGTCGAAATAGTATGCTCGGGCTAGGTAGATCACTCCGGAAAGGGGAAGAACATAGAATACAGAGCGGAAAAACTTGACCAAACCAGTCTCGCCCTGTTCTGCTCCCCAGAAAGTATTCAACGCGGCGTACAAAGCACAGGCTATGATATACAACATCGCTGCACTGCGTTTCACACTCCGGATCCACTCAGCGGCAATCTCAGCATCTTGGCAATCGAAAACAGCGACAATCCCTTGTTTGTCATCATAATATGGATCTTTCCAAGTCAGATCACGTGCTTGCTCTATATTCTGAAAGATTGACTTGCGGAGCAGCGAACTGTCATCCTGACTACTGCAGGATGTAGTAGTAGTACAACTATCATCACCTGTAGTACGCTTGCTCGACAAGCAAGCTTCCAAATCAGACGGATCATCTTCCTCTCTCATGCCGACTGCAGTGCTCTGGAATGAAGATATCAAGTCTTTCCAGGTTCTAGAGAGGAGGTAGGCGAGGGGCGGTGACGATGCTTCTGTTGTTTCCTGTTCCGAGAAGCTCCAACAAATCGTGCTAATACTAACGTTAGTACATTTTTTTAGTACGTTAGTAGAAATACTGCATAATGCATAATAATATACTCCCTTTCTCCGTACTACTAACACTGGGGCCTTATTGTAATCTTGTCGTCTCTTGATAGGACGAAGGACTATTAATACGGCAATACCGGTAACACTATACACTATAGAGTGTTGAGTTACAGTACAGTAGTACTCGTTCCTTTCATTGCATCCTTGATGTTGTTGTCGTCGTTGTTGTTGTTCGATGTCTGATGCCGAGCGGACTTTGTGCGACTTCTAAATACTCGGTTCGGTACTCGTAGCACGACTTGTTCGGATACGCGCGAAAATAATGGCAATGTTGAGAACTCGTATTAGTCAAGTTTTCAGTAATATAGTTAGTGAATACTAATAGTACGTAAAATAACTCATACAATTTCCTTGTTTTGGTCAAGGAAGTCATATCACTCAGTACTCAGTATTGACTCCACGAGTGATCATTGCCGTACGGTACCAATCGTACAGTACGTACTCGTACACAACCAACGACCAACAACGACAAGCCTCCACATAGTTGTTTGTTGTAGAAACCACAACATCTGAAGACCGTGAAGCCATTACCTACACTACATCAGCAACAGCAGAAAGAAGAACACCAACGACATGTCAGACTCGGAACGTCCTCGAAAAGGAGAGGAGAAAAAGGCGAAACGAAGACGCCTGGCAAACGACGGAGCAAATGCGCAAGAAATCAACTTGGCCAACCTCGTGGAGCAATTTCGCGAGGCTTTGAAGGGAGCCTCGGAACTCGAGTTGGATTTGCAAAAGGCCCGGATTGCTCTAGAAGCTACGGCGGGGAATATGCAGATGGCGGCTCAGTTCTATTGGGATGATTACTTGGCCTCTCAAGCAGCCATGGCAGCCGCTGCTGGCGCGCTTCCTCCCAATCCCATGCTGCAACAGCCGCCTTCTGCTGACGCAGCTTTAGCGGCCGCTCTCCATGACGTCAATGCTTTGTTGCCTCAGCCTGAAAGCAACAACAACAATGCTGCTGCTGTTGCTGCTGCCGTGGCGAGTGCCAGTGCTGCTAACAAGGGCGTGAGTGCAGCTTCGGCGCGAAAGGCTGTCCGACGCAAATTGGATCGTATTTTTCGTGCCGCAGATGCACAACAACAGCAACAAGCTTCCCTCGATTCTCCTCCATCTGCCGCTCGTGCCTTGCGAGCCGCCGATAACAACCTTCCAGAAGACTTGCCTCCCAATGTTGCCGCACAGGCTCCTCCCGTGGACCCACATATCGAGAGTGCTTCGGTCTCCGATGATGAAGCCTGCGGGCCTGCTATTCGCCGTCTGATTGGTCAGCATCCATGCAAACGAAACCCCACTACGCATCGTCGACTCTTGATTGAACAGGCAGTTGCCGCCGTGGCCAATGAAGTGTTGCCGCCGTCGGACTCTCATGACAAGAAAGAGGAGGAGTCCCAAGCGAATGAGGTGGATCTTCGGGATGAAACCGATTATATTAGTGACACGGAATGGTTGGGAGGTCAAGACGAAGGTTCTCCCACATCTCTCCTCGAGGTTCTTTGGGGCGTAGGACTCACCACCAGTACCACCGTCGCGGACGAACCGGTGGCAGCCGGTCAGCAGCAGGCCAACAATGCACCGGAAGAGCGAAATGTTGTCGCCGATGAAGAAGTCGAAGCAGTTCCAAATGTACAACCCATGGCCGGTATTCCCTATGTATGGTTGAATGCCTCCTTTGCGTTGTCGCCTTGTGGAACCGGTCTTCACATCAAGCCTCCTCCCATTGAAGAGATTGGTTTTTTCACCTGGCGTCAGAGGGACTCGGCACAGGGCTCGTCGGCATCGCAAATCCCTCCCCCGCACTATTGCAAGTCCATCAGTGCCATTATTTCTATTGTCACGGCACTTCTGTACACTGGGGTATCCATTCAGGGAAACGAACTTAGCACTGTTTCGGGAAGGAAGCCGTTTGCAGACTTGTCATTGGAGGAACGAAAACAGGAATTCTTGCCCCGTCTCACGGATGCTCTTGCGTCTTTGCTCTTTGTGGCTGCCATGAGCTCCAAGGAACGTAAACTCCGAGCTCTTCAGAAAGCGATGAAAGCATTTGACGATGAAGAGTCTGCCAATGTGGATCCAAAAATTCTCTTAATGAAACGGCGTCTTCGTCTCATTCCGACTTGCTCTTGGGAAGATGATCCTCCTAATCCAAGACTTCCGGAATATCCAGCCTATTGGCGAATGACTCCTCTCACATCGCTTACCAACATCAAGGACATTCGATTGTTTGTGTCCAGCAACATTCGCTCCTTCACGTCTCGTGGCGGAGTGGCGCTCCTACTGGAGAACATTCTTCGAATTCACGGCAAACGTGTCATTGGACGGCTCCTCCATTCCACCAAATCGTCGGAAGAACCAATGGAACACGTATCACATTGTTGTTTGATCAAGTGCACATGCGAGGAACGTCAGCGTAGACACTATGACAAGAATCCCTTGCCTGCCTCCGTCCGCAACGACCCAACCAAATTGCGCGATACAACTCCTCAAGGTGTCGACTGTGTCACCGTCGAATTGTTGAGTCTACTTTGTACGGGTACCATTCATTCCAGTTGGGATGGTTGGTCGTCGAACAAGTTGCAGTTTGGCTTCTTGGGTACTCCCTCAGATCCTATTCCCTCGGAGCTGACCCGACCCAAACAGCCTGTCTGGGTCATTCGTGGGTACAGATGCTTTACTATGCTTCGGCTGGTCAATACTATGGATGCCAATCCACAGGAAGTTGCCGAACAAGACTCTCCTGGTATTGTTTTGAACGTGGAACACTGGAATCCTTGGTATGATTCCAACCAAAAAGTCAACTTTCGCCTGACAACGGCGTCACAAGAATGGACGCCACCAATGAACCCAAAACCTGCTCTTACTGCAAAGGCTGGAAATAAGATTGGAGACTCCAAACCTCCTGCTGTCAAGTCCAGTACGAATCCGGCGCAGGAGGAAATTGAACGAGCTCAGTGCCATCCGGATGATCAACGGGATTACAAGGAGAACTTGCGTCTGTGGCGCTATGACATGGAAGGCCGTTCGGCACAGAAACTCTCGGCTAGCCTGGTGGGAGGGAACGCTAGTAGTAGTGGTGACAAGGAGAATCTATGGGTTCCCTACTACAAATTGACTCCTCGACAAAAGCTGGTCGTTGAGGCCAAATTTGGGCCCAAGATCAAGTCGATTCTTTGGAGCCGATGGCCTGGAGCCACCACGAGCTCATTTGTCCCGAGCACATACGATGACCCCATCGTCTAATAACATTCCTTTCTACGTTAGTACTAGTATGAACACTACTGAGTCTCATAGTGTACCAACGGAACAGCAAAGCAATAAACTCAGGAAATACGCTTTTGTTGCACAACGAAATTCGTTGAAATTTTAGTCTAAATACTTCTTGTGAGCATGTATCATTCATTCACCTGTCATTCACATCAACTTATGGAGGCCGTTCGCTCCTCCAGCTTAACCTGGAGGGCCTTGGCTTTGTTCCTTTGCAACTTGGCAATGGCGTAACCTTCCCATCTCTCAAAAAATTCTGCAGCTTCATTGAAGCACGGCACTGCACGCCTCAAGTCACCAATGTACACAAAGTGCTCTCCCAATCGCTGCTTGGCCAAGGCCTGGTCCAAGCATGAATCGTACCGTTGCGCAAGTGCAAACGCGCGCTCGTACCTCTCTTCTGCTAGTCTGTTGTTTCCTCGGAAAGATGCACTTCCAGCTTCTAGCATTGTCAGCTTCCCCAGACAAACTCCTGGATTTCGCTTTGTGTATTCCCTCAACTGACGCATACAGGCGTTTGCCCGCTTCTCTAGCGCTTTCCTTTCCTTGGTGGAATGGGAAAATCGAGCATTTCCAAAGTATACCTTGGCGTCTAAGAACAACCCAAGGACCTCGTGCACCGAACTCTCATGTGGTAGGGCTTGCGACGCACACCTGTCGATCATTTCAAGTGCCGCCTTATATTCCCCGGTGACTGTGTATAGAAATAGTTTAGCCCGATATGCGTTTCTGACCGTCAAAGGACTGCTGCCCTGGAGGAATTGCTCAAGGTAAGCATGATGCGCAGGTAAATCACCATCAGGGTCCAAGACAACCTCAAGCATGTCACGCTGTGATCGCAAAGATATCTGAAAAGAGAGACCGAATCGTTGGTGAGACAAAGACGAATACGATAAAGACAAATTTCTACAAAGTGGTACATACCAGCTTGTCGTGACCATGAAGAAGTGTCAAGTCTTCCATTTCCTGATGTGAATTTATCATTTCGGAAACCGTGAAAGATCCGGAATAGAGCATGAACATCGTGTGGTGGAATGCATTCACCATGGCAAATTCTGCATCCCCCGTCATGAGTCCTACGCGGTGCCCTTCTTTCAGATGTGGAAGCGAGTCAATGAGAGGGTTCGAGTGAGCAACCATTGAACCCCAATAGAGAGACAGGACACGAGAACGAAAGGACTGGGCATCCCATTCATCAAGCAGATCCAGAGCAAGCTGCCCATAGCGAAGGCCCTCCTTCATATTACCACTGCCACAGAGTAAAGTCCCATATCCAGCAAAGGCCACAATAGACATGGCGCTCATACCATCGTTCAGTGTCAACTTCATCATCTTCAACACAACGAAAGGAAACAGGTCCTTTCTGGCGATGTAAGTGTTCAAGAACAACAAGTTCAAAATCTGCATTGCAGACAATTTCCTCTCGTCCCTCATTGGTTGGAGTCGTTTCAACATTGAATCGCTCTTACTTCTCAGCTTCCTTGACACTTGACTCATTAGGAATGCAATCTTTGCATTGTTGAAGCAAGACTTGAAGTTGATCCCCAACATGCTTAGACTCTTGATCCCAATGTCGATGGCTTTCTGTGTGTCTCCCCGTACACCAAGGACATATATTCTGGTCATGTATGCTCTGAACTTTTCTGGACAGTCCTTGGCGTTGGCTAGGACTTCTTCGACGAGTTCGTCGACGCGGCTTGAGTCGCCTTGTGCAAACTCAACTTCAGCAGCATAGTTGAAAAGAACGACGCTCAAGTCGTACGCTTCTTCCCAGTGATTCTCGCCTAGCAGAGTGAAGGCGAATCGAAGGATTTCAGAGGCGGTGGGGAACGAGTATCCTGCTGCTGCCATTTCGGCGCCGCGGATGCACAGTGCTGCCACTTCGTATCGCATGCTCTGGTCAGTGATCAAATGGGCACCTGCCTTGATAAGGTGGAGAATAAGGAACAAGCTGCTCTCAACTTCATCCTCACTGAGGTGTTTCCACAACCGCAACCCAACCTCCAGTTGGAAGGCTGGCTGCAGCTCCGGTGCAATAAGGTCGAAACAAACAGACTGAAATGTATTGTGTCGGAAGGAGTACAGCTTGGTTGCATCGTCCAAAACAAACTTGCCCTTCTTGACAAGGACGTGGAAACGGTCTTCCAGTGGCTCTTGGAGCGCCACTTCTAGGGCACGTTCGGAGATGTCCGACCCCAGCGTCGCAGCTGCCATGAGCACCTTCTGGATCTCTCTTGGAAGAGTTCGGACCTTTCGGCCCAAGAACTCCCGCGAACAGCAGGATACCGCTTGACAATTGGTTTCTAAGGACCACTTGTTGTTCTTGGAGTCATAGACAAACAAACCATTGTCCTGTTGCATCATCTTGAGACTTTCCACAATAAAGTAAGGGTTTCCATGAGAGTGTTGAAAGACAAAGTCGGCCAGCGACTTGGTTTGGATATCGGACATGGAGAAGACCTCCTTGACGATGTCCCGTACGTGTTCGAGGTGCAGGTTCTTGCAAACAATGTTGTTGATCTTGACTTTGTCCTCATCCAATAGTCTAAGGAAACCACTGAGCTCTGAGGAAGGATCGACATCATCTCTGCAAATACCAAGAAACAGTATACCTTCGCTCATGTCATCATTGATCAAGACTCGGAGTTTCTCAAGGGGACAACGAGGCGCCCATTGAATGTCATCCAACAAGACGACAATTGGACGTTCCCGTGAACCGATTGCCCGGAACAATTTGTGTAGCGCAAAGATGCTTCTTGCATTCTGCTGATCGCATTGTCGACATGAATCCGTGGTGCCTTGTACAGAGCGAATCTCGTCCGGCATGAGGATGGAAAGTGGGGGTAGCATGTGTGCGAGGAAAGGAAGCTCCCCTCCTACGGAAGCAAAGATGCTCTGTCGTACGGAGCGGATAACGTCTTCATCCAGACGAAGAATCTGGTTGACATAGTCATGGAAGGCAGCACATAGAGGAGCGAAGGGATTTCCCTGATGCTGATCAAACTTCCCACTACAAAAAATGCCACCAACCTCCGCAACACGGGTGCGCAGGGATTCCCCTAACCGAGTCTTTCCTGTCCCCGTAGCCCCGCTGATAAGAGTAAACTCCAAAGGTGTTGGAGCTTTCTTGGTTACGGCATCATCGAATGCCTGTAACAGAAGCTTCTCTTCTTCTTCTCTACCAAACAGCTTTCCAGACAGATGCAAACTGTCCACCGAATCTCCTTCCGACAAAGAGAGATCCTCCGTAGAACCGGTTGAGGCCTCTGAGGATTCTCTCTTGATATCTGGAAGCGGTAGCGGTTTGATCTTTGTTGCGGCTACTAGTTGCTTTTGCGCCTCTGGCTTTGCCAGGGCCAGCGGCTCTACAGCGCCCATTTTCACGTCACTAAGAAGCGGCGTTTCTTCTACCATTGAGAAACTCGAAGAGCTCTCCATTTCGCCGCGAGCCAAGAGTTCTTTCAAGAACGGTTGTGGATGCATTGGCATGGGGTTCATTGCTGCCATTGTATTAGACTTGGAGGAACTCCCTTCTACGGTAGATACAAGTTGCTCAAGAGGGAGTCTACTGGGTGGCCGACCCACGTGCTGCACTGCCGCTATCGTGCTTGCTGGGTGCTGGTGGGTGGAGGAACAGATTTACGTGGCGCCGGTTTCGGCAATTTCCGTGGCTTTCTGTACCTGGAACTGTGTTGGTTTAAACCCGAAGAAGGGCCAGGGTAGTAGTTTCCCCGTAGTACACGCGCTACGACGAGTATACGCCAGACGTACACCCATGACGGCGCCCATAGTTGCCGCCGCGTCAAGACCATCAATTGGCGCTTCGACGCGGTTCCCGATTGTTCCCATAGTGATCGTACTTGAATGACGTATTCTTACAGATGAACACACATATTTTTTGGTTGATACCCACAAAACTGCTCGGGAAACAATATTCTAGAGTGGATGACAACTACCGTACCACAAGCTAACAATACAAAATACGAGGAGACTGTTTCTATCATCCTTATGCTGTACGATGAACGACGATACGTATACACTTCCACCAATTAGTCAATAGGGAACTTGGCGACAACCGTCTTGGATGATTCGTCCAAGGTAGAGACGGCTAGGTCGATATCCTCCTTCGTATGAAGGGTCGACACAGTCATGCGAATGGCTGGAGCCAACTCAGTTCGCAAATGGCTGCTTGCATCCTTTCCGGTAGCCACAAAAGCGACTCCCTTCTTGAGACAATCGTGCATAATAGCACTCATGACTTCAGCTTCGTACGGAGACTCCTTGTGGAGCTGGAGTACAACAATAGGGGATCGCTCGTCACTGGTAACAACCAGGTGGGATAGATTGGCACTAGCCAAACGTTCGTACATGTAGGTCACATTCTTTTGCAACTTGGTCACTTGAGAGGAGGAGGAATCCATTAGGCGCAATGCTTCCACAGCAGCACTGGCCATGAATGGCGGCGACGAAGCGCTGAAACAGTAACCAGCTCCAGATAGACGCTGGTGATCGACAACTTCTTCATTTCCAACAGTTACACCACCGACACTTCCCAAAGAGTTCTCCAAGGCAATAGTGATGATTTCGGCATCATACATGGGTCGTTGGTGGTAGTGTTCAAGGGCTCCGCGTCCAGTTTTACCCAAAGTTCCAAAGCTGAAAGATTCGTCCAAGATAAGGCGGTATCGGTACTTGTGCTTCAAATGCACAATTTGGTCCAGAGGGGCAATGGTTCCAAGGTTCTTGTAGAGTCCCTCCACCACAATGAATCGCCTTTGAGCGTTTGGCTTGCGGCCCAATCGCTTGTCCTCCTGTTGCAACTCTTTGAGAATGCGTTCCAAATCATCCATATCGTTGTGCTTGAACCAATGAACATTAGCCCTCGACAAGTAGACCCCAGTTGTAATGGGTTCATAGACTGCCTCATCAACAACCAAAATGTCACCTCGCTTGGCGAAGGCAGCCACAGTACTAGAGCAAGTAGAGGCACCATCTGAGTACATAATCGCACCGTCAGTCTTGGTGAATTTGGAGATAGCCTCTTCTAGTTGAAGGTGAGTGTCGATGGTTCCATAGAAACCACGAGGACCGCAACTTCCACACCCATATCGGTTGAGGGCTTGCTCGGACACTTGCTTCAGACGTGGGGATGTTTGCAGGCCCAAAAAGTCAAAGTTGCAGAAGTTCAAGACCTTCATAGCAATATCTTCACCCTGATACGTAATATTCATGAATTTGCCATCCTGCGACTGGATGACGATTTGAGCAGACTCTTTATCCTCATCCGAGGAATCAGACTTGGGAGCCAGTGGAACTCGAGTCTGCTTCCACTCGGCCAACAAATCTTCTTTTTCAGAACTGGAGAGTTTCTCCTTGGAGGGATTCTTGTAGTTGTCCTTGCCTAGTCGGAAGAAGACCATGTACAATAGACTCAACAACAAAGTAGTTTCCACGGCCACGTGGAGTGGATCGTTCATCACGAGGTTCAACCACCAGTCTCTGTAGAGGCCAGGGAAGCTGCTTACCAAGACAATAGCCTCCCCACCGCTTGGAAGTACAATGGACTGGTGCCAAAGACCATGGATAGTCTCACCAGCTTTGAAGCCAAGTTCGTACACAGCAGGAAACAACATCTTTTCACAAACTTTACGTTCGTACTGCAAACAACGAAACAAGAATGGGCGCAATTTTGCTTCAAAAACTCATGGCGCGAGGCTCCCAATGACGGTCGTAGACATATTTATATACCAAAATTTTTGAAATGTCAACACGAAAGCGGTCTAGTTCGTACAGTGGTTAGTACCCCGCATTGTGGTTGCGGAAACCTGGGTTCGATTCCCAGACTGGACATTCCTTTTTCTACGCTGCTCCGGCAATCTACCCAGTGAATCGGAGATGAACACGTCTAGTTCGTACAGTGGTTAGTACCCCGCATTGTGGTTGCGGAAACCTGGGTTCGATTCCCAGACTGGACATTTCTTTTTCTGCCCGCCGGCGCATCCAGGGTATACGTCAGCATGACGTCGGATGGATGTAGAGTCTAGTTCGTACAGTGGTTAGTACCCCGCATTGTGGTTGCGGAAACCTGGGTTCGATTCCCAGACTGGACACATATCTTTTTCCCTGTGAGGCCTCCGCCTTTGCATGAATGGATGCAAACGTCGTCTAGTTCGTACAGTGGTTAGTACCCCGCATTGTGGTTGCGGAAACCTGGGTTCGATTCCCAGACTGGACAGTTATACTTTTCGCTGCAGCAAAAGCACATACCATTTTGCCAGTCAGAGAAACCTTCGAAATGTATGCATTCATTTTTCAAATTTTGAAAATGAAACTGGATCTTTGGAAAAAGGAGGAGCAGAGGTTGTTTTCTGGTACTAGTACTTGACGATGCGGCGTGCTAAAGATATTGGATGTGTCTATCGTCCTACTAGTGTTATGAAATATCCATGGCGTCAAAAGCAAGTTCACATTCACGTTGTCTGGAACCGTCATGAGCACAGTCTTTGCAGACTGAGGAACCGTACCTTGTGGAGTCAAAGTCAATCGTCAAGCACATTTTACAGAAAGGTTGGAAGCAAACCTCACAGGAACCGAGACAAGCAGAACAGGTAGGCTGTTCACAGAATGTACAACCTTGTCTTGTCTGAGGCGTGCATTTTTTAGGTTTGGGAGATGGCGCATGTTGCGTGGTTGCCTGACTGTCACAACTTTTTGATGGAACCACCGTGAACCAACGAAGCAAATTGACACTGGGTGTACAGTCATCTTGGGTAGGAAAGGCTGGTGCTGTTGAGGAGCTTTGCAATATGGGGTGGATTGGAGAAAGACAGACAAAGCAGGAAGTGCTGTTGCTTGCATTGTGTACGGTCTTTCTTTGTGGAGTTGCACTTGGTTGTTTGGCCAGCTTCCACCATTCAACGGGCTTGGGTTTGGTCGGTTTCTCTTGTATAGGATGCATATTTTCAATTTCTGACGGCTGTAGTTCACTGGAGGGAACACAAGATGACATGTTCAGTGTTCGCCTTCGCTTGGGATCTGGAGTGAACATCCAGCCTTGTCGTTTCCCATTAGGATTGGATACGTCAATGCTTGCTGGGCTTGGTACCTCCTCGTATTGCCGTAAAGCCATTGTATCGGATGGCCATTGGTTTCTTCGTTTCCAACTATCAAGTGTGGGTACAATCACTGGCTCTGTCATTTTGTAGGGGTGAATGGTCGAGTCAATGGTTGACCGCCAAGAAATTGACTGTTGTTGTAGCAATATGGGCGGCCCGGAGGCGCGCCCAAAACCTTGTGCGGATTTTTGTACGTATTTTCGCACAAACAGGACCTACTAAAGTGATGACGTCACGGTCAGCCCCTTTTCGCGCCAAAATATTTGTCGCTGGTCGGTGCCAGTGGGCAGTGGGCAGTGGGCAGTTGGCAGCAACCTCCTCATCCAGAACTTTCTGGTTTGCCATATCTCATAAAGTCATTCTGTCATTGCTACCGTACTTGTAGAACGGAATACGTCCTGGAAGCTCTCATTGAAAAGTACAATCTAATGAATGGTGGGTAACAGCGCCCCTAATATTAGTTACTCCGGCAGCACAAAATTTGTCCACGAGGGATCTACACGAAAACGCTTTCGATCATATCAAGATCCAAGGATACATCGTCGTCGTCTTGTCCAACAGTGATGAAACCATCATTGTGTGTGTAGCAGCGATCCAATGTCTCGATACAGTTTGCCGCTACCTGCTGCTCATCATGGGTTGTAGTTGTAGTTGGAAACGACGAGGAGGACAGCTCCGTGAAGTGGTGAATCGGGTCATTCATAGAATAGTCACTTTCGTTGGCATTAGCAACAACTGCATGTTGCGAACGCGAAGTGCTGGTGTCATCCATGAGTCGGAGGTCAAAGACATGTAGTGTCATGGCGCATGCTCTTTGATCGCCACCCAACGAAAAATTGGATGGAAAAGCTGTAGTAGTGGAGTTGTCTTGGTGTAGACGATTATCGCCGTGGTGGTCTTGACAAGCTTGTGTCAATGATGGGAAGGATTCTAGAAAACTCTGGGATTCTTCATCAGAGAGGCTTCCAAGATCCAGCTCACACTGGGGTTGTTCTTCCACGACAAGAATGTGCTGATCCCTGTCGTCAGTACTAGTATTGCTGACCCTTCGAGTGATTCTTGGTTTGGGTCCGTTGAGACATGTTGGCCCGGTTAGATCATGAGTGCCATGGTCCATCTTGACAACATGTTCTCTAGTCGTGATGCCACTGGAGAAAGAATTGTCTTTCTCGTGGCTCATACCATGGTGGTTGGTGTCTTCAATCTTTTGGGGCATTTTGGATGGGATGGGCTTCAAGTTGCTTCGAAGAATAGACCGCACTGACTCCAAGTTTCCTTGAATGAACTTGGGATGATACCATTCTTCCTCGGCTTGCTTGTCGCCAACAGTCCCTCCGATGCGTCGAAAGCCCCAAAAGGAAAATTGCCTTTGGAGGGACCGAATCCTGCAATGTCCAAAGTATGCTGGAAGAATCTTCTCGAGTTGGTCCTTGTCCTTGATGGCAATTGTTGTCCCACCACGGATCCAACAGATGGCTCCCGTGTGTTGATGGCTCTCCAAAAGTCGAAACATCTTGAGTGGGAATGTATCACGGTTGGCGTGCCTCCTTCGAGGAGCATGCCCACCAACTCCACCAGCCAGTTGCCTGCTGGCCTTCATGGGTGTTTTCTCACCTTTGCTTCCCTTGGCTTGTCTGTTGCAGCTGCGTCTTCTTGCCATGTTGTACGTTTGCAAAGTTGTGAGCCTCCACAATCAGTGACCACCCTCCATTTCCTTGTGGAAGAAATGGCTTTCCACCTGGCTTGTTGAGAAATATGTTCATATTCGTGTATGAATAAATAATATGATGGCAGTAGAACATTTGGCCGTCAGTGTTAAGAATCTGTTAGTACTACTACTACCAGGTAGTAGTAGTGATGAGGTTGCCGTGGTTCAAATCCATTCACAGTGTGACTCTTCATGTCCGACCATTGCTTTCTGTTGAACAACAATGGAACTTACGATTATCAAAACCTCGTCGTGGCTGTCCTCATTTTATATTTGTTTGTACCAGGACCGTTTCGGAAAGGGATCAAGAGGTCCATGGACAGAGGTTTTCGGGCAACAAGAGATCGCGATTGGTACATAACATTGGAACGCAATATATTCGGTCGCCAGATGCTCGTTCCTTCTGGTTTGAGAAGGACGTAAAGTGTGATTGACACAACACTGCATGCTGCGTCGAGCTATTACTGTTGTACTATGAAAATATGAAATACTACAGGTTCTAGCTAGAGACCTACTCCTCCAGTATGCAGTATTCCGTAGTTTCGCCGTCTATCGTGACGACACAGAAACTATTAATCTCGTCATTCTTGAGCGGAATCACGAATGAAGTGATTTCGGCGCGAATGACTGACTTTCGGGGGTTCGGAGAATCCGTTGAACTCCTCCCTTTCACCGGTGTACCGTATTCGACCCAGCCGAATGCCTAAGCAGCATTCCCATGATGGAACTTGCAAGGACTTACCATGATGGGAGAAGCAATGTTGACAATGGCAAAAGAGAAGTCTTGGTTTCTGAAAAAAATAGTCTTTAAATATATGTAATCTAAAATAGAGTGTCGATGATGTCCGCTGAAAGGGGCTCCAGGAGTTGATTTGTCGTCGATGATGTGGGTGCAAAAATTGGCGTAGGTTCCAAAATTGATGATGCATCAAACACATCTGTCGGGACGATTTCGTCAAGAAAATCCAAATTCCGGTGTTCAAACCGCAGCATTTGACCTTGTGGACGAGATAGCTGAGAGACGGAGGGGAAAACATCCTGCTTCTTCATGTTTGCTGGAATGTTCATCATATCCTTGGCGAAAGAATCTGCTGCCAGGCTAGGGAAACTCATCGACAGAGAGCTTGCCAAATTGATAGATGGTGGAAAGTCTCCCTTTGTGAATTGGATTGGGCTGTCGCTGGGCGAAACACTTGTGTTGTTGGACAAGAGATGCCGACTCATGAACCGACACAAGGTTTTGTTCCCTCGTACGAAGTATGGATGTCTCCATGCACCCTTGTATGGGCCATCAACAATTCTCTCCCAGTGCCACATATTCAATTGGCGTTGAAAAGATCGGTACTTTGTTTGTCCAAACCCAAACATTGGTAGAATTTCGAGCAGCCTTTCAGGGTTGTGTACCATAAGGGCGGTCCCATTCTTCACCCAAGAGATGATGTGGTCAAGCCCCTGGCGTTCAGTATATGTCATCAGATCATGAAGCTTCCCCGGGAACTGAACACTAGCAGAACCTCTTGATTGAATCTTTTTCTTGTCTTTTCCCTGCATGGAGGACATGTTGTTGTCCACTAGTTGAAGTTGTTGGGTGGTCATGTTAACAAAGTCAATGATGTCAAATTTGTGAGCCAATTTGTGACCGTGGCACTCTCAGGAGGAGGAGTCGGCAGCCAGGTGAGAGTGAACCCTCCTCGACGGGATTGTTTTCGGACGAACTATCTTCAAGGGGGAATACTCCTAGCATTCGGCGCCATAAATACTTGGACATTGTACGTCAATAGAAGCATATTCAGAATCACCGAGAAAGGCAATTCGGGTGTAAGCCCAATTAATGCAAGCATGAACAGTGGAGGTACCTGAGTCATTCCATTCGGTGCGATGCGCCAGTCCCGAGAACTTGCGCATATCCTGTGTTTCCACGTGGAAGCTTTTGGAGTTTCGACTGCTTTGACCATAACAATCTGTACCTTTTGTGAATGATTCGCCTAAGCGAGCAGTAGAATTTCTAGGTGGAAAATACGTGTGCTCTATTCGTCTTCTGTAGTAGAGACTTCAAGTACCTCAGCACAATGAGCAGTGAAGTTCAAAGCCGTCTTCCACCACCACTACTACTTGTGCAGTGGAAATAGGGATTGGATTGTCCGACGATAGGTACGTAGTAGTGTGAACATACTACTAGTGAATGGCCTTTTCTAGGCCATTCCGCAAGCGCCGTGATAAAAAATCGCCTCCAAACGGACGACGATCGAGCGCCTTTTCTGTATGATGGATGATCGATGGATGACTCCTGATGACTGTTGTAGGAATGAATGCACCACGAGAGAACCGTCGGAAGTGGTGCATCTTCTTGGTGTTCTTGGCAACACATGTCTCTTCAACAATAGGCTGGATCCTCCCTTCTTCGCTCTGGATCTCCACCAGAACAACGAGGTTGGCCTCTGTCGGTTTCGAAGATGTGATTGCGAAAACATCAGTTGCCACAACTGCCGCTGCCATTGCAGGCATTGGTTTCACCAAAGCAGTCCTGGATAAACCGTCTCGTCCTTACAAGAAAGGCTCAGTGGGGGAAGAATACGATGCATGGACAAGTCAGGGGATAGTTGAATACTATTGGGGAGAACACATTCATCTGGGATACTACCCGATGGACGACAAGTTCAGGGGGCAACTAAGCATATCCGATGCCCAGGTTATGTTGATGGAACAACTCTGCCGCTTCGGGAATGCGCATGGAAATCTCTCGACAGTGAATCCAAAAATTCTAGATGTTGGGTGTGGATTTGGAGGAACGACGCGTTTTTTGGCTCGCCAGTTTGGAAGTGGCGTAGATGTCACGGGAATCTCCCTGAGCAAAGAACAAGTACAACGTGCTTCAGAGATGTCGTCTGAACAAGGAGTCACAAATACAAAATTTATGGTAGAAGATGCAATGGAGTTGGCTAGTTTTGACGATAATTCTATGGACTTGGTCTGGGCCTGCGAGAGTGGTGAGCACATGCCCGACAAGAAACGGTATGTGGAACAAATGGTACGGGTTCTGAAACCTGGAGGAAGATTGATCCTTACAACGTGGTGTCAACGCGATGACACAACAGTGCCGTTTGACACACGCGATAGAAGAGACTTGGATTATTTGTATGGTGAATGGTAGGTCCAATGCTGGCGTGCTGGTGTACAATAAAGATGTTGATGTTCCCTTTGGAAACAAGTGGAGTCTTACCAATTCCTTGATCATTAGGAGTCATCCATATTTCGTTTCAAAAGAAGCTTACGCGGACCTTTTGAAAGGGACAGGTGTCATGCAGGATATCAAAGTGGAGAATTGGGCTCAAGAAACGTTACCAACTTGGAGAAATACCATACAACTCGCATTCCTAAACCCTTGGGGTTGGTTGTTCAAGCCTACCACTTACTTGAGATGCTTGCGAGATGCATACTGTATGGAACGTATGCATCGGGCATTTCACCGGGGCCTCATGGAATATGGAGTGCTTTGCGCTACAAAACAAAATATACCTCGGGACTAAGAAAGTAGAAATTGCGAGTTGCGAGCGCTGTACGTACGATTATTAGAATGAATTGTTATCCAGAGGCAAAGGGTCTCCACACGATAGAAGACGCTTAGACTCCAGCGAACTTGTTGGGATCGGGCTTTCCAATGGCATGTACCTCGAAACCAATTTCCCGAAGTGCCTTGTGGTCAAGGAGCAGGCGTCCATCGAAGACGAAGGCAGGCTTGGACATGGAGTCGTAGATCTTTTTGTAGTCTAGGGTCTTGAATTCGTCCCATTCGGTAAGAATGCACACTCCGTGAGCTCCCTCGCAGCACTTGTAAACATCCTCCTCGGTGACGACAGACTCGTCCAACTTGGCGGTGTTGGAATGGTTGACTCCACAAGTGTAGTCCAACTCATGCCACATGTCCTCACGCTTGACTTGAGGGTCATAGACGTGGATGCGAGCTTGCTCTTGGAGCAAATCCCGCATGATGAACATGGAAGGAGTTTCGCGGACATCCCCAGTATCCTTCTTGAAAGCGTATCCCAAAAGAGCGATCTTCTTTCCAGTGACAGTGTTGAACATGGTGGAAACAATCTTCTCGGAGAAACGACGCTTTTGGAAATCGTTCATTTCAATGACCTGTCGCCAGTAGTCAGCACACTCTTGCAAGCCGTAGGTCTCGCACAAGTAGACAAGGTTGAGGATATCCTTTTGGAAACAAGATCCTCCGAATCCGACGGAAGGCATCAAGAAGCGCTTGCCAATACGATCATCCATACCGACAGCCTTGCTGATTTCCGTAACATCAGCACCAGTAGCCTCGCAAAGTGCAGAAATAGAGTTGATGGAAGAGACACGTTGAGCCAAGAAAGCATTGGCCACGAGCTTGGACAACTCGGACGACCACAAGTTGGTGGTCAAGACTTGCTCCCGGGGAACCCAGTTGGCGTAGACGCTGGCCAAGGTTTCGGCAGCCTTGAGTCCCTCAGGGGTTTGTTGTCCACCGATGAGGACACGGTCAGGGTTCATGAGATCCTTGATGGCAGTTCCCTCAGCCAAAAACTCAGGGTTACTCAAGACTTGGAAAGAGAATCCCTTTTCGTTGGACTTCAAAATGCGTTCGATGGCAGAAGCGGTACGGACAGGGACAGTGGACTTCTCGACAACAATTTTACTGGAAGTGGCAACGCTGGCAATTTGACGAGCACAAAGTTCACAGTTCTTGATATTGGCGGCACGACCAGCTCCAATTCCTTGGGTCTTGGTGGGAGTGTTGACGGAAATGAAAATGATGTCGGCCTCGTTGATTTCCTTGTCAAGGTCAGTGCTGAAGAAAAGGTTTCTTCCACGGGCTTCCTTGACAACCTCCAAGAGACCAGGCTCGTAGATGGGCAAATCATCGGTTTGCCAAGCAGAAATCTGCTTCTCGGAAATATCTCCAACTACCACACGAATCTAGAGAGGGTCATGGGAAACATGGCAAAGTGGATCAGGATTAAACCAAGGGAATAGAGTGTAGCGCGTAAGAGAGATCAACATGGTGAGAAACACAAGCAGATGGAAGAATGAAATCATAGACAAAGTCGCGTGATAGATGGCACGGGGGCAGACAAGATTCGACTGATGGATTCAACGGCCAACCACGAGCATCGCACCTTGGGGCATTGCTTGGCAATGACAGCCATGGTAGGTCCACCGACATATCCGGCTCCCATACAGAGAATCTTGAGGTCCCACTCGCTCATTTTGTTTTGGTTTGTTGATATGGAAACAAAGCAATTGGTGCAATGCAAAAAAACCGAAGGTCGCACAGTATGACTGTTGAACTGGAATATTTGGACTACGAGCCTTGGCGGGTCCTTCACCCAATGACTATTTAGCACTGTTGAAGACCCGTCGCTACGTCGCCGGTCGGCGGGTGCGCTCTTGGAGAAAGGAATAGAAGCCATCTCCCCAACGGCAATAGTATGTTAGATGTGTACGTATGTACATGAGAACGTGACTGAATTCCGTGAATGACAAGTCTGGCCGCAGGAAATGTCGAGGCCCGAGGCCGAAAATCGCTGAATCCTTTATTGCTACTAGTACAACGGTGTTGTTCACAACGCTGTAGCTGCTTTGATCTGTAGAGAGTAGTATCTTCTGAGGACATTTCATTTGGAAAACACTTTGCTGTTCAGTATGTCTCAAGTTACCAATCCCTCCTCTTCTACTGGTAGTACTGGGAGCTACATTCTCAGTTGGGTTTCCACCATTGTTTGGCGGTCCACAACTGTTGTTGTTGGATTGGGAGCCGTGTTGGCCACCTTTCTGTACTTCAAGCAGGATTCTATGTTGTATTTCCCAGAGATTGGTGGAATTCCTCGCCGCCCTGCACAAAATCCTCGTCGATACCGTTCTCCTTCCGAGTACCAAATTCCCTTTGAAAGTCACATGATCCCATGTTCCGATGGTGTTAACATTCACGCATGGCTTCTTTTCCGAGATACCAATACATCCAACAAACTACCCACGTTGATGTTTTTCCATGGGAATGCTGGAAATATCGGTACGACTTGTTGTCTGACTTGTTCCGTATCATACTATTGATAGTCTTATCCTTTCTTGTTTTCCTGACATGTGCAGGTCTGAGATTGCCAAATGCGGCTCAAATGCTCCAACATCTCGGTGTCAACGTTTTCATGGTAGAGTACCGAGGGTATGGTGATAGTGACTCTGTTAGCCCCACAGAAGCGGGCCTCCGACTCGATGCCGAAGCCGCTTTGCAATTCCTTGCCAAGCACCCCAAGGTTGATCCAACCAAGATCTTCGTGTTCGGAAGAAGCCTAGGTGGTGCTGTATCTATGCATCTTGCACAATATGCCCAAGCTCAACAATTGCCACTTGCTGGAGTTATTGTTGAGAATACTTTCACTAGCATTTCCGAAATGGTGGACCATTTGATGCCCATGATTGCCCCTTTCAAAGCGCTCGTTCTTCGCATTGGCTGGAAGTCTATCCAAATTGTACCCAACTTGCAGATGCCAATCTTGTATTTGGCAGGTGCTAAAGACCAGTTGGTTCCTCACAGTCATATGTTGCGATTGCACGATTCCAGCACCCGTTCGTTCCTCCGAAAAATCCATGTCATCAAAGACGGTACACACAACGAAACATGGCTACAAGGTGGCATGGAATACTGGATGGCTATTCGGGAGTTTATTGCACAAAGCATTCAACAAACGCCATTCCAACCTACTGTGGAATCGGATGTGGCCATCGATCAAGGTGGCGATGCCACGGTGGCATCGAACATCTTGCCCATGATGCCCAGCAACTTGCTCAATCTTTCCCAAGAGTCCATGCGAAACAAAAAGACTCCTGACAAGAAGGAGCTGTAAATGATATCATAAGTTTTCCATAAACAGATTATTGTTACGCATTGTATCAAAAGAAATCCTGCTCATCCTTTTGGGGTAGAATCGGGGAAGTATCGTTTAGTCTGGTTGCCACCAACAACTTAAAGTTTACGTTGCACATTGCATGGTACTATCATAGCTCCAACTTTGCCGAACCTTGGTTCGCTTTCTTCCCCGTACCGAAATTAGCCAATCCGAACGATCCAGTATCGGCCGTACGTTCGACATCGTACCAGGTACTGAAATGTTCGTGGAGGTTCTGGACGCGAAGATCAAATCTGGCTCCCGACGGACGACCACCAACTGCTGACACATCACGAGCCTTGCAGCCGTAATTCCAATCCAACCAGAACTATCATCATGGGACAATCTGCATCAACACCCGTTGTCGAGGTATGATAGAATCACCCTGATGCATATTCTAGTGCAATGTTTATGCTTTCATGTACCTCACGTTTTGCTTCTGCTTGATTCAGGAGAAAACTGCTCCTCGCAAGGTCGGCATCAAGACTGGAAAGCCAATTTGCTGCTGCTGGTAAGTCCATTGCAGTGAAGATTCACTGCTCGATATCGCTAGATTCCCTTTTCTGTTTTCTGACAAAGTTTGAATCATTGATATAGCCCGGATACCAAGAAGGCTCGCGATGAGTGCGTTGTTTTCAAGGGAGAGGAAGATCCTGAATGCCAAAAGTTCATCGAATTGCACAAGGTGTGTCTTCGGGACGAAGGTTTTGATGTGAAATAAAAGATGGTCTACAGATATCTTTACTCCAATTAAGTCCAACACAACTACAGCACCAGTATAAACAAGCCAGACTTATTACTCTTTACCATGCTTGTTGCCCTGAGTACTCGTCCTCTGTATGTCAAAACGTTTGTGACAAGGAAGGAATAGCCATTCATGTTGGGAAGGACAATAAAAGCCAATGTGTAGTCTTGAGCAAGCAAAACAATTAGAAGGTGATGGTAGCATTGACGGGAGAACTACACAGTCTTGTCAGGCAATGCCTTTGTTGTAGACGGCAAGGCATTGTCAAATGCAGCAGTCGTGGTATGTGTTTTCTTGAACTCAAGCAACACTGGGTAGACCTTGGACAACGCCATGGAGAGATCAGACTCCTTCTTGGCACCCGTAATCACTAATTTCCCCGATGTGAAAATAAGGAGCACAACTCTAGGCGACACAAGACGGTAAATGCAGCCTGGGAAGAGTTCTGGCTCGTAGCTGGCAAAGGCCGAGTGTGCGTACACTAGACCTTCCAATCGGATGGGAAACCCGACATCAGCTGTCCCAACAATATTTTGAACCTAATCAAGAGCAAACAAGTATCGTAATTGTGTGAGGAGTCGTATGCTTCATGTCAGGAGGTACATCTAGTCCCAGTATTGACATACCTTGAAATCCATGTATTCCTTCGGCTTGAACCCACACTTCTCAATAATGTAATGAAACTTCTTACAGGCCAAGGTTGCTGTAGTAATGTAAGACGGAGAACAGGGTGAGAGAGTGCGTATGATTGAAGACGTCTAGTTTCCAACAAATCGCCCACGTACCATTGTGTGTCGATTTGACTCCAGTCACACAAATCTTTCCACTGGAAAAGATAAGAGCTGTAGCTCTCGGTTCTCTCAATCTCATGATAACCGCCCCGAATCGCCGAGGATTGAACTCGGTATTTCTACATTTGAGTGCAATTTTCTTGAGGTCCAACCTCACCCCCAGGTTGGCCGTGGATGCAATATTTTGAATTCGAATCAGGAGAGTTCTTCCGCCAACTTCATCTTGGCATTCAATCACAGAACCGGCCAAGCTGGGAGCGTGAGCATTCTTGAGGTCAGTAGCGATAATTTCCTCTGAAGGTTTGGCAACTTCTTCTGGCTGAGTGGATGCCATGGTGCCGGGATTGTTTGAACTGTTCAGCTAGGGGCTTGTCGACTTGCTTTGCTCGATTCGAGAGTATGTCTCGCCTTGGTATATTTAGCGTTGAAAACCTGTTGGACGAGTCGCTGAAGGCTACTACTTCTCTTGGCTGGTCCAGTAGTTCGTCGTTTGTTGACAGTTTGTTGTTGTCGTTGTTTGTGATTGTACGCTGTGTGGCGTTGCACAGAATTGACTGGCCTTTCATACTATGATCATACCTTCCGTTTCATTCGTATGTTTGATACATGTGTAAATTTGACTATGAACCATACCCAAAAATGAAATTCGCGCCAAATTTGCACCCCACCAAAACATGCAATCCCTCCTCCAACTTACAATTTGGCACATTTCGGTACGAGTACGAGTGCCGTAGAGCTGGCAACCGTCTCGTCTTCCAGTTCTTCCAACTGTACCAGATCAACCATGTCCGCAGCCGTCGAGACAATGCCAGCAAAGCCGAACGGGGCAAAGGGAAACCGTGGAACTCCCCCCAAATCGGCCGCCAAACGAGCCAATCTCGTTACTCCAGGGGCCAAAGTTTCCACTTCCTTGGACCGCCGAATGACCGTGGATAAGGATATTGTGGATGAGCTTTTGCTGGTATGTGGTGTCATCGGAACCACAACCGGTAGGGGAAATGAGATTGTGCCTGTTACGGATTGTTTGAATTGGTTGCAAGATTTGCAACGTGCTCTTCGTCGTGACGACGACAACTTTCGTCCCATTTCGCTCTTGATTGGCAAGTGGAAAGTGGTGGAACAAAAGTTGCTTCCACTGGTCATGACCTGTCGCTATGATGTGCCCATTGTCCTTACGGTAGTAAAGATTTTGGTAATTTTGACCAAACCGCTTGCTGACCAATCCAAGCGAGCGGGAAGAATGACGATCAATACCACGAAAAACCAGGATGTTGTACAGCAGCAAATCAAGCTCAGGGAGAATGCCTTGGAACAGTCGCGTCTTCTCATGGACTACAAGCGCATCATTATTCATCATTCGTCGCATCATTCCAAGGGAAAAGGTACCGGGCTTCTTTCCATCTTCGTATCTTTGTTGGCAGAACCCCTCTCTAGAAGTGGGACGGCCAGAACAGACACGGACCACCTTACCATTGAATTGGTGCTCCACTTGTTCCGAAACATTCTTGCCGCTGAGCCCCTTCTCAAGAGTAAGTACAAAGGAGTACGGGATCAAATCACCCCCTGCTTGGCATCGCCTTTTCTCACATGCTCGCCGCCTGTAGCCTCTCAAGATTCTGCCGCCAAGAGTACACAACTCCACCAAGAATTGATTGCTCTCTTGGACAAGGAGCATGTATTTCAAATCTTCTTGGTACTTGCCAGTGAAATGGAGGCTCGTGAAAACGCTCCCTACAATCTATTGATTATGGAACTTTTGAACCACATGCTCAAACACCAAGACCCTGTCGCTGTGGTCAATGCTTCTGCTCCCAGTGGAGTCAAGGCCCCACGACAGAGCTCTGGACTTTTGGCCAAGTTGAAGGAGGAAAAAGATCGCCGTCTCAAGACCCTCGGTACTCGGCATGGCCATTTCGGGGGCACCTGGATGACCCAGAAAAGGAGTGGTGATACTGCCATTGTTGGCGCAGGTACATCCAAGAAACCTTTGAATCACACAGCCCAGCCAACAAGAAAGACACGGGAGTCCGAGCCCTTCATTGGGTCAGGAAGGTCTTTGTTGGCGTATTCCCGAAAGACGGCTGTCGATACTAGCCCCGCCAGTGAGAGAGCCAGTTTGAGTCTGAACTCATTCTGTCAACGATTCATGAAATCATGTTATGGCCCCGTCATGAAGTCGCTCAAGAACGAGTTCAGAAGAGATTCGTCCCGCCTAGAGAGTGGAGACAAGGTAGTCTTCTTCAGAATTGCTTGGTTCTTTTCTCAATGGTGGCGTTTGTCCAAAACCAATGAAAGTATTGGTCACCTCGTGTTCACAATGGATGTTTTCTCCTTCAACCTTGTCCTTACTTCCATGGACACCTTCCACGAACGCAAGCAATACACACGCTTGGCTCAAGCGGTTGCCCTATATACTGAAATGATCCATTTGCTCCATGTTATGCATACTTCCAAGGATAGCACTGAGAATCTCATGTCCAAGGGTCTTCTAGACCGACTCTTCTATGGAAGTGAACCACTGGATCGACTTCCCGTACTTCTCAGTCGTTGGGCGCCTGGATTGACTACCCGCGAGTACGCCTGTGATCTCGTGGAGCTCTGTCACATTTCTCTGAAGCTATTGGAATCCAATCAGCGTCAACTGAAGCAATTGGATGGGTCTTCTAAGGAAGACAAGGTAGACCGTATGAAGAGTACTGCATCCCAGTTTGATGTGGCTCAATATTTCTCTCGCAAGATCTTCTCCAACAAGTTGGTGTTGCTATACACACATCTACTTGGTCACTACAAGATCAATGCGACTAGTGTGAATCATCGCATCATGTCCATGTTCCTACGACTTCAAAACACAGAGATCTTTGCCGCTGAAGATGGTGGTGACAGAGACGATCAACGGGATCCTTTGGCCAGACGACGAGTGACCCTCGGTCCCGTTCTCTACAACTTCCGGTTGCTCACCGTCCTGGAGGCAGTGCTGAATGACGAAACCCTTCGGCACGACGATTCCTTCAAGCCACTCCTTTCGTTCTCAACCAACCTTATGTACCAATTCTGGGAAGCCATGAAGGCGAATCCAATGATTTTGGTGGAGTGCCTGTTCACGCACACCTTGCCCCATCGCCATTGCGATCTCATTACCAATCAGTATGTGGGAGAGGAACTACGGATGTTGGCGGAACGTGACAGACTCCTTGAAGAACAGCGAGGCTACATGGATAACCATTCGGATGATGATGACAATGTTGGAGACGGAATGGACGAAGAAGAGGAAGCCGAGTTGGAGTTGGGAGATGAGAGTTCTCCTGTGGATGCTGCGCCTCCTGGTGAATCAGATGATCAAGAGAAATCTAACGCCGACAATGAAGACGAGGCTCCCGCTGAGCTCGAGGAAGATTTGTCAGAGACACAGATCCCTACCAACAATGTCTCTGACAGTGAACGTTCCACGGAAGACAAGGATAACTCTGCTGTCGCAGAATCGTTGGAAGAGGATTCTGTTCACCAAGAAACGCAAGCTCCCAACACAGTTTCACGTCGCAAGGTCATTGTCGATTCAGACGATGAAGGAGAAGCAGAATTCGAGTTGGATGAAGAATCCCCCTCCGCTCCTATGGACTCTGATAGCGTCAAGCCACCCGAGAACGAAGAGGGCGTGAAAGAGACCGAATCGGTCGATGTCAGCGTCGAGAATGCGTCCTCACTACCCAAATCTGACTCGAGACAAGCCCCTGCTGGCGACTCTGATGACGAGGGCGAAGCAGAATTTGAGGATGACAAGGAGACGCTACCTTCTGTGGAGAATGTGGAAGTCTCGCCGCAATCTCCCGAGCCAGAACAAGATTCGGAAGGAGAGTCCAACAAGCGGAAGATGGACACGGAATTAGAAGATAGCGAAGGCTCACCCTCCAAACGCCAAAAAGAGTCTTTGAATGAATCTAATATGGATAGCTGAAAGTGTTGATATTCTATCAAGTTTGTGTGCTTGGATCTTGGACCTCTTCCAAGAGGAGGAGGTGCAAAATCGTGTAGCGTGTGCGAGTGTTGCAATCGTGTGCATCATTGTCATGACAACAGAATCACGGCGGGACATCCCCCAATTCATCAGGCAGAAGAGTGTACTGACTACTCCAAGTTGGTCAACAAGCCAACAACCCCTGTAGTAGGAGCACACTCGAATGATAATAATATGATTTGTACAAACCATGGTGAAATTGGAAAAAAATGGCGCGCCGTCCCCCCCAGGACACCGTACACTGGTTCATCGAATCAGGGTCGTTTTGGTCGCTTTGAATTCATCGGCCATGTGTTGCAGTTCGTTGGCCCCATAATATAGTTCTGCGTAATCTTCAATAGGGACTTTTGGGATGGTGTAAACATGCACTTCTTGAGAAAATTGCACTTGCGTTGGTTCCGTGACCGCACATGACGTTGGCCGAATGTCGTGAAGAGGCACTGTTTGAAAGGCAGGCGTGGACGTTTCATCGTCGTCGTCGTCATCATCATTGTCGTCATCAGAGGTTTCATTTTTCTTGTCCATACTCTTGCGTTGCGGAAACTCCTCTGCAACGATTTGATCTGCCACTTCAAACATTTTAGATCTCGCATTGGAGGGAGTGTCTTCCCAACAGGACAAACGGAAACTGTTCATATCGTTGGCCCATTCTCCGCTGATATCACAGAGGTCATCCAAGTCTAGTGAAGGTTCCAGACGGGTCGATCTATCGGATGAGAGGGAACTTTGCAAAGGAGCGAAATCGAGCTCTGGTAGCTCAGAGTATGCCATCATGGTTGTTGCTTTTGTTGGCTGGAAGTGGCTTGCGAAATGATGTGGTGGTGTCGTTGTTTTGTCGTGTCCAGGGGAAGGTCGCCCGTTTCTCCTTCTTCGTCGCCTTCGTCCCTTCCTGCCACGAAGGTTCTTGTGGGGCCGCCAACAATACCGTTTTTGTTCGTGTGAGTCTAACAGTCGTATAAGATATATGGGACGAGTTCGCGTCGATAAGTCTCTATCCAGCGATACATAACGAATTTTCTCAAGTTCGAATTTCAATCACCACCCTCCGCCCGCGCTCGCCGTGCAATTCCTATTGATGCGTGAGTGCTGCAGCAACATGGTTATGTATTGGCGGGGAGGAGAATATAGCCCACATGCAATGGTATATATGCCACTACACTGGAAATGTTCAATCAATCTGTGGTGGTGTTGTACGTGCTGCACGGTTGCGGAAATGACGGTTGCGGAAGGTTCATGAGATTACGCGTGGAATGCTGAGTCCGTCAGCAGTCAACAGTCGGTTGGCAGCACAACGACTCAAAACACAAAATCAACTTCACGAAGTGGCAAGAAGTGCCGAGACCAACGACGAGTACCGTACCGTACTCCTTGTCATTGTCGAGTTAGATTACTACCATAGGGAAAACAACCAGAGATGGCTGCAGCACGCCGCGCTCCTTCCAACCGAAAAGGGGACAACAACACGTTCAATCCCAAATTGATTTTTTCCCAAATACTGGCACTACAATGCTTCCACTACTTGTTCCTGGGAGTCCTGTTTCAAATCAACCATGCGCTGTTCGGGACCAGCGTTTCCCTAGACCGGATATTCTCTGACAAATATGTTGGAATTTGGTCAGCTCTGGGATGGGTCGACTCTATGGCTATTCTCATGGCAGAAGCCATGGGTTCTGTGCTGTTAGCCATCATTGTGGAAAAGTCCAAGAAATGTTTGGACTTTAGTGTGACCTTGTTCTTGATTCATTTTATTTTCAGCACACTTTATGGAGGTTTCCCGCATACTTGGGATTGGTGGATTGTACATATTTCGGGGACCATTCTGATGATTCTATTGGGGGAATACATCTGTTCGCGGCGTGAGCTTGATGATATTCCGTTGCTTCAGCTATAAAGGCATCATCGTCATGACCATGGTCCCAGCGCTATATGGATGGGATCTATAAAGGTTTTTTCGCACCGGCACCTTTCAAGAATTGGCGATGCGTCGCAGATCCGTTGTTGCAATTGTACAGTACGGTACTCGTTCTAGAGGTGGAACTGTTTCATATCTTACTCAAGAATGTTAGACAGCCCGTGTGGCAATTGGTCTTGGTCGTCGCAAATACTGGTTTGTAGTACCGTGGGGGTGGGTTACTCCTGTCCTGTTGCTGGTGGTAGCCAGTAGATGAAATAAGAATGCTAGAACTAGTTGTCACTGTTTTATAGTTCTTTTGACGAGCAACAACCTTTGATAGCCAAGCCTTTTCGTCCTAGCAACACACACATGTACTTGTATTTCTCCATTCGCACGGCTCCCATACAGAGAAGTCAAGACTTTGACCTCGCCCTGATGTTGTTGACATGAAAGATAAGACTCGTCCATTTTCCTTCCGACTCGCACGACTAACTACGGACAGTTTTGATTTTCGCCACAAAAGTTAAAAGTTGCCGCAAAAGTCCATTCGTATGTTCACCCCCCCCACATGACGTATACATATGAATGTAGGTAGGTTCTCATCCGCCGGAGTCGTGTTGTGTTGCGTGTTGCCAGCTAGCGATTAGCAAATGATCTTGCCGCGGCGGACCGTATCCATTCTTCTAGCAGCAACTGTATTGAACTGAATTGACAATGTGCTTCCCGTGTTGTTTCACCATCTCTACTGCCGAGATTGGAGTAGTCGAGACTTGGGGCAAGTTCTCTCGTCAAGTTCCTCCCGGACTTAACTTTGTTATTTGTCCCATGGAACAGGTCGTGGGCCGTGTCAGTCTTCGGGTGCAGCAACTCGATGTCCGGGTTGAAACCAAGACCTTGGACAACGTCTTCTTGACAGCTGTTGTTAGTGTACAATATCAAGTCCTGCGCGATAATGTCTTTCAAGCTTACTATGCTTTGACCAACCCCGCGCAACAAATCACGTCAGTCCAATCCTCCTTCCGGAAAGTCCTTTGTGTCTCCGTCCTCTCACACCTCTTCTTGTCCCTACAGTGCTCATGTCTATGATGTCATCCGAGCCCAGCTTCCAACTCTAGAACTTGATTCTGTATTTGAGGCTAAGGAGAACCTCGCCATGGAGGTCAAGAATGCATTGTCCGAGACCATGACGGTAGGTTTTTCAAAAGCGCGAACCCTAGCACACCAACCTTTCATAACTCCCACTGACCCTGTTGTGTTTGCTCGGTGTTGTTTCTGATTGCCAAATATTATAGGATTATGGATACCAAATTCTACAAACCTTGATTACTGATTTGGATCCTGACCAACGTGTCAAGAATGCCATGAATGAGATCAACAGCAGCAAGCGTCTCAAGTTCGCCATTGCCGAACGCGCCGAAGGAGACAAAATTCTTCAAGTCAAATCCGCCGAGGCTGAGGCTGAAGCCAAGTACTTGAGTGGAGTTGGAGTTGCCAAGCAGCGCAAGGCCATTGTCGATGGTTTGCGAACGTCGATTGTGGACTTTTCCGAAAATATTGAAGGAACAAGCACCAAGGAAGTCATGGATCTCTTGTTGCTCACGCAGTATTTCGATATGATTCGTGATGTGTACGTTCATATTTCCTTTAGAGCGACGGCGACGATGGATTCAATTGTTTTGTGTCTCACTTTCCATTTCTTGTCTCATTTCAGTGGCGCTGCCAACCATTGCAAGACTACATTCGTCCCTACGTCACGTTCTTCTGGAGATGATATCCGAAATGCCATGCTTCAGGCCAATGCTGCCAATTAGGCGAACGTACAGTACAGTATTGCACTGTATCAATCGTCCATATTTGTTTTCGTCCCTATCCGGAATTTGTCGACTAGGTTTTCATTCTTTGCCAGATTATGCTGAAAGGATGATTGTTTAACTGACGTATGATCTGTAATCAATGCACACTACACTCGTGCTCTAAAAGGCCCGCAACAGTAGTAAAAAGCTGTGTTTCGTTCACTTCAAATGTTTGTATTTGCTTGTGTGCAACTGTCCTAGATTTGATGCTCTTCCAATTCCCTCGATAGCTCGTACGAGTACATGCCTTCATCACCCGGCCGTTAGCATACCTCCGCGACATCAGCTTCTTGTGACAGGAGATAGATCTACTTGACGATATGAACTTCCAGTGTTCTTCCAACGCATTACGCTATCAAATTGATCTAATCAAGTCGAGGGAAGAAGAAGTATAGTAGTCTGCACCAGCAATCGCAAGATTTACATACTACCTCTCTCCTTAAGGTATCACCTTGAATGAAAGTAGCAAATGAATCATCAGTACTACTAGTACACTCTAGGGGACCAAATCAAGCTTTGAAGGTGATACTACTCTTTTTCAAAAACAACATGTACACAACATTCACGCCTGTGTCATAGTAGTGTTGTTGTTTGGCAGTGACAAGATTCAGTCGTGGAAAAGCGGGTCTCGTCAAGAAGGATCTTTTGCTTCCGCATGCGTCGACCATCAGACTCGTGCCTGTCGAATCCCATTTAGAAATCGCACAAATCCAACACGCCGTCTCTTGTACCCCGTTCGAACAGTATTATCAACACCAACCACACCGAAACCACCATGCGTGAGGGAGACTACAACCAAGTCGTCTTTGAAAGGAAAGGTATGAGGAATTGATCTGACTGTGAACATTGAATGAATTCAAATCGCGGAAAACGTATTTGCATCGTCAATCATCTCACTTTCAATGTTGTTGATTCCTCCCAGTTTCCGAGGCACTCAAAAGTGTTCAAAGAATCCTCGATGTCAATCGAAACCCGCGTCTGGCTGGTGATGTTGATCATGTTTATGGTGACAAGTATGCCTTGGCAGACACCATCACCAACACGGCCCTCATCGCACAGCTTCAGGTCTTGCAAGAATTTGGATTGACTCTTGAGACTCTCCAGACTTGTGACTATACCAAGCCACTTACTCTTCGTTTTCAGGCATCCGATTCCTGCTCGTTCCTCAAAGAGCAAGTTGTCAAGGTACCTGGGACCAAGTCTGTCCAGACCGAGACGCAGGTGGAGTCGAGATCGTCCTTGTTTGGTAGTGGCACCAAATCTACCATCACTCAAGTCGTGCAACATATTACCGAGTATCACTGGAAGGTCGACGTTTCTTGGGAAGTGTCATTGTATGCAGGCACTGATATCGCATCCAAAAAGGTACTGGATAGCCGGTCCAGTTCTACGACCCTTGTCATTCAGTCCAACAAGACTAGCCCATTGCCTCAACATCGCGACGCGAAGCCCATCGAAGTTTCCTTGACATGGTTGCTTCAACAACTAGATATTGAGTCCAAGACTTCCAAGTTCCGCATCGACGTTGAACACGAAGACACAAAGACACCCCGTCGAAACCAAGATGTCATCGATGCAATGAGCTTTATGACAAATCTGTCCATGTGGGCCAAGCGTGTTGGTGCGTATTTGCAGAGATGTGTCCAAAAGGATATTGTCGACAAGCACAATCCAACTGGACCTAGTCAACCAGATGCATCTCGTTTGGATAATTTGTCGTCGGACACTATTTTCATCCCTTTCTATCCTTTCCTTGAAGAAATTGTCCCCAACAAGGAGGCGGCTAGCAAAGCCGAGAACACTCCTGTTCCCGTGTGGTCATTGCCCTCCCCTGCGGACGGAACGGCTCCTAGTGATCAGTCACCAGTTCTTTCCTCTGATGATTTGCATAGATTTCTTAATGAGCAAATGCGATCGATGAGAGAAAAACTCGAGTCACTCCAACGGTCATTCCCTGCACGCCCTCTCAATAAGCTCGTGTCTGTTGTCGAAGCCACATTCGTCGTTCTTGGTGACCACGTGGCACGACTTGCGACGGGGTACAAAGAGTGCATGGCTTATATTGAGGGTTTGCTGGAATCGCAACTCGTAGCAGCAATTGGGAAGAGAGTACAATCCGAGGATATCGATGAATTTGTCAGGTACTACTATGGCATGTTCTTGGACCCAGCGCCGAGATCATTTTGTCAATCCATTCGACGCCCGGGTTTCTATCCAGATGGCATTGTCAGCATCGAAGCCAAGGACTCCAAGGACAAATGGTCCCCAGTGGAAACGTTTGCTCGTGAAGTGGTGGGTGGGCAACCAGTTCAAATGGCTCTAAACGATGCCACAACAGTGGAGCTCACTGGCAAGACTTACGTTCATGGCTACATCCAGCATCGTTTTGGCCCTGCTGGTCGTAAAGAACACAAACTGATTGCTCGTGCTAGACAGTTTTCTTCCTTCATGCTGGTTGTAGGTGTAATGGCTGGTCCGAACCGCTTGGATCCAAAGGACGCAATCATCGTTCAAAACAAGGACGAAGTGTTCATTCCTCTTTTGTTTGAAGAGTTGCCAACTTCGAAGGAGTTCAAGGACGCAATCCAGTCGCTGTCGCCAGAGCAACAGAGGTTTGCGAAGGCGTTCCGTTCCATGCAGCTGAGCTCGTCGGTGTTGGGACTGTGTGTCATTCAAATCAAGCCTCAGCTAGAGACGTTGTTGGGACTCCCCCCGAACGGCTTGACCAAGGAGATGAAGTTGACCCAGGACTTGATGTCGCTGTTCATTGAATACCAAGTTCCGTCTGACTTGCTATCGTATGATGACATGGATGAAGCAGTGGACGATAAGGACAAAGTGAAGGTGGTAAAGAATCATGTCAAGGCCGTTCTTGATGTGATTCTTGATTTGAAAACAAAACAGTTGGAAGCCAAGACCCTCGAGGCAGATATGGCATGGGAACAAAACACGATTTCAGGTGGAAGAGGCAATGAATTAATGATGATGCAAGAGGAAGAGAGGGAAGTACATCAGAAGTCTCATAGGAGGCTGATGAAAGCTTCCTCCCAAAATGCCCCAAGAGGCCGGCCAGCTCCTCCTCAGATGATGATGGCCATGCCCATGATGAGGGCTGCAGCAGCACCACCACCTGGAAATGCCGCAGATTTCGGATCTGCACCACGGGGAGATGTCATGGAGGAGGCTTGCTTCGATATGGCTGAGTCAGCTGAGGCCCCAGCTGCACCAGACGCCATCGTAGTCCGACAGAGCAAGGAAGCATCTTCTGGTACGTCAATTGGGGGATCAGTCGACATTACACAGATTCCAAAGTTGCTAGATTCCACCATTGAAAGGTACAGCTCCGATAGTGCCTTGAGAACTACTATCATCAAGACTGGTGAGATCTGGGAGCGAAGGCATCAGGAGAATCTGCTTGTTCAACCAGAAACAAAATCGCTGTTCCCGCCTGGTGTAAGCTCGGAAAAGAACAAGACTTTTGATTTGCTGGATGCCCTCAGTCGAAGTGGCTCTCTTTCCATTGCTTGTAGCGAATTGCATGTGCTTGTTTCAATGACTCATTGCTTCGAAAAGAATGTCATGCAAACAATTATCGAGGACAATGTGAATCCAATTGAGAAGCTAGAGAAGTCTGTCCTCCTCATGGCTTCCGTGATTCATGGCCAACCGCCCCGAAGTCTCCTTCGTTCTCAAGGTGACCGTGAACGTCTACAATCCACATTCCCCGAACTCATGGATGCCACTGAATCATAATCAGCCCATGCTGGTACCATTTTGTGTGTTTTCATTTCAACCTGGAACGTCCAGCTAATGTTTGTTAATGACGCTATTTTATGCTGTTGCAAAGCAGGCCAACGATAAGGGTTCGACCACATAGTACCTCTGCCGTCCCAGAACGCATTTGTAAAGAATTGATTAGACATCACGCATCGGTTGCAGCAAATAGTCGTGCTAGGTCCAATACTCCGCTATTCCGCTACTGAGCGAATTGAGTATTGCATCATTATCACATCATTCCATCAGCTTTCAAACTGGTGCACCCCTTGGATGTTTGCCGTGACTGTCCCTCCTCATCCCAAGCAAGGGGAGTCTCAGAACCAAGAACCTACTCGCTGCTCTGCCGTTCGTGAAGCAATACCGGCGAATTTTGTAGAAGATAATAGACAGTGTTCAGGTGAGCTTTGTGTAATATTGTCGAACGCATTCTCCACAGTTCGGTTGGGACTGTATGGTCGATGGTTCCGGCTCGGTGTATAATCCAGCTCCAGAGCGCGATATCAAGACCTTGTTCAGTGAGTAGAAATCGTCTCCCTCCCTTGTTGAGATACGGGTAGTGATCGAACACATAGTTCTCTAGCCTTTGATCAACTGGCCCAAGTTCCATTCTTGATTCCGTGACCCCCCTTTTTGAAATATTCCAGCGAATAGTTTCGGGACAAACCATCCAGTATATGAGTACCACAGGTTTGTAGGTCCCAGTTGCCTTGTCCCAAAGTCAGCTTCCTCAATTTCGTCATGTTAGGGAGTGACGACGCCAAAGACATTATTCCAACATCTCCCAAACAGTTGTAGCTTAAGTTCAAAGTCTCCAGGTCTGGAAATTGCGAAGGATTCGACCGAGTTTCCAAAAGGCGGAATAACGCACCAGCTTGCGAGTCGGTAATACCAATCTGAGCGATGTTGAGCGTCTTCAATCCACTTGGTGTTGCGCATGGTTCTAGTAAACGACAAATTCCTTGGAAAAGAGGATTGCTGCTGAAATTGTCGATGTCGCCATTGTCCATGTTCGGTTGCTGTTGATGACTCGTTGTTTCACCTCGGTGAAGTCCAGAAGTTGTACTTGACAAATCGAGAACTTCAAGGTTGCGGGCCTGAGATATTCCAAGTGCTAACTCGGATGGACTCTCAATCAATGTGCCATAAAGGTTGAGGCTTCGTAGATTGGGACTGTTCTCGAGAAAAATTGAGAGTTGCTGGCAATGTGACTCCATCAACCCCGGTTGACCGTTGCAACAAATGACCAGAGAATTCACGGAAAATAACGAAGAAAGTCCTCCCAAAACTTGGAAAATTTCTTCGCCTGAGCAAGAAAGAAACATGAGCTCATTCACGTGATCAGCAAGAACCGGCCCCAACAACGACGCCGATTCCGAAATTTTCACACCATTGAAAGTTACAAATTCCCATCGCTTCTGTTGCAATAGTGTCGATAAGGCAGAAACCATATCTGCTGACAATGTCAACGAATCAAGGTGCAAATGTGTATATTTCGCTGCATCTTCGGCAAGTTCCAGTATCTCAAAGACTGCAACCAATGTGTTGTTACCGGATATAGTGCGTTTCATGGTTTTGGCTCTCTCGTTCCCATTTTGTGACAATGGTCGTGTATCCAGGTTATGGTCCATCGAGTCAAAATGGAGTAGCAATCAAGAGGGTCAATTCAGGCGTCACGGTTTCAAGTAGTGGCGACGACATGGCGAATTTTGTCCTGCGCGGAATTTTTCAGTGTGTTCTTACGCTTTCTCGAAGCTAGACGTACGATGGACGGTCCGTATGCGTAGACTCGAGACGTATCCAGAACCGAATGACCGGAGCTAGACAAGGCGAATGACCAATCAGGAATTCTCATGTTGATACGTGTATGGCGGGATGAGACCCGCAAACGTCGTACTACTGGCAGATCACCTTCTATGAACCGCACAGATCTCATCACACGTTTGACACCTTCGGCCTACACCTCTTGTCCCGAAACAACCGGAGGCCACCAATCCCACAACTCCTGACAACAACACGGTAACACTACCCAAAGTTGTGGAACACAAAGTATTCAATATTCTTACATGATACCCCACTTAGCGTTGACAAAATGGATCAATCACTTCCTTTAGAGGAGTCGCTGCCTTTCGCTTTCTCAGAAGCGAACATGCCACAGAATGAACTGCTTCTCTCTCCGCAACTCGGGATTTCCACTTCTTCCAGCACTCCGTCGCCCCGAGATATACTAAACTTTCCCAACACTGAATCATCGAAGAAACTGTCGTATGATTCCCCTATTCTCTCCAATTCATCATCTTCCCCACCAGCTCTCGCAGAATCTAGCCTGACAGAGTCAAGTTCTGCGAGGTACGACTCGGATGGGCTTGAGCACGGTCCAGAGACTTCACACCATGACTCTACTTCCCCTTTCTTGGTGTTCTCCTCTCTCCCAACAATTCCTTCCATAGGCGGCGCGGATTCTATGTTCACCATTGAAAGCGGGTTCTCTGGTACAATCAACAGGTCTTGCGCCGTTCCGCCAACCATCCCCATTCAACCCCGCCCACAAGAGTCTATGGGATTTTCGCAACTCTTGCGAGAAGCCGAAGTAGACTCTATTGCTACCAACCAACACTCGATCAATCGAAGTAACGCATCTGCACTGTCGGTGTCGTTTGCCCCTGCCGAAGCGTTGATTTCTTCGCCGACTACCATCATCGAAGATCCCGGTCGTGCGATGAATACGAATGAAACTAGTCCATTTCACTCTAATGGGTGGGGAAGAGACATCCAACAGCAAAGTGCTTGGAACTTCTCACCACGCTATGACCAATCGTTGACGAGGGCCAAAACAAACGTCCGAGCCATGCTGGTCGACCCAGAATCGTTCGAAGTTTCAACGATAATTCCTTCCAACATGTCGATTCAAGAAATCACCAATGTTATTGGTGATCCAGAGAAATTAAGCTTTTGGTGCGAATCAGTTCATGGTATGGTACTTACTGGCAGTAGTGACCACCCTGATGGCGGGTCAGAAGCAGCAGGAGAAACCCGCCGCGAATACGATGGCGAATGGATCATGGCTTCTACCCCAACTCTGCATTCCCCAGAGGGAAATTTGGAGCTGCTGAACCAAATGGGACGTTCGTTCTACGATATGCTTGGTCTTTCGGAGTTTGGGACCGTGACCATGTTTGTCGAAAAGCAACGTGGTCAGATTGGACTCACCATTGGACCTTTCGCCGGAGGAGTTCGAGCTTCCCATACTATTCGAGTCAGCAAAGAACGAGAGGGTTCCATTCGTATTGTCGATACCGTCAGCCTTTCCAAGGAAACTGAAGCACCGTCTTACTTCAGCATCCTCTCCTGTGGAGCTTTTGATTCGTGTCTCAGTGCGTGTGTCCTTCCGTCTGTCACAGCTTACATGGAACAAGCTACAACTAGCATGGCGAAGCTACGTTTGCTGGTTGAAGCTAGACCCGCCACACCATCACACCCGTAAAATCCGAAGTTCAGGGCGTTTCCTGAACCGATTGTTTTTGTTTTTAAAAGGTCGTAACATTAGTGTAAAAGTGAAATTGTGATGTACCTCTGGTGTACCTATTTGTTCTCTCCTGTTGTCGACATTGAAGAAAGCGGCTACCGCTGCATTAAGCTAGAACAATAAGACGGATCATCACTGGAGGAAAGCCCATTCGAAGAACGGAGCGAACAAAGGTGGGCTCATTGATGATACTCGTATCCGCTCATGGTGGGTGACTCAAAGCGGGACTTGTGGATGATTAGCTGAAGATGTGACAGGGCGACATGTTATCCTTGTTAGTTGTTGCAATAGAGATGCCCCATCACCCTGCACTACAATGCCCTTTGTCTCCCTTTGAAGCGACGAACATCTAAATGGGTTGAACACCTACAGTATCTCGATGGTGCAAGAACTTTCTTCGTTGGAATTTTTGGCGGGATAGATTCGGAAGACACTCCGTTTTGGTGATAGTCTGTCCCACGCTCGTTAACAGTTTCAAACGCCTTACGCCTTTCAAGCGCCCTCCTCAAAATGCATGCCGCCGTAAACCCACCACGACGACGTCCACCAAGCGAATCCCGTCTCCATCATATTATGGCCGTTTCTCCACTGGAAAGCAGGAATTACTGCGGCATCCATCCAAACAACGCTGTGAGACCTCTCTGACACGGGAGAAATCTTTCAATGACTGAATGCTACAATATGACTACTGATGTGGTAGATTTGTGTTTATCTGGAGACGAAGACGAGGTCCGCGTCTCGGGGTCGAGGGCACCAGGCGTCATTGACTTGGTGGAAGTTCCTGCATCCGCTCCCCTTGCCCTGGCGAGGTTACGAGTAGCGAACCAGCAACAGACACAGGGTGTCATAGATCTCATATCGGACCGCAAGCCTGCTGCTCGTAGAAAGCTGCCTCCTCCAATGCTGGATTTGACGGAAGCTGCACCAGAACCTGAAAATGTTCCCTTGTTTGCTAGCCTTCCAGTGACACAACGAGCTCCACCAGCTGCCAAAGTGCAGTCTTGCCTCAACCCTACAAAGACAACTGCAACAACTCCCAAAGTGAACCCAAAACCTTCTCCAATTCTTCGCGTTTTAGAGGTTTTCCCTGACGTGGAGGTGGATTATGCCAACAAGGTGCTCCGGGACTGCAACAACAATGTTGACATGGTTCTCGGAATCCTCGCGGAGAGGTCAGATTATCCCAAGAGCAAGAGACCCGCCACAGAACAAGACACACCCGCAGGTTATCTTGTCAAGCGCCCAAAGGTGCAACCCAAATATGACTATCACTCCGCTTCATCCTTTCAGCCAACGGCCCAATACATACATGAGTCAAGGACCCAACTACTTCACGACTTTTACTTTTTGTCCGTATCTGGAGCTCGATCGCTATTGGTAACACACAAGTTTCACTTTTCTATTGTCCACAAGTTCCTTTTGGATGCGCTCAAGCAAGGATCCGATCCATCGGCTGGCAAGGCGAAGGCGCCACCTTCCGAGGATCAGGTGCTTGCCGGCTATGAAATCTTCAAAAAGACCTGGGCATCCAAACGGCTAACTCCGTCGCAACGCATAGCCATTGGTGAGTCCAAATGCCTCAAAGTACCTAGGCGTCATCCCGCTCCGACCATTACCGATGAGATTTTGTTGGAAGAAATCCAGTATTGTCGGCAAAAGCTAGAGGAATGGATGGATTCCATGGAAGACAAGAAGCGCCGTCAGTTTGCTCGCAAGCGGGTGGAACAAACGGGAACTGGAGTGGAATGTTCCTGTTGTTTTGACCGCGTTCCATTTGATGAAATGGTGGCTTGTCGGAATGAAGGGCATTTGTTTTGCATGGAGTGTATTGAAAGCTACGCAAACACGGCCGTCTTTAGCAATGGGTCGCTAGGGGTGGTCAAGGAAACCGGGAAGCCTTCCTGTGAACTCTTGTGTTGCGACTCTAGTGGTTGCCAGTCTGGCTTTCATGAGGCGCATTTGGAGAAGGCCTTGTCGCTCAAAGTTCTAGAAAAGTACAATGAGCTTCAATTTCGAGCCAACTTGGAAGCAGCTGGTATCCAAGATGAGATTTGGTATGTGTTGCAGTTGCTGTCTTTCTTCTTTGGAATCAAACATTTCTAACAGTACCATCATCCTTTCTCAGCACTTGTCCCAAGTGCGGTTTCCAGGCAGATCTACCGGAGAACTTGGTTGTGTTCCAATGTCCCATGGATGACTGTCGCTATCAGTCTTGCAGGAAATGTGGCAAAGCAGCCCATGTGCCCTTGCGGTGTGAAGAAGTTGCCAAACAAAAGAGGGAAGATGACGGTCGATTGAAGGTGGAAGAAGCCATTTCAGAGGCAAAGATTCGGCGCTGTCCCCAGTGCAAGGCTTCGTTTGTGAAATCGGACGGGTGCAACAAGATGACTTGTCGCTGTGGCACCAAAATTTGCTACATTTGTAGAGCTCGACTCTCAGCACAAAACCCATATTCACATTTCTGCCAAAAACCTCATTGTGACCATACAAAATGTGGGAATTGCAAGTTGTATTCCAATGCCGAGGAAGACGATGAGAGGGCAATGCGAGAAGCTGGTGTCTCTGCTGCCGAGAACTATCGACAGGAAATCAAAGAGCAAGGGGGAGAGACCGATATCAACATTGATGTGGACTCGATCCTCAGAAAGGGGGCTCCTCCAGGGCAGCCTCGTCCATTGCCTCGACGAGGTTATCACTAGGTGGACAATCCATCTGAAACGATGAAAAACCATTTTAATCTCGCTTCTCGTAGCGGGATAGAGCAGTGTAAATATATAAGATCGGCATTTTTGCGGGGCAACAAACAACCCTCCGGTCTAGATTCGTACCAGGCAACTTTTTGATTTCTTCAATCGACACACTTTGATGTTCGGCTATTGCGATTTTCCTAGACTGGGGGGCAAAGCCCACCTTTATTTGAATTTCACAGTATTAGTATTTTACCTTGAGAGGAGTACGGGATTGGCAGACGTTGTATGATGGATCGCTTTGCGAGATAGACTAATGATGGACATCACCTACGAGTTGCGTTTTCATGAGTTCGCGGAAAGGGCCATCCGAAAACCGGAGAGACTCGAAATCTCCTGTTTGAACAATTCCACCTTCTTGAACCACTGCAATACGAGAGGCATGACGGATGGTACTCAACCGATGAGCTACAGACAGAATGGTCCTTCCACTGTTGTCTTCAAAGAGCTTCTCCAAGGCTTTTTGCACTAGGTGCTCACTTTGTGCATCCAGAGCGGATGTGGCCTCGTCCAAAATGAGAATGGGGGCATTCTTGGCCAAGGCTCGTGCTAGCGCGATTCGTTGTCTTTGACCTCCACTCAATTGCATTCCTCTTGGGCCAACCATGGTGTCCAATCCGTCCGGGAAGTATTGAACGAAATCGAGAACATTTGCCTGTCGTGCAACTCGTTGAATATCGTCCTCTGTGACATGATCCCACTCACCATAACGGATATTGTCACGGATTGTTCCGCGAAACAGAACTGGATCCTGGGACACCACAGCAACCATGTGCCGAAGTTTGTGAAGGTCCCATTCTGCCAATGGGACTCCATCCAAACATATACTGTTGGGATCTTTTGGATCGTACATTCGCGTCAACAAATGAGCAAGGGTGGACTTTCCACTCCCACTCCCTCCAACTAGAGCAACGATTTCACCAGGTTTTACCGTCAAAGAAAGGTTTTCCAGGACCGGGACGTCAGGGCGCGCAGGATAGTTGAAACTCACACGGTTGAACTCGATCAATGGGGCTGAAACTACCGGGAGCCTGCTAGACACTTCCCGCCCTGAAGAAGAGGTGGACTCTGCACTACCGGGGAATGCATCGTCTTCTTTGGGCGACATGATTTCGTGATAGTCCACGGATTTTAAAGGGTCGATGGTTCTGGTGCGTTCTTGATACAGGTTCGAATCAGGGGACTCAGAGCGAATCTGAGGCGTACGATCCAAGATATCCCAGATGCGTTGCGACGCTGCGACCGACCGAACGAGATCTGAATATACAGAGGTCAAAGCACTGAGGTTTCCCGCCATGAGAAAGGAATACATGACAAATCCTGTTAAGTCTCCTGCAGTCATATCCCCTTGCATAACCATGGTACCTCCATAGCCCAACACAATCATGACAGCGGCATTAGCCCCCACATGCACTCCAGCTTCCAATCCTGCTTGCATGTAGGCGGTGTCGACTGCCTTGGAATGAGCCGCAGCAATACTGTTGCGGTACTGATTGGCCTCGTAGTCCTGGGCAACAAACTGCTGGACAGTAGTAATGCTGGAAAGTGACTGTTCTGCCAAAGTAGTAGATTGCCCCAACAGTTCTTGAACTTGCTCTTGTTGTTTGGAAAGCTTTCGCCCAAAATGTCTCGACAAAATAAAAATGGGTGGCAAGGTGGCGCATGAAATGGCAGCTAGGGTTGGACTGGTGTACAAAAGCATAATGGCGGACCCAGTGCTCATTACAGTCCCTCGAAGACCAGCAACTGCTTGCGTAGTGAGTGCAGACTGAACAAGCTGAGCATCTGCTGTCAAACGAGAGAGAAGATCACCAGTTGTCTGTAAATCCAACCATGCAGCTTCTTGATGCAGCAAGGAAGAGTAGAGCTGTTGCTTGAGTCGAGCAACGATACGGTTCCCTGCTCGACTGAGCCACAATGTGCGCAAGTAAACACCCGTGGCAGACAATACACTTAATCCCAACAAACCACCCGCCAGAACAACAGGACTAACACCATCGGCTCCACTGGAGACTGTGTAGTCAATAACAGACCCTGACGCATAAGGAAACAATAGTGTGACCGAGCTCGTGACACCCAATGTACACGCAGACAGACCAATCAACGGCCACTCTGGGCGACTCAGATGAAGCAAACGGTATAGAGAATCGGTTGTACTTCCTTTGCTGTCAGAATCTTCTATTTCGACAGGTTTTCCAGAAGCAGCCACTGCATTGTCTTGGATCTTTGCGTGGGTGTTTGATTCCTCGGGGTTCTTCGTCGACAAACCTCGAAAAGCAACATTCTTCCACACTCTGGTTCCATCATGACCATTCCGACTATATCGTTGATGTTGATTCCATCGTCGGATGACAGATCCTGCGTGGTTGTTGTACCTGATTCGAATCATTCCAATAGCCCAAGCACCTTTGCCGATGGTAGATGCCGAACATCATGGCGGATGTTGGAAATTCTTGCTGCACGGACGACGGCGGGCCAGCGAGTGCACGACTGGAGCGTTTCTTCTCATTCCCGGATTTCATTCTTGAATGAAAGATTTTGGATCTTGCCTGTCTCCTGCACGCGCCTGTCATCATCAAGAAGCACAAAATCTTTTGCCCGTTGAAAGTGAACACAACAACGGTGTTGCGAGGGTCATAGAATCAATAACCAACTCACCATGTCCTCCATTGGCCACTTCCTGTTCAACAATGCGTACGATGTAGACGCCAAGGCTCAAGAAACTAAAATTCGAGAAAAGGAGCCTCTTTTGTTGGGTGACCAAGAGCACATAGAACTTGCGCTCAAAGAGGGACTCGATTCAAGAGACAAGACGTATTTTACCACTCATCGTATCCTCGTCAAGGATGGCAAAGGAATTGGAAAGAAGCGCAAGAACTACCAAAGTATCCCCTATGCAACCATTCAAGGTTTCGCCGTCACGACTGCTGGCTTTATGGATGACGATACAGAACTTGAACTTTGGGGGAGTGCTGGAACCTTGCAGTTGAATCTCTCCAAGCAAGTCAATCTCTTCCAGCTTCAGCAGTTCTTGAGTGCTAAAGTGATGTCCTTCTCGATCTCACCACAAGCCACTCAAGATCCCGTGGACGTACGTGCTGCTGGTATGCTCAGTACCTTCTCTGGATGGATCACTGGAGATTCCTACACATTCGACAACGAGACCATTGCTGAGCGTTTCAAGAAGGAGACGCCCATACTCTTGGCAGAAGAGGAAGTCGAGATTGCCTTCAAGACTGGCCGTGACTTTCTCATTTTCACAAACCACCGAATCATTCGGGTTGATGTGCAAGGTCTCCTAGGAAAGAAGGTCGAGTTTGAATCCATCCTGTGGACTGCCATCAGTGCTGCAACCATTTCCACCAGCGCTGGGTTCTTTGATCGCGACTTGGAGATGATCTTGCATACTTCCATCGAACCTATCCACAAAAAGGATAGAACCAAAATTGAAATGGATTTCCGAAAGGGAAAAGTGGATATTTACGCTGTCAAGAAGATCATTGCCAATCACATTTTGGGACCAGACCAGGATCCACTTGAGCATGTAGATGCTGGCAAGTCTGGATGGTCATGGGCAAATATCTTTGATCGCGAAGCTTCGCGTCCTATCGATCCCAAGACAATGGATCACAATTTGAGAACCAACCCGGCTCTGTTGCGTGTCAACGAACATGTTGAATTGGCTTTCAAGGGTATTCGCGATATCTTTTGCTTCACAACACAGCGACTTATCATTGTAGACCCAAAAGGGGTCTCTGGAAAACGAGTGGAATACACCAGTCTCCCATACAAGTCCATCCTTGGCTTTGCCATCGAAACTGCAGGTGCTGTCATGGATTTGGACACTGAAGTCATGTTGTACACAGATATGAACATCATCCCCGAAGACAAAAGTCAAGACCCTCCAGAGGCTGCGAAGCCGGGCAAGGCTCTTTTGGAACTTGAATTCAACAAGAAGCTTGTCAACCTTTTTGGTCTCAAGAAGTACCTCAGTCAGCGGATCCTTCAAGCCGCTCGCGGTGACGAGGCCATTCCTGAACCACCTTCTTTCGAACCCAATGAGAGCATTCTTGGCAACTTCTTTTCTTACTTTTCCGACAATCAGAGAGCAATCAACCCGAAGGATATCGACGAGCAGCTTCACACCAAGGCTCCATTGTTGCTGGACGATGAACATGTTGCAATGGCCTTCAAGGCTGGTAGAGACATGACGCTTCTTACTAATTTGCGCATGCTTGTCATGGACGTCCAGGGGCTTTCGGGCAAGCGCGTCAGTTACCATAGCATCCCATATACATCCATTCGAGCATTCACGGTTCGGTCCGCTGGATCTTGGGACACAGACAGTGAACTCTGTTTGTATACCGGAAATTTGTGGGAGTTGTCCAAGGTGGATATGGATTTCCGAAAGGGGCAAGTTGATATTTTGAGCATCCATCGATTCTTGTCGGCAATGTTGATGGGTGATGCTGAAGAGTGTGCCCAATACTTAGACCCTGAAGGTGCGGCTTTGTCGATTAAGTCTGAGGGCGGCTTGGGAAATTTTATCAACTGGCTGGGTAGCAACACCATTGAACAAGATGCCACTGCTGCCGATGAGCAATTGCACAGCGACCCCCCAATTCTTCTCGGCAATGAACACGTCGACAAAATATTCAAAACAGGCCGGGACATGTTCATCTACACTACCCACCGTGTTCTTATCATTGACGTTCAAGGGCTTCGTGGCAAGAAAGTTGAGTACAAGTCCATCCCTCATCGTTGGATTCATGGCTTCGAAGTTGAAACTGCAGGGCACTTGGACCGGTAAGTACGGTACTCACTGGTTGGTTCGAACAAAACAATATGTTTTTCCATGCCATCTCACTAACTCTCTGTTATCCACAGTGATGCTGAAGTGTACCTGCGCAATGACATCCCTGGTATGCCCAAGGTTGAGCAAGACCTTCTCGTCAGTCGTGGAGACGTGATGGAGATGCAAAAGTATTTGACAGAAAAGCTTGTCATCTCGGACTAGGTTTGCTGCTGTATTTGTTGAATATTCTTGCTTTCTTTCAACAATTCGTTGTTGTTTCTAAAAATACTAACTTAGGATTAATAATCTTCGCACTGTACTAAGGCTTAGTTTGCTTCATCATTCGTCCCTCATCTACCGATATTAGGGGTCCTAATGCTTCTTTGGGGGCTTAAAAGGATTCTCCCCAAAAGTTTGAATCTCCCGACACCACCACCAGCCACAATCTCTTCCAACCACATCCACCCGAGGAATCTAGTGCGAGTGCCAAGAACAAAACAGCAGCACCCTTCATCACAACTCCACATTCACAACAGGATGAGTCAGCATTCTGAGATGGAAGGCTATTACTATCTGTCCAAAGAAGCACGGGAAAAATTGCCTCTCTATCAGTACAAAGGAGCCGATCTCTCCTTGACGTATCACTACGTGCTCTCGCCCCTAGCGGCTTGGTGTGTCGAAACGCTCGTCCCGAAGTCTGTTGCCCCAAACTCTATTACATTCTTTGGATTGTTGTGGATGATCACATCATATCTTGCATATTGGTACTACGTTCCCGACCTTGATACTATCTCCCATCAGCCACCACGATGGATCTTCCTTTGGAATGGAATCTCCATGCTAGCGTATCAAACTCTTGATAACATGGATGGGAAACAAGCACGACGTACCAAATCTTCAAGTCCATTGGGGCTTCTTTTCGATCATGGCTGCGATGCCATCAATTCCATCTTTGGGAGTGCCAACTGGATCATCGGCATGGCTCTCCTTCCGAGTCAAAACCTGCTACAGTGCTGGTCTCTTGTCTTTGGTCCCTTTGCTCTCTTCTACATCTCTACCTGGGAAGAGTACTATACCGGTGAACTTATTTTGCCTCCGTTCAATGGACCCAATGAAGGACTTCTAGGTGGCGCCATGTTGAGTTTTGCTTCTTGGTGGTACGGACCCGAAATGTGGCAAGAAACGAATTGGTTCCAAACCATCCAGGCGGCACTTTCTTTACCAGATCCTCCGTTTACTGTTCGAAACTGTGACTTTGTCATTGCTATTGCATGTATTGGGTTTGTGCAAGAAACGGTTGTCAAGTCCATTCAGGTGACAAGGAAGTACCAAGGCGCCGCTGTAACTTTGCTTCCATTTCTCGCACATATGGGATCTTTCTTTCTTGTCGGGTATGTGAATCCTGAAGTATTGCTCTCTTCACCAAGGACTACCCTTCACCTTGCCAGCCTTTTGTTTGTGGAAATGTCAACCGAAATCATGCTTGCACACGTGACAGCGCAACCATTTTATCCCTGGAGGCGATGGCAGCTGATACCACTTTTGCTATTGGCGGGGTACATGGCACTGGGAGGAGAATATTCAGAAACTGTTGAGTATGCAATCAGTGCTTACACATGGAGCATTGGGTCCTACGTGGTTTTCAAGCTTGTCCTGACTATCCATGAACTATGTACCACCCTAGGAATTTGGTGCTTCGACATCTTGACCCCCCACCCCAACAAGAAGAAACAAAGTTGAGATTAACCATCCTACGGTACCTGGTAGGCATTTCCTACCAATTTCGTTTGGTGTCTCGCAAGTGGGCCCACCAGCAGATTGACTACCGGTATCTCTTCACTACCAGGTACAGCTAAAACTATTCAGAACGTACACTCGTACTTGCTCTTCCCTAAGCATAGGATATAGAATGATTACAGGAGGGCTTCCTCTGCACCAATAGTACCTTCCTATGTTCTGGATGGTACGCTGACTAGCTGAGTGATGAGTCAGCCACTATCTACCACAGGCAGATTGGTTGTTGCCACCACCAGCTAGGAGTAGAATGTGATTTTTGTGCTCTACTATTCCCACCCAACTCATTGTGAATTCTCCTATATCCTACAAAAGCCGAAGCTTCGGTTTGGGTACCCATCAACGAATACAACCATCATTCTTCAGTTTGCCCACCAACAACAAGAAGAGAGCTGTTATCGTCTGCATTGAAGCGGTTTGTACCCCCTGTCAACCTTTCCGATCCTAAACCGACAGCATCACCCCAACAAGTCAGGACGGCTTCGGTTTGTGGGCAATCAGCGAATACAACCGTTCAATTTGCATGTCAACGTCGCTCGTCGAATATTTCATGATTCATGATACGACGATCGATGGGATACATTATGTCGTTCTCCTACGAGTACCTTTCGATCACCAGTGATGAGTCGGTAGCGTAACAACGCGATTGCTTTATTTTCATTGTGTACAAATGGGATCCCGACGTCAAGAGGACGGACCACGATTATCCCTAACGGATGCCGTACAGAAGAAGTTGAGGAACACTGTCGTTGATACTTCGAAGATGAATTTTACTCCCCTACCCGCCAGAAGGTTTGGACAAAATGGGATCTTCCCGGTTTGAGGACGGACCGCGATATGTACAATACCGTGTAGAAGAAGACATGGAACAAGTGCTTACGATGAGTTTGTGGTTCACAAAAGCCTCGAGGTTCGGGAAATTCAACTACAACGATCTAAACTTATGCCTAAAATACATAACGTCTACGATTACATTTATAAACCTCGTTTCTGACCCATAACAAAAACAGGAAAGCAAGATGTCGACATGGAATTGTTCCCACAATCCTTTTGCCAATCATGTCAGCCAAATCCGAATAGCTGTCGTTGTCTGGACCGCAACCCGAATTTTTTGAGACGTTTCGTGTCCTGATAGTTGAAATTTCGAGGTGCAGCATCAACAGGTCAGCATTTCAACCTTCACAGGTTGTTTCATAATCCTTCTCATGGAAGAATCTCACCTGGAAGCGATGAACTTCAGCAAGTCGGAATCTCTCCCTAGCCTTGAGTGTGTATCAGTGACCGGTAGTTCCAACCGGTCCATTGACACTCAAAACAGTGCCAAGCAAGTATCCTTTGACTACAAGTGCCGCGTCCGGCTTACCGACCACTTGGACGATTACAGCGATCATGAGTACTACAACTGCTGGTACACTCCTGAGGAAAAGGAGGCCATTCGAACAGAACTGACGGATGCCATTGCCAGGTCAGAGAATGAAGAGGAGGCAGATGGCTACTACACCCCCTGGGGTTTGGAAACCCACACGGAAGACGGACGAAAGCGCAAAGGCAACAGACGCAACGAGGCTATCAAAAAGGTTGTGGAGATGTATGACGCCGAAGCTGTTCCCTGTGAAAAGGCTGTGGCGGAGCTCTACCGCGAATCGAACTACTGCAGCCGTATCCAAGCTTATTACCGAGGCCTTGAGAACCAAACCTTGGCTAAAGCACACCTGAATTCTGGTTCTTCGTGAGGAAGGGAAACTTCAGTCGGCCAATGGGGTAGAGAATGGCCACAACAATACGATAGCAACAACTGGAGATGCGCAATCAACCATTGATTCACCGCCAATCGCCAGTGTCAATCCCGTGTTGTCCCCCATTCTTATGTTGTTGCCCGCCAGCTAGCAGAGCGAGGTGACAGCAGATACGAGTTTCTGGTGAGACCAGGGCAACACCTGGTCTTCAGAGGGTCCATTTTTCATGTTGTTTGATGAGTAATATTCACAAGAAGGCGTTCCATTGAAACAAGGGGATTTCCAGTGAGAAAACCCTAGCTAAGTAGATTATGAAGTACCAATAGTTTAGAAGATTTTGAGTTACATCTGCGTTTCCTTGTATACCTACTGACTTGTTCTTCACACAGAAAGCAAGTTGACCTAGCTTGGCGGAGAAGGAATGGGCCGACTATGTTGTGCGCACGATACGATTTCTAGCGACTGAAAGCAAGAGTAGAGTAACTGGGCTGGGAGAAGGGATTTTTTATACTACAGGTACGTACCACCTACGAGGACCAGCAACGTTCGTCAGCAGAGCCCTGCAACATGAGGGTCCCTTCTAGAGCCTCCAACTATCGAACTTTTGTACCGTGAAATAAAGATACACAATGATTGGCATTTTAATTCCTAGCTTTTCCCAGCTTCCAACTTTTGTTGAATGTTCATTTGACGGCGAATCAACGACGCATACGGGCCATTCTCGTTTTGAATCAACTCTGTATGGTGTCCTTGTTCGACAACCTTTCCATCTTGAAAGACAAAAATGATATCTGCATTTCGAATGGTACTCAATCTATGGGCGACGACCATCACCGTCATTCCCGCGTTTTCTCGGGTGGGGTCATCTCGGCCTGCTTGGAGCATGTGATCAATGGCTTCTTGGACCATGGCTTCAGATTCCGCATCCAGAGCAGAAGTTGCTTCATCCAACAAGAGAACTTTGGGTTTGCGTACCAAGGCACGGGCAATGGCAATTCGTTGCTTTTGGCCTCCAGACAGTTGAACACCTCTCTCACCGACTTCGGTTTCGTACTTTTGTGGCATGCTTTCAATGAAGCTGTCGGCGTTCGCGAGTTTTGCCACTCGTTCGATTTCTTCTTGGGAGGGTTCCATGTCTGTTCCTTCCAATCCATACATGATGTTTCGTTTGATGGAACGAGCAAACAATGTGGGCTCTTGTGAGACAATGGAAATGTGTTGACTCAACCATCGGGGACTCAAATCATGGACATTGACGCCATCCAATTGCACAACACCTGACGATGGCTCGTACAAGTGCTGAACCAAAGAAATCACACTGGATTTGCCACCTCCACTTTGGCCTACCAATGCGGCAATCTTGCCAGGGGGGATATGCAACGACAAGCCGTTGAGCACGCGGCGTTGGGGGCGTGAGGGGTAGTACATCTCAACATCCTTGAGTAGAATATCACCCCGGCACGTAGGAGGCTCCAATCCTGTCACACGGACAGTAGTTGTTTGGTGTTTTGGTGCATGCCAAAGAGCTGTTGTCGTTGGGGTAGAAGGATCAGCCGTCGTACCAGACGCAGTTCCAGCCGCAGTTTGGCTACTGGTATCGGGGGAGCGCAGCTGGGGTTTACGGTTCATCAACTCAAACACCTTGTCAGCGGCACCCACAGCTTGTGTCAATGACGAAAAAATATACCCAATGTACGAAAAGGCATCTGACAGGCTTTGAAGGTACAGCAAGAAACTGACCAAATCGCCACTCTCCAAATCTCCATTTCGAACCATCAATCCACCATAAAAGACAACAAGGGCGGTGACCAGCTGGGGCAAGGAGGTTGAACAGGTTGCATACCCGGCGTATGCCACGGCTGATTTAGTGTTCAAATCCAAATACTTCTTCATGGATTTGTCAAACTCGTCAAATTCAGTGGTGGCAGCATCGAAAGCCCGCACGGTAGGCATGGAACTCATTGCGGCTTCTGAGATGGCATTTCCTTCGGCAAGCTGCAGAGAAATTAGTGTAAGATTCGTATTGAGGTGAATTTCTGAGACTCCAAATCATTGACATACCTTGGTTTGCATGACCTTGCTCAAACTGCGAAGGAATTGACCGTACCACTTGGACAACACGGTTATGGCTGGAACAGATATAAAGGCCAAAATGGACAGTTGCCAGGAAATAGCAAACATGAAAATAAGAACTCCAATTGCTTGAACTAAGGAACGGAGAAAGATGTTGACATTGTAGGTAACTTGATCTCCCACCAGGGTCGTATCGCTGGACACTGAAACACACACAAACATTAGGGCACTGGTATCCAGTTGGTATCAGACTTGGACAATATTTGGGATACCAAAAACTTACATCGACTGGTAATATCTCCCGTCTTGGTAGTATCGAAGAAACCAATGTCTAGTGAAGAAGTGGGAAACCGGTGAGATATCTTTTCAAACAATACCCGTCCCACACAATCTCCATGTAGCAGCACACATCACCTACCTTGAACAAGCAGAGCATCCATCAACCGACGACGCAAACGGACATTCACTCTCCCTCCAACAACGGAAAACACCGAACCACGAATCCCTGAGAACACTCCACTGAGCACGGACCAAACAATGAGATTTCGCACGTTCTTTTTGAACCCCGGGACATCGGAGATGGATTTGTGACCTCCATCGTCATCATCCCCCGAGAATGTCTCAACCAAACCATTGAGGATTTTCCCTGTGTACCGGGGAATGTATACTTGAGCAGCAGCCGCGAGGATCAAGAAGACAAATGCCACAACCAAAAGGTGAAGATCAGGTGTACAAATCGCTAAAAGATCTTTCCACGATGCCTTGTAGTTAGTATCTTTGCCAATTTCACTCACACCCGTTGGATCTTCTTCCGTGGCCGGAGTGTCAACTCCATCTTCGTTAGTTTCGGCGGCAGCTTCCTCCTCATCTTGATGCAAAGAGTCATTTGCCAATAGAGGCAAACTCAGCGTTGACGACAAGTGTCTCAAGAATGTTGGCCGCTCTGCTTGACGGTCCTCATTTCCCCATTTTCCCAACATGACACAGACTGAATCAACATAGAACATCTCTAAGGTGGACACAAACGCTGCAAACGATATGGCTATCCACATCAAGGGATGTACTGGTTCCGCATCTGCCAACCGCCCAATCTCTAAATCCAATCGCAAGAGTGACTTGGTGATGCAAAGCAACCCCGTCACCAAGGCCACAAATTCACATGGAAAGGCTGGCCGTACAATATATCTCCCCAGCCAGGCCACAAAGCTTTGTTCCAAGGCTTCTTCTTCCAACTCGGAACGAGATTTCTTGACTCCATTCTTGTGATGCATGTCGAAGGTATATTCGGGTCGGATGTTTCCTTGTCCATAGGATATTGCCAGAGCCAACAAGGAGCAGAACAGTCGAGTGGCGGTCAAAATAGCCAGATCAATGACAGACGATGGGATGTGATATTTGGAAGTGGCTTCTTCCCATTTGGAAATGCTGTCATCCGTCATCCCGCACAAACACACGACTCGAGTGAGACTGGGAAAAACTCGAAAAAAATACAAGTCAAGTTTGAAAGACTTACCCAGGGATCCAAGCAGTGAGCAATATGGCCGTTCCCGTCATATCGAGAGCGAGGAGACCAAGGAAAGCTCCGAAGCCTTTCCAGCTTCGAGGCTTTGGAGGCTCATCTTCAGGGTTGGCAGACGTCATTGCAGTGGCAGTTGCTGGAGTGGTGGATGCCATTGGGAATGACAGCTACTGAAAGAGCAGATATTAACGGCTCTGTTGTACTAACAGTAACTTCCACAGGTTCTGACGACAAGTACTCGTGCCTACTCGTAGTCTTACTTGCTTGAGCACCTGTGTTTGTTATTTTACGAATGCTTTTGTACCAGAGACATTGCGAAAAGTTGGAAACGTGGTTTGTCATCGCGAGCGTTCGAGGTCCTTCCCAAGTGACGTCAGCAAAGGGACTCATGTTCCATGACAGACTACCAAGTCCCCCGATAGCAGAGAGAGTGTAGTTTGAATGTTTTGACTTCGTTTGGTGTCAAATCTGACAGGTGATGCACTTGAAGACTTCTAATTCTACCTAGCAATTGCTAAGTTGTAGAAAGCCAATTAATTCTTTGCTACAGGGGCAAAATTTGCTACAGGTAAGGTAGTGGTTGTGGTAGAGCTTGGTCACAGACGTTACAATCACAATGTTGCTCTTTAGATTACAGACACCTCACTACATCCACACAGTCTACCTCCCACAATCATGCCAATTATGGGCCATTTGTCGCTTCTTTCGTCGTCAAAATCTCGCTCTGCAGGGAGATCAGCAAGCTTTCGGGTGGCATGCAATTGCTCTTCGAGCTCACACTCTCTCATCGCTGCACGGGCCCGCTCTTTAGCTAGTGCGACACCATTAGCTTCTAATTGGGACTCCAAGTACTCGATTTGGTCCAACAGCGATGTGTCATCATCTGATCTGGCTCTTGACCTCAGAATTTCTTGTTCTTTCTCCATCTCCCCCTGTGCCAGATGCAGCATGTCCTTTAGCAACACCATCCTTTCCCTGGATTCATGTTTGTAGTCTTTGAGTTCCTGGATCTTGGAAATCTCCGATTCCCGCGATCTCTGCAGTTGATTGCGGAGATCTGCAATAAGTCCTTCAGCGGCTAGGGCCGACTGCTCGTTCACATTCGCAGAGTGGCGAAGCTCAACCAATTCTTTCTCCAGATGTTTCACTCGTCGGGAGCCTAGATCCGAGGCCTCAGCATAAAGAGTTTCCCACTTGTGTAGCTGTTCTTCCAGTTCAGAAATGATAACTCCCTGGTCTCCGTCAGTTTGATAAGAAGCCATTCGTCCCCGCAACCGCTGGTTCTCACATTGCAACCCAGCGATCGTCTGTTTCAAAGCTGAAATCTGGTCTTCACACTTTGATATGTGAGCTTCCTGATCAAATTTGGAGTCCCCTTTCACAAGATCTGAATCGTCGGCATTCTTTCCTTGCTGGACTGCTGCTTTCAGGCTTTTCAACTTCAACTTTTCGAATTTCCACTCGACTCTGCCCCGTCGAAGTTCACGAACGGCGTCTACATAGTCCCCTTTAGAATCCTCCAGATTTTCTTCCGCCTTCTGGAAACTATTGGCTTCGGCTTGTTTTCTTAGGCTCATTGCCGTCTTTAGAAAAAGAAACGTAGTGTCCTTGCTGTTGGTAATGAAGCAGACTGGGTTGACGGTCTTTCATGATCTCTCCAAAAGTCTTGTGACTGTGGCCAAAAATTGGTCGACATGCGCGTGCGACGATGGTGGTTCTCGTTACTCGTATTGCAGGCTTGTCAGCTGGGCATATCTAAATAATCCCCAACAGTAGGAGTTCAACCGAAAAGGCGGTCATTCTATTCCTAGGATGTGACATCGGTTTCCATGTGACTGCGTGTAAGTACTCGAGTTTCGCAGCAGGCCGGCGGTCGCCGACGAACCCAGAATCAGGATTAGTACAGTACAAGTATAGGTCACAGATCAAGCGTCGTTCTTCATTAGACACATTGCACCATGTTACCATGTACAACACTTTGGCTCTCTAGAAGAGAGCTGTTAGCACTAGGTAGTAGAAGTGAATGGAGAACTTATGAAACGAATCAGGTGTGCTGCTTTAGTCCGTCCACTGTGATGTCAAACCTAGCCTACAACGAATTTTCTGCCAGTTGTTCCTTGGACCAATTCATTGATGCTTCCATTGGTGTTTTCCAGTTCAACTGAGCTTCCTCTGGTGATAGTCTCAACAACAAACGAAATAGCTTTTGGACAGCGCCTTGATTCATCATCTTGGCATGACCTGTGTTTTGAATATGCATGAGTGTAGTAAAGTTCTTGGAATCAATAATCTTGTCCAAATTGTACCGCTTGACAAATGTCAACCAGGGTTCTTGTGGTATGACTACTAGCTGACAATGATAGTGATCTTTCCTTTCTTGCAAAAGTTTGAGACTGTATTGATCCTTGCCCCACTGTGGATGTGCATCGACAAGCTCTCGCCAAGCATTTGTACAACGACGGGAGTGCTGCCGATGCATGGCGAATTGCCCTCCTTGGACTGGCATAGTATCATAGTTTCCTTGAAAAAAAAGCATTGAGTCGATTTCACGCGTTCTGGGTAAGTGCAGTTCACAGAATTTGAGCCAAGGCCGTAAATTCTGACCAACCACTATATCTGCGTCAAGATAAAGCACATATTCAACAGTATTCGTGCGAATTGCAGTAGAGTGAACGGCATCCAAGTATTCGACCAGGTAGGTTTTGAAGCGCTTGTATGGCATGGATTCATCGACTTGGTTGTCCCAGACAAAATCGGAGGTTGGAGGTTGAAACGTAGCAAATTGAGGATCGGCTTCTTGAATTCCCAAATACCGATCTGAAGGAGCATCAGTTAAAACTATTATAGGACCGAAGTATTCCCCTCTGCGGCGAATACTCAACCAAACGCGCTCCACTACACGAAACTTCGCAGCTTTGGGCCCCATGCTGATGATCATGACACACCAACGTTCCTGGCGTGATAGATCCTCAGATGTAAAGTTGTCTGGAACCTTTGGCAACTTCCAAGGAAAGTATTTCCAAGGCCGTGTTGCATTTGTGTGTGTCTGGGTCGATATAGATCTGGTTCCGACTTCACTGGAAGAAACGTTCCCGGCACGGTCTGCCCCATTGCTCCTAGGAACGTCTGATTTTGTGAAACTGGTGTCTGTTGGAACCACTGTTCCCAAGGTTGTTTGAACTTGAACTGTAATCGTGGCGCACAAAAGTATCACAAGGATTACCCAACAATGAAGATGACGGATTTTTTCCTTGGGCAATATTTCACATAGCTTTCTCCATGTGCCTTGTCTTTGGTTAGGACGACCAAGGTGGGGGAAAGGTCGCAGCGAAGCCATCAGTGGATACTAAGGAGATTACCCTTGTCAAAACAGAAGCTTCGAGGGGAAGAAAATCACATTCATTGTCTTTCCCAACACACGAACTGTGGGCGGTCCCTGGTCCAGCGGGAGTAGGCAGTTGGCAGTGGTCATCATCAAACTGATTCCCGACGGCGCGAGTCACGAATAACGAGAACAAGAGCTATTCTACAGCAACTTTTGAACTTTGTGTGAAAATGATAGTGTGTTGAAAGACGACACTTGGTGAGGGTTGCAAAATAAAAATACCGTAGCTACCTATTTAGTATCTCATGAAGCAATAGCTCCGCTATTTCCGCATCATTACAATGGGAATAAATATGATTGCGTTTCTTCTGCAACACGCTGCCACGAAACGCCTAAAATCCGCACACATTTGGGTATGCTTCTCGCCAAGCATGGAACATTCTTGAAGAGAGTTCGGGAGGGTGATTCTCCATCAGCGCCGTGGGGGTCTCGGCAAAACAAACAATCACTGTGAGCACCGCGCTGGATACAATACCGAGCTGAATATTTGACAATATCACACCGAGCACAACGCCGGTGGAAAAGCAGGCAAATGGGTGGACCCCATCTCCAAAAAACATCAATCCGGTGATCACCGAGAAAGCTCCAGAAACTAGACCAATGAAAAGTTGCATCAAACCAAGGGAGCGACCGACCAATCTGTCATCGATGATCACCCCCCAGCCCCGTGCCATGAAAAGCCGGTAGACCTTCTGAGCCGCTGTGCTGTACTCGTAGCCATAAAGACCGACATAAACTATACCAAGCGAAAACAAGTGTCAACGTTTGATGTTTGCCATATCATACAGGAGATTCCTTGATACTTACTGAAAGCCCAAGAATTGACATATTCGATTAACCTTTCCAGATGGTCGACAATGAACTGCAACAAACACCATAGAATCGAATCATGTTGACGCCGACCGCGTTCATCCCGTTGATTGCGGGCCATTGCAACAATTACTTGAAGGACTTGCAACAATGCCACCAACAAGCTACCCAGACAAATGCTACCCAAAGAATAGACCGTAGATCGAACCCATGAGTCTGTAATTGCGGGATTCCAGAAGCCTCCTTGGGCGTCCGAAGGAGCAAACCAAAATGTACCAACAACACCGGCAATGCAGGTGTGAAAGACGTTGGTGATAACTTGAGAAGTCCAGTAGAGAGAGAACAGCAACCCAACAAAAATCCATTTTCCCGACGTTGTAATCTCACAATTATCTTCTCCAGAAGCGTTGGTTTCGCAATCCAAAACCCAACTGGAATGCACCACAGACACTTGGGTCACCGCCAAGGCCCAGACAGAGAGCCACACCATGGCAAGAAGTGTCGTGGCATACGCCAAACCAATCAATCCCTTGTTTTTCTTGATGGCCTCGAGGGCAACAGCCAAATTGGCGGAGGCAAAGGGTATACGATTCCAAACTCGGACAGCATAATAGGTTCCGAGTGCACAAAAAAGTGCTAAAAAGAGAGCCGCTCCCACTCGACCCATGAGCAGAGCTCCCAGACAACTCAAACCACAAGATATAGGAGATAGAACAAGGCTGAGTTGTATCATCATGTCGGCAAGTGGGCCAAGGAGCAAGAGAATAAATACGGCACTGAGAACAATGATCCCAGCCATATTGGACACTATGAAAAGGACCATTCGGTTCATGGAGAAACTGGGAAGCTCGGAGGGGAAATCATAGTTACCATGGGAGACAGAGACTAATGCCATAATGGCCAGAGTTGTCACTAAGACCATTTGTCCCAAGAACAACACAGCCCAAATGCCATTGCGAAAGGCTGGAGGTTGTACCTCACCGTGCTCCCAAGAGGACTCATCGATGGATACAAACTCAGGTGCAAATGATTCTTTCCGCATGCTAATGAGAAACATGCTATCCCATAGACACTACAAATACATCTGTTCATTTTGATTGTCCACATACCTTGCGGCACCGCAAATTCGCTAGGATCACTTGTCAGAACAACGACTGGTTCTGCAGCAGAAGTTTCGCGAGGATCTTCAGGAGGGAGAAGAGGCTCTACCAAAGTGGCATTGGGAAGGCTCTCAATGTCTCCTTTCGTGCCTTGGGGTGTTGTCATCTTGTGGCGATAGGAAGCGACAGATGACGAATCACTTTAGCAGTTGGTCTGACACAAGCAGTTTAGCATGAAACATGGGGGAACGGTGAACCCAGAACCCAGGTGCAGGGAAGAGGGGCACGACTCGAGTCCTTTGACCCAAATACAATGAAGCGGGCGACTGCAAGGCGATAACAAATCACCATGATCGGAAGAGATTTCCCTACAGATGTTCAGGTGCTGCAGAAAGAGGAAACTAAAACAAGGACACAACAATCTCCAAGAAGAACCCCCACAGCGGGTACTAGCTCAATCACCAGCAACTCCGGTTGTACTGATGAACCCGTAGTTTTACTACCGGTACTGAACGACTGTAGCTGGAAGTATTGAGCTCCCTGGTAAGCGTGGTAGTGTTTGGCGTGCGGTGCAGAGGTTTACTGTATGAACATCAAGAACTAACACATCTTTCACGACCATAACATCATAATGCCGGTAGTACTGTTAGTACATGCTTACTGTGGTTGCTTCTTGGTACGAGTACGATGTACTCGTACTTTCGGCAAATGGGAGAGATTGATACAAATTGGAGCGAGGGAAAAGTGGCATCACCTTTAGCAAAGATCGGTGTTTATTACAGGCATCCGAAAAACCAACTCAAGAAGCGAGAGGGAGATGGCACCAACAATGCTGTAATTCTGGCTGCTGGCCGCTGCTGCTAATGGTTTGTTTTCCCGGTACGAATACAAAGAGTAGTAGACGAGCACAGTAACAACGGTACGAACAGCACGACGTCACTTGAGGTTCTGAAAGGACAAGTAGTAGTAGTAGTACTCGTACTGTAGTAGTGAAACCCCCGTCATCTCCTCGTCTCTCATCAACAACCACCACAACAACAACAACATTATTTTTATATCATGCAATCGGTTCTCCTTCTCTTTTCACTCGTGGTGCTCTGTCAGGCTTCTCATTGTTCAACGATGGTGCATCCTGCTTGGCTCATGACTCAGTTAAATAGGCACTCCTGCCCGTGAGGAGGAGGAGGGTTGCCGGTGGTTACTGGTACTAACGTTTGTACCAGTAACGATACTACTGTTATGTTGCGCCACGGCTACCTAACGTTATAGAGAACTGTAATAACAACGGCAGTGGAGAATTTGAACCAGGCTCATACAAAAGGAGCAAACCCATGTTTCGATTGGATGTCCTTTAAGCTCTCGTAAGACGGGATATTCCAATCCGTGGCCACACTCTAAGTATCAATCTTGGCCCAAGACGCTTTTTGTTGACCACTGTACGATTACCTCGCCGATGGTCACAAAACAACCCAACAAGACATTGAAAGGAGCTGCAAGCTGCAAGCAGTACAAATATTCATCACCATGCCGAAAAATAAGACAAACACTTCCATGGGACTTTGTTCTCTAGTTTTTCTATCGATACTCTTCAAGGTTTTTCTGTTTGTTCCTGTGCAAGGAGTTGTATTGGAGCAGAAATCAACGAGCTTAAGAGGGGGAGCCAAACTTCCCATCGTTCAACGCGCAGATACTACTAAACCCCGTGTTCTGTTGGGAATCTTTACCACTGACTCCGAAAAGGAAAAGTCTAGAAGAAAGTTGATCCGTAAGACATACTTGTCCATGTTCAGTATTTTCAAAGATGCGGGATTGGATGAGGATGTGGTAGCTTCCGACAGAATTTGCATGCTTTCAGAACTACTGACACAAGAAGGACCCACCAGGCTCCAATCATGCGAGGTTGTGTATGCATTTGTCATGGGGGGATTTGAAACGGCTGACGAGACACCCTCGGAGCTGATGGATGAAAATATGCTTTACATCCAAGAGACAGGAGAACAAGAAGAGGAACCAGATGTGCTTCGTCTCAACATTCGAGAGAACATGAACGAGGGCAAGACTACCACTTGGTTCAAGTATGCTTCCACGATCTTGCCAGATGATCTTGGTATCTCCATCATTGCAAAGGTTGACACGGACGCTGTAGTCTTTCCTCGGCATTTGTTGCAAGAATTGCGGGAGGGTCTCGATGGCATTTCCCTTGAATCCTCTGCAATCTATGGTGGCTTTCGAGAAGTTTCCAGGGGCGGAGATGAGGATGCCTATATGCAAGGGGGCTTCTACTTTCTCTCCAAACAACTTGCTCGAGATGTAACCTCAAGTTTCTGTCCTCGTGAAGATATTGTTCAGCGGGTTGTTAATGAACGTGGACTGGAGAGGGCCGAAGATCGCGAGATGGGAAGTCTGGTACGGTTTTGTTCAAATCTAAACGACCCGACCTCGCAAACATACAAGATATTGGTTTCAGAGAATAGTGCAGCTCACTACCGCAGGTACAAAGATCCAACAGGCTTCCGTGTGCGATGGAAGGAAGGACTTGCCAACGAAGTTGCACATGCACGCGCACGATATGTTTATGACAAGTATGCCTCATTGAAAGGATGTCCTCCTACCCCCGAAGCCATAGTTGAGGAATCAACTTGGTTCGACAATACAGAGAACGTGGGCGACAGAGCAAAGGAGCGCTTCCTGAGGCTTTTGGAAGAGAGCTGCCCCTCAACTGTTGCATTGACTGTTAAATCGATATAACCGAATACATTGTTAAACTGCCACCTCCTTGAAGCACTACGTTAGGAGTAGGTGAACTATTAGTACCAGTACCTGTACTGTACGAGATTTCCATGTTTGGTCGAGCAAACCGAGCTGGTTACCGGAAGCGTGTACTATCGGTAGTAATATCACTTTTCCTCAAATAAGACAAGCAAATGTTCCAAATTGACCCAGATGGTAACACCTAGCCAAAGAAGATTGATGGCGTGATTGGAAATGGTTCCTGCTTGCACTACCGGTACTACGGTAGTACTCGTACTGTACAGCAGCTGGAGGTTACTACCTGGTACTACTAGCTAGCGTTGGCGCTTTTCTCATACCAAGTCCTTTATTTCTTGGTACTACTAGTACAAGCTCTTGGGTCACTCGTCACTACACCAGCCTTGTCTAAACTGTCATAATAAGTACTGTTAGCACTAAGTAATAAGAGTTCAATCGAGACAGGATCGATGTTGTTTTCGCACTCCTAAAAATTCCAAATTCCCAAAAAATCCTCTAATGATTTGACGCCCGTCACGCACAACAACATCATACAATTTCATGGAAGAGCTGCGACACGAACCTCTCTCATTCAGTACAGGAGACAATCCAACGGTTTTTTGAAGTACAAATACTCACAGCAACGTTGTGATACCTGGGAACCAACCATGGCGACGATTTCCCAAATGTATGCCAACCTCATTGTGGGGACCTTGTTTTCTGCCTTCAGTTTGGGAATGTTTGGATTGGCTGTTCGGTTTGGTTTCCAAGGAACGTTGGCTCCACGGTGTTGGGCTAGACCACCCGAAGTGTTGAAGAATGTGATCAAAGCTCCCTATGCTTTTCGTTGGATTACGTGGTCACTGAGTGTGGGGTATTCTGATCTTTTGGAAGGGGTGCCAGGGACAGGGACTCGAGATCGTGGATGGTCGGGGCCAACTCTAAAGGTCAATCTGGATGGAATTCTCATGCTCAAATTCCATACGCTCTTGCTCAAGGTGACAGCTCTTGCAACCTTTCTTTGCATCACTGTCGTACTTCCAATAAATTTGACTGCTCCATGTGATTCCAGCTCCTTTGGTGCTGGAACATGTGAACCCCTTAACAATTTGACAGATTTTGAGCGAACCACCATTGCACACATCCCTCCCATGCAATACAACGACACCATTGACCACTCAAATGAATACGAAATCCAAATATTGAACAAGAATTTGTGGGGCCGTGGCATTGCGGCTCGATACTTTGTTATTGTAATCATTGGCTGTATTTTGTCCTGGTATACTTGTCGTAAGTGTGAGGCTCTTTAGTTCCTGTGTTGTTTGTTTACGGCTTGTGCTCACATTGTGGATACTGCTGCTGCCAATATACAGATTTGGTATGGGAGGAATGGATCCAAATGATGGTTTTGAGAAAAATATACTACCTTGAGTACGACCACTACTCAGAACGATTGGATGAACTCGACATGACTGTGGACATGCACGAAACTCGAAATGACCCTCCTAAGCCAAAACACGCTTGGTTGCCGAATCCAGAATTAAGAGAAACAGTTCCCAATATCCCGCTCTACTCTTGTTTGTATCAACTACCGAATGAGTTTGAGACAGTTGATCTTCCCAATTCTGCCACCGATCTTGAACGCAAGCTAGCTGCCGCTGTGAATTTTTTTGACCAGTGTGTTCCGAACCAACCAGGGTTCACCTCAAGTGTTGCCGCACTTACCATCCTACCAGATCCTTCCGACGTTTCTCAGGCTTGGAAGGAGTGGTATGTTTGTTCACGGCGTCTCAGAAAGCTCCGCTACATTCGGGAACTGATTCGACAACGGATTGAAGAAGAACAGGAAGAAAAGAGTGTTATGGAAAAGCAACAATCCGCAAACGATCTCGTTGTGGATCTTGAGACGGGGTTGCATGATGCTGACGAGACAAAGGCTCTGCTGAAATCCCCGCCAGAGTCAGAGTTGCGAGGAGGTGATGTCGCGGCGTCCAATCCAAGTGGATGCCAGGATTCACAAGGACAATCGGTAGCTGAAATGTTAGAGTCGGACGTTCTCCAGCCCGGGTCCACGGGACGACACAACGACACTCTGAACGATGATTATACACCTTTGGTTGACACTATGGAGATGGAGGACTGGACGACTGATCAAGTTTCAACTGACGGTATTATTGTTCAAGTGCAGGTGGATGCGGAACCGAGCATACCGCACAATTCCCAACTGACAGAAACACCGACAAGCACTACCCTTGATGAAACGGGTGTGAATTTGTTGTCGCATGAGATTGTATCTCGATTGAATGACGACTGCCAGTACTCGAGTGGCCAGACAGAGACAGGCTTCCACGACAAATCCGATGGCGTGTCGCATATCTCAACAGGAAAAGAATCAAGTGACGGCAAGGGTGACACAACTGATATTGGTACTCCACAAGAGCAGGATGAAGTGCAGACTCGTGCTCTATCACAGATCAGCCCCGACAAGGAGAAGGAAACGATCGACGGTCAACTTCCTGGTATGGAGCGGTTGGATGACGATTCGGAGCATCTGCTCGTGTTTGACCACAGCATTGACGAGGAAATGTCAAAATTTAATGAAATATTTGGGGATGAAGATGCAGGGAGCACTCTTTTGAACCCCAATGTTGATTCATCAGATGATAAAGTCTGCTCCAGAGCGTCACCTGTGGAGGATTCTGCACCTGCCATTTTCCAGCAAAACGACCAGACTGAAAACCCTGCGCTGTTGGATCACCGTGATTCCGGACTCCGGAGTGCTGCAAGCCAACACCAATACCGTTCATTGAGTTCGGTGTCTTTTGCGAGTTTAGCTTCAGATAGAGAAACAACAGCCGACAGAGCAGTTGCCACCCCAAGGGAGAGTCAGCCCCGTCCCCCAAAGGTTGAAACAAATATCAGGACGACCTCCTCTTCTTCACAAGTGTTTTTCGGGGACGTTCCAGGGCCTCCAACGGGACGCGGGGAACGCGAGACTTTCAGCTACAGTAAGTTTGATGCTGCAGAATTCGCAGCAGGAATTGGTTTTATGGAAGAAACCCTTCTGGAAAACAGAGTAGATGGCCTCGGGATTGAGCAATTGAGTGTGTACGCCAGAGAATTTGCGCAGAGGTAAGGTGACTTGCTTTGTGGACTATTTGCTAACTCTGCTTTACTGACAAGTGCGTGTTTCAGCTCGTCAGCCCCATGTCCATACGGTTTTGCAAGTGAGTTGTATACCTTCTCCACTACGGAGGCTCTAAGGGAGTTGGAAGAGCAAGTCCTGGAGTCTGTCGAAGAAGCAAATGCGGAACTTATGAGAGCAAGGGTGGCCGTCAATATGGCGACATCCGGTATATACGAACAACCTGACAGTGATGAAGCAGAAGAACTGAATGACATTGCCAAAGATGTATCAGTCTCTGAGAATAAGTCCCCTGGAAACAAATCTCCAGAAGTTGGTGGGAGATTTTTCGCCGAAGATAGTCAGTCTCTTAGAAGGAGGCCAGTTGCTGCGTCATTGAAACAACAGTGGCAACGAGCACAAAAATTGGTAGCGAATATTCAAAACCAGCACAAGCAGGAGCAAAAGTACAAAGAGAAGAAATCATCTTGTGCTAGTTGTTGGTCAAAAAGTCGAAGAGTTGTCGAGGACAAAGCGTCTTACCTTACTAACAAACTCATCTATAACGATGGACTGAAGACAGTTGTGAGTGCCTTGGACCATCCTACGTATGCAGTGGTCACATTCACCTCCAGACAGGCAGCGTTGGCAGCGCGTCAATGCCAGGCGGATGGAAGCGGGCTCATTCGGTGGCTAGAACTGGAGGAACTCCCTGTGGCACCGCTAGCAGACGCTCCTCCATGTCAAATTATGTTCTGTCGAGGCTGCTGCCGTCCTGTTACCCTTACCATCAATGAAAAAGAAAAACGAATGAGGGGGTACATTAGCCTCACTTTGTATATCGCAATGTGCTGTTTGTACACAGTTCCTCTGACTTTGACATCACAACTCCTTAACCCAGAAAATTTGGCACAAAGTTTCCCAAATTGGGATGCTCTTCAATCCCCGGATAGTTTTTTCTTCCGAGTACTCTCTGGTATCTCATCCGGGCTGCTCTACACCTTGTTCTTTTCGCTTTGTCCACAAATCTTCAAGGCGCTGGCGAATTTCGAAGGGAATGTCAGTAGCAGGAGGACTTCCGATGACAAGGCTCTGAAATACTACTGGTATTTCATGATGTTAACCGCTTTCTCGGGAACAGCCTTCGCCCAGATGCTTTGGTCGGGATTGGTATCAGGACTGAGTCTCGGAGAAGAATTCAAGGACGTTCTGTTCAATGTTGCCAACAGCATTCCTACACAGCAAGCGCCAGTTTGGATAAACTGGATGATAGTTCGGTTTATGTGGACTTTGCCCTTTTCATATATGTGCCAAGCGAACACTTTCATGTTTGCTGCAAGTGGCATGCGATGGTGTGGGCGCGTTGTGAGGGGAGGTGGTCCAGGTGGACCGCCACCCTACCGATTGTTTGTCGACTCAGGGACAGTGTTCTTGTGTGTACTCTCCATGGCACCCATGTGTCCGCTCCTTGCACCAATTGCCCTTGCCTATTTTGCCGTTTCAATTGTGTCTCTTCGATGGCTGCTCCTTTTCGTCTACCGACCGATGTATGATGCTGGAGCCATTCGATGGACAGAACTCCACGATATTATTATTTCCGCTGTGATCTTTGGCCAGGTCATGGTGGCGACCATGCTATTTTTGAGAAAGGCATACCTTCCAGGTCTACTGATGGGAATTCCGCTGCTTTCGACGTTCTACTTTCATCAAGGATGCAAATTGAAGTTCCTGCGACAGTATAAAGACGCAAGTCTTCTACAGACTAGCCGGCTGGATGGTTGGGATAGGGCGGCCCCAAGCTCTATGGAAATGAGAGAAGAGTATAGACGTTGGCTGGTGGATTGTCACAAGGCGAGCTATGTGCCCATCTGCCTTGCCGGATCTGAGAGTCTTCTAACTGTGGAACCTGCAGTAGTGGTACCATGTATCTATCGCAGCAAGAGTGCGCGAAATGTCATGGAGGAACTCCAAGAAAGTCCATCGCTGGGCACCCAACGGGGTGCCATTTTCAACAGGCTTGGAAAAGATGATGTTGTTTATTCACCTTCTGCTTCTATAGAGATCTGAAGCTTAAGTGCAATGATGACAGGAATTCTGTGAGCAACCATGTGACTTGGGGCCGAAACTCATTGAATCGAACCAACCCAAGTAGTGAGAGGCAAAATGAACCGCGCCGAGTTTGCTCATAAATACTATTGAAAAGGGTGCAAGAGGAAAGATTTTAAGGATTGCTAGTACAGTACTGTTTTGGAAAGGTATCATCTGCGAGTGACTACTCATACCTCATGTGATTACTGGCTGGCTGCATACCATTCTACATCCCCGGCGTTGCCCCACTTGGGTGTGAGAGGGGTAGGAGGGCACCTTCAAGGAGCTCTCTGACGTTTGCTGCCCCAACCGATCACACAAATCCACCATTCCCGGGCCATATAGTTAATGTCAGTTACATTCAGCATCCCATCGAGCTTTGCTGCCAACAATCTATTTCCTCCACGTGGTGAATCACTCCGAAAACTTTAGCGTTTGTTTTCTTGTAAATCAACGCTTGGAACGTCGAGGATTGCTTTGCCGAATCCATTGGTAGCGTGATCATCTCCAGCAGCATGTGTGTGGTAACGAATGATATCCAGTCGTCTGGAGTTGATGATTCCTTGCCAAGGAGACTTGCCCTCCTTCCCCAGTTGGAGTTGGGCGTGCTCAGGATCAATGTCACGATCTCCAAAGAGGAGTCTGACGATAGCAAAGCACCTATAGTTGAAATACTTTTGTCCAGCTGCAGCCTCTTGTCGCATACATTTATCAATGGGCCTTCCTCTCCTGTTGTGGGAGGCACATGCCATTGCTTTTGCCTTCTTGATGTTCACCTCTCGCTTGCTAGCTTGCTCATATTCATCGCCTTTCTGCGAATAGACCAGGAACGCGCATTAACAGTAAGTACAAACGTTAGTACTAACGTTTTAGTAGTACTACAGGCAGTACGTTAGTAAGTACCTACCAGTTCATAGAGCAAGCCGAGACGAACATTCTTTGACACCCCGAAGCCAAAAGCCGACCTCGTATGGTGGATGTCAGCGTTCTACCTCATTCGTTTGGTCCCGCGGAGCCCCCCATCGGATTGTCAACGTGGATTTTTCGTAGCACGTACTACTACAGTATTCGTAGTAGTGTTCCACCTGTCGTCGTACGTTCTTCCTCCCCAGCGTCTCGTAATAAAAGCCCCAAGAAGGAGAATAATGAAGCGAAGCTTGCGTGTGTTGCTGCGCGCCACCAGCAGCAGAGCCACCACCAATAATGCTACGGCTGCCCTCCTCCTCCTCTACGGCGAAACTGACCAGTGAGTGGTGTCTTCCGTACGAACGGGGCTGCAAGAGACAACAACAACCCTTCAAGATACGGTTGGGTACGTACGACTTGGTACAATTGTACGGGGGCAATGCTGGGAACCCTCCATGTCACTATTTTGAGTACTGGCTACGAAACCGACCATTGATATCACAACATCAAAAAAATCATCATGAGTGGAATTGCATTCCTTCCGATCCAGATCTTGTTGGTCGCTATCGACCTCCTTGTAAGTGAAGAGTGTTGCTATCACCAGCACCAGCACTAGCACCAGCACCACCACATACAGTGCTACCAGGTACCACAATAATAAAATGATCAACGACAACTCATATTCTTTGCTGCGATCCTTTTTGTCCTCTTTTTTCAGATTACTTTGCTCACGTTCGGGTGGGTCAATGCCATCAAGAAATTGACAGCAGAAGAGCTATTGCGATCTGTCCCTCTGAAGGATGATCCTTCCCACCGTGTGCAACCCGACTATGTCGATGCACGCGTTACGGTTCCCAAGAACGGTGTCACGACTCTCTACGAGCTTTTCAAAGAGTCTGCCAAGGATTTTGCCGACTGTGTTTGCATGAGGAAGCGTCATTTCATTGGATGGAAGACTCCCAAGGTCAAGGAGTTTGGAGAGGATATTACTGAGTTGACCTATGCTCAAGTTTCCGAAAAGATCCACAAGTTCGGAGCTGCTCTTCGTGCCGAGGGACTTGTAGCTTCGGCCCCGACCACCACCTTGGACAAGGTCGAGACACCCTGTCGCATTGCTATTTTTGAGAACACCTGTGCCGAATGGATGATGTGCTGCTTGGGTGCTTTCTCTCAAGCTGTTGGAGTTGCCACTGTCTATGCCACCCTCGGAATTGATGCCGTCATGGAAGCTGTCAATGACAATGCCATTACCTTGATTGTCTGTAACAAGACCAACGTCCAAACGCTTTGCGACAAGAAGTCCAGTATGCCTACTCTTAAGGTCATTGTCTACACCGACGACTTGGTTGGAAAGGACGATAAAATCACTCTTCCCACCCCTTCCGACGTCAAGATTTATTCCTTTGACGAGTTTGTGGCTACCGGAGATGTGGCCAAGTTCCCTCCTACCCCTCCTGCTCCTGACACTACTGCTGTCATTATGTACACTTCTGGATCCACTGGAAAGCCAAAGGGAGTCGTCATTAAGCATTCCGCAACCATTGCTGCCTGTGCCGCTGCCGAAATTATTTTGAAGTTCCAACCCAAGCACAAGTACCTCGCCTACCTTCCGCTGGCCCACATCATGGAAATGATGGTGGAGTTTGTCGTTCTCGCCGGTGGAGCTTCTTTGAATTTCGCCGATCCAAAGTCCTTGACCGCTACGGGATCTTTCCCCAAGGGAGCATTGGAAGTGTTTGGACCTTCCCACATGCTTGCTGTTCCAAAAATTTGGGATACCATCAAGAAAGGACTCTTGGCCAAGGTGGCGCTTTCCAGTCCTTTGGCTCAAACTTTGGTTCATACCGCCATTGCTTGGCGCACGATTGCCGTCAAATACGGATTGGATACGCCCTTGTTCAATGTTCTCGTATTCAAGAAATTCAAGGCTGCCGTGGGTGGAAACCTCATCTGGGCGCTTTCTGGAGGAGGTCCTTTGAATGCTGAAGTGCAAGAGTTCATTCGGGTTGCTTTCAACTTGCCGCTTGTTCAAGGATATGGATTGACCGAGAACTGTGCTGGTTTGGCCATTCAAGCCTCAGACGATTCTAGGACTGGAATTGCTGGAGCCATCGTTGCCTCTGTCGAAGTCAAGGTTGTCTCCACTCCTGAAGTTTGTGACCGAAAGGGTGTCCCATATCTATCGACGGTACGTATGTCTCTCCCAATTACCAATGCATCTTCGGGTCAAATGCGTCTGACCTATCTATTTTATGGTATTTTCAGGATCGTGTCGATGTCGAAGGAAACAAGGTTTGGGGTCGTGGGGAAATTCTATGCAAGGGCGGCAACGTGACGTCTGGATACTACATGATGTCTGACAAGACGAAGGAGGTCTATTCCGAGGACGGTTGGTTCAGCACTGGAGATATTGGACAATTCATGGAAGATGGATCGCTCCGCATTGTTGACCGGAAGAAGAACTTGGTCAAGCTGAAGTCTGGAGAATACGTTGCCCTTGAGAAGATGGAGATGGTCTATGGAAACTCCCCATTTGTAGATGCTGTTGCAGGAGGAATTTGCTGCTATGCTGATGGTGATATGGACCGACCTGTCGCTATGTTCCAGTTGAATGAAATTGTCGCCTTGAAGTGGGCTGAGAAAAATGGGGTCGCTGGTGATATCGAAGCATTGAAAAAGTCCAAGGAGCTCTACGATGCTGTCATGAAGTCTTTCAAGGAGGAACATGGCAAGAGTGATTTGAGTCATATTGAGAAGTTGCAAGGGTTGTGTATGTTGACCAGCCATTGGACACCTGAAAATGGATGTCTCACTGCTGCCAACAAACTTCAACGTCGAGTGGTCATTGACAGCTTCCCCGAAGAGTTCGAAAAGGTGAAGGCGTTGGGTGTATTCAATTAATTTTTTTCACGTTCTACCTTCTGAGTGCAAGAGCGACGTGCTGTCATCAGGATTGATAGAACGTTAGAGTTGGAACTCTCTACTTCGTGGTCTATCGAGTGATTAGCAAAATACGGTAAAATATAGTAATTTGTGTCTAAAGATTGGTTCGGATTTCACAGTCACTTTTACCACTGTGGTGATCATCGTGTTGAGTGCCATCGTCATCCAAACAATCTGAAAGGAGACTGCTGTTCATAGACTGCCATGCTTCCTTTGGACAACATAATTGCAAAGGTTGTTGCGGAGGTAGCAAGTGCGGTACGAAGAAAGGTCCGAGGTTCATTCATTTGGTACTCTTACGTAGTACATAGTACATACGAATACGGTCGTCGGTAAGACGGTAGCTCACCATTTTATATTATATACGAGTACTACAAATTATTTCGTTAAGTACAAGTTTTCCGTGTAACAACGGCGAGCAAGCCCGTATCGGCAAGTTGACCACCCTCACCATCACAACAAGAATCACAGCAACAACGTCGTGTTGTTGTGATGTAACCAGACATGTCAATGCTACCCCAAACAAGGCATCGCACAAAGTCATCTAATACATACCTGGAATCAAGATGGAACTGGTTGATGGTGATTTCAGTGTTGATTCAAGGTCTTGTGATGTTTGGTGTGGAGTGGCATTCTTGTCATCATGATGCAGCACCCTCTGGACAAGAAACAGCATCCACAGTGACAGGCAGCATTTCCTCTGCTACTATGTCTCTCATGAAGAAAACAATTTCAAAGAAAGTACTAGTATCTCCCCCTCATGATGAGTTGACTGCACCAGAGTTTGGAAGTCAGAATAGAACCTTCTCCACTTTGTCTACTACAAACATTACTAACATGCTTGATAGTGGTATACCAAGTCCCAAGAATGTGACGACCTCAGAAGTATCGCCTTTGCTTTCCAAGGATTTGGATAATGAACGAACTATGTATGTGCATGTTGGGAAGACAGGAGGGACCACATTGGAAGCAGTTCTACGAGCGAGTTGTGAATATTATGATGTGAACAAAAAGAGGGTGCGACGATGTTTCGAGTTGCAGCAACAAGAAGGATCGGGTGGCGAATTCAAAGAATCAGTTCTTTCTCAGCATGTGATGTGAACCTTGCATATGAATCCCAACCGCCCCTACAAAAGGTGGATCCACAATACAACATCCTTTTTGATTACAGTCAGGAACCCCATTACTCATCTAGTCTCTGCATTCAACTATGCACACATCACAAATATCCAGAAGCGACATACTGATGCAAAGATATCTTTTTACCGAGAGTGTTTCAATGAAGTGGAAGAGTTTGCCCAGCTTCTGTATCGGCAGCTTCAAGGTGAGCAAGACTTGTTCTCACCATCGGAGCAAAAATGTTTCGAATTGGCAAAATCAACCATACTTGGACAGGGATCTCCGGATTCTGTGGGACATCTCTATTATAACTATGGATACTATGCTAATATGACCTTTGGCTTGTATCCTGAGCGAAAAGTGTATGTACTTCGGACAGAACAAATTTGGGAGGACTTAATGAAATTGGAATCAAGTTTTGGTGGCAATGGCTATGCTTCTTTCAAGAATCTAACGGGTACTCGTTTCAAGCTGGGTTCCGAATTTTCCATCAACTCTGGACTATCTACAAGTGGTGTACATGCCGTATGCTGCTATAGTGCCAAAGAAAGTATGATATATGAATTTTTGATTCGACATGGTGAGAACCTTGATGAGACAGAAAAGAAGGAAGCCATAGAGGCCCTGCATGAGCTTTGCGAAGTGGGAGATCGTAGTAGTGTTGTGGACACATACTACAACCAGAATGCATATTCGGACAAACATGCCACTTTTGATTGGGAAGGATGGGCAAGACAGTCTTGCTTTGCAACAGCAAGTTTGTCCACCTAGTAATAATGTCTTAGCTAGTAGTACTAGTAGGAGCAGCAAGAACAAAGTGATCCAGTCGTGATGATTGACTTCAATGGATGATTCATCTGCCCCTCATTCATCGCAGAGAATATTATTGCGAATGGATGCAAATGAAAGATAGGAACGAACGATTTGTACATCTGCACAACACTGCAAACCGAGGATAAAGTCTCTGATTTTCTCTGTGGGCGGTGTACGTAACTGGTGAGTCATGTATATCATCCGTATATATCAAACTTCTATAGAATAGCTATTGGGTGTGACAAGCTACAAATTTCTGGAATGGAACAGCTCACAGCTCGGATGCCACCACCAGTCTGCTTCCCCTTGGCAACAACCAACAAAAGCGAAGTAAGGACTGTCAGGATGAGCAAGTATTCTTCCCAGGCTGCAAATCATCTGCAAGTTTTGTTGTTGTTCTTCTTGACTTGTTGGGATAGTTGCTGTGGCTTTGGCGCCTCCGACAATGTTAAGGCCATACACAGCGAATGTGCTGTTCCGTCCCTCATTCAATTGGAGTCTTACTTGACGAACGGGGAGCGACAGCTTGCTGGTGACAATGTAACTTCGACGTGCTCGATATGCAACGGTGCTGAACTCTTGGAAGATACCTCACCTATCTATACGTTCGAAATTGATGAGCTTGCCAACTTGACTTGCGCAGAAATTGATTTTCTTGTCAGCACACTTTCACCAACACAATGTTCCATGTCTGATCACTCAGCTCTTTACAGTCAGTGTTGTATTGGGAATATTCCCCGCTATCAATGTGCCACTGATATTCGTCGTTCCATCCTTGAAGGCTACGATCCGGCTGTTGCCCCGATGATTGATAAGAATAACCCGTTGGACATCTACGTGGACATGACTTACCAAACAGTGATTGACATTGATGTCCAAAAAGGAACGGCAACAATTTTCCTCTCATTAAACCTTATTTGGAAGGACCCTAGACTTGCTTGGAGTATGAATGAATCTGCTTGTGCAGACTACGTTTATGTATACGCTTCCCTCGATCGAGAAGACGCCGAGATTTGGGTTCCACCGGTTGACCTTCTCAACCAAGTTCACGGCGTTCAAACCTTGCCTGATGCCATGGCTATTGTATATAGCGATGGTACAGTTTTATGGAATCGAAATGGTGGTATTACTGCCATATGTGTTTTTCAGGGTCTTGCACAGATCCCATTCGATACCCTGGGCTGTCAGCTCTTGATTGGGTCTTTCATCGACCCCTTTTCCACAGACAACTTAGTCCGATATCAATTCTACAACAACGAAGAAGGTATTCAATTTGGCCAATTTGAGGTGGTGTACAATGAGTATCTACCGGTCCCCGAACTTTCCAAGTTTGGCAGAGTCGGGGACTCGGGTACCTTGTTTTATACATTCTTTTTTCGTCGGGCAAAGCACTTCTACATCTTCAACATTGTGGTACGCATGGACATGTTGTGCGGATTCCAATATTAGTTTTTCCATCGTTGCTCACACTTGCTTCTTGTGTAGATTCCTACCACAATTTTGACGTACGTTAGCTTTGGAACCTTTTTGCTGGATTTGCGAGTAGGAGAACGATTGTCATATGGAATGGCTCTTGCATTAGTGGTTGTTGCCCAGCAAATTGTAACGTCAGACTTGATACCAGTCAGCAACGAAAAGCTTTGGATTGATAAATACGTTGGTTGGAGCTTTTACTGGGTAGTGGCAGGTTTGGTAGAATCTGTGTGCGTTGGCTATTTTTTCTTCAAATTTCACGATACCCAAGAGTCCCTGGATTCCCTGGACGAGAACGGGAACACCGTGCAGACTCCAGACAACCATGGGGTTGAAGTGGAGCACCCCGTCTCCAAAGATCATGAAGCCTTACCAGAAGTTGCAGCACCTTCGAACACACCCTACTATTCCAAGAAACGTAGCGATGACGTTGGTGGAGCTACACTGAAACTGAGTATGCAAAAACGTTCATCCTATGGACCACCGCGGCGACCTACTGTTGAAATGTCGGCTGCATCCATTTCCCTTGCACAGTGGTTTTGGGGCCACGTATCATTACGATGGGTTGACGAATTTTGTTTTGTTCTCACCATAACCACGTACACGATATTCGTCATTGCAATGTTCGCAACCGTTGATCGGTGGGGTGAAAAGACAGATATTTCATTTTTTGACGAGAATACAACCGTTTTAGGACCCTGAGATACTATACAACGCAGGACGACTTTTCACCATTTTAGGCCCCTGGTGGGTGTATGCAGTATTAAAAGGTATAGAATGTGATTCAGAGTCAATAGGAGCCCGAAGCTGGGAATCATAAATGCAAGTGTTGAATGATACAACTAAGTGAATGCCTTTGTCACTATATTATGTTGTTTTCATTTCCCAACAAATTGTCCATGAAATAGTAGCCAAACTTTAAGGACGGCCTAATAGCAACATTCATACTTCAAAAGTATCCTTCTACCTCCTGTGACGTCATGGACTTTTTTAGTTCCTGTAGACGACCAATGAAGAACAAAGAACACTCCGTTCCGTGGTTAATCTGCAAAACAACAAACCACGCCCCGTCCTGCTCTTACTTCTCCGTTTCTAATAACACCGTTATTGTTGCTGCTCGCTACCGGTAATTGTCAGCGTATCCTTTTGGAATAGCCAACTGGTTCTTGGCCCAGGATTTGAGACTACTCTTTCAACACGAACTTTATAGGGTATATAGATTACTAGTCTTTTTGATCAATCCACAATGGTGCTTGTTCCAGCTTCCGAAGTTCAACAGCAAACTGCCTTTCTCGACCAGTACTCAGTAACAGCCTTGGATTTCCCCCTTGAAGACAGCACATGCAAATTGGCGAAAGCTGCTGGAGTCCCCTTGCATCGATTTCCTGAGACTCCTCAGGAAGCTGATCTCGTCGAGGAATTGTTGACCCGGGCCATGGACAACCTGTCCATGGACAGGCACGAAGAGATTATTTTTGACATTCACGGTTTCCTCCATGTCGATGAAAATCCTTCTGTCATTGAAGCTAGTTTGAAAGAAATGGATTGCGAACTACTTCTCATTGATCCGACAGAGAAGGGGGCCTATCTGCAGGCTCACTCTTTGAATCCTGTGTATGTTGCTAGTCGATGCGTTCGCTTGCTATTTCTGCGTTATCAGCGATACAATGCCAAAAAGGCAGCCCGTACGATGGTGCAGCACTTTGAGACGAAGCGTGATCTTTTTGGAGATGGAGATGTCCTCGCCAGAGCAGTTCGACAATCAGACTTGTCACCCAAAGATTTAGAAGCCCTGGATTCCGGTTACATCCAACTACTCCCTACCAGGGATGCCGCTGGCCGGGCCATTATGCTCAATATGCAACCTGCAGTATGTCTGCAATCCTCTATCGTGGACGCCCCATGGGATGTAAGTACTACAAGCATCCATTCAAGTTCTGAGAGGAATATCCCATGACTGATGTTGTCTCACCGCTATGACCGTATTCAAATATAGCAACGAGTCCTTTGGTATCTGTCTATGAAAGCTCTAGAGGACGAGGCTACACAGATCAATGGAGTTGTTTGGTTAGTGATTCTCAATCGTGATTCCTTCAAGCTTTCTCCGCAAGAGTTGCATGTCACCCAGCGTCTTGATATGGCATTGCCGTATCGCAGCGTGGTTGGCCACGTGTGCTACTCAGACCCTGAACTCCGTCCCTATGTGACTGGATGTCAGCTCTTTTCCCCTGAAGAAGAGAGATATCGCTTTCGAGCACATTTTGGGACTAGGGATGAAATCATCTTTGAGTTGCTTACGTTTGGGATTCCCACAGAGTGCTACAAATTGAGGGCAGATGGTTCCCACGATGTTAGCGACCATTTGAAGTGGCTGGCTTTGCAGAAAGCCCAGGAAGAGAAAGGAACAACAGAGGAGACTCGTATTCTCATCCCCAACCGCCTTGATGTGTTGTTTGGAAAGACTAATACAGCAAAACAACACCCGGGGACATTGAGGGCTCTCCATTTGGTCCAGTCACACTACGATTCTTATGAACAACTCGAGAAATTCGACAAAGCGCAAGTGACAGAGAAGATACTGAGTTGCATTCAATCAGCTGGAGGGCGGTTCCTCCGACAGCATGAAGGGGCATGGGTGATTGTCAGTGACGAGGATTCCCGCAAGAAGATAGCTCACTGGTTCCGTCACTCTCGCCACAAGAGACGGTCATCCACCGGCATGAAAGGGGAATCCAAACAAGAAGAGGCTGCTCCTCCAATGGCGTCGCAAACCTTCAAGCATGCTCGCGCCGAGGCTACATCGGGTCTTTGCAGCGAGGAAAAGCCCCAGATTTCTAAAAAATCCTTTCGTGAAAAGCCCAAGAAATGAAATCCGCGATATCGTTGAGACGGAACTGGTAAAAACCTGCCGTTTGTACAGTGAGCAACGAAGTAACATGGTCAGTCCTTCTAGAAAGGTGATTTGATATACATTACGAACTACTAGTACTTCTCTATCTCCGATTCCCCTCCCCCTCTTCATACAACAGGAGAAAAGCTGCTCGTTTGAAACCAATGCACGTCTATCCTCTACTTGGTGAAGGACTTACCGCCCGTAGTAGGAGTTGCAAAAAATTTTCATCACCACCGACGAACCCCCGCTATTCATTGAGAATTGGGATAGACTTTTTTAGTTCCATTTTTAGACGTGGTATTCCCCAGGAACAATTCTGGGGCGTCGTGATTCAAAAAGAAAATTGTCGAGGGGTTATGACGGCATCGCCGTTCAATACCGATGCGACTTCAATTTACCGGCTGAAATGTGCACATCGATCGCAAAGGATCACTGGGAGTTTCGGTGTCGTCCACAGATCAGAATGTCATCGCACAACCACTCTTCCTGCTACTAACGTAATAACGTTTGAACTTTGAACCCAATCTTTGCTTCCAGACGTGTATTATTCGGGCGTTGTGTCACCGGTTGACCATTATTAATTATTTATGTTAGCGAGATCCCCGGGCACATACGTGCTGCGACCATATTTCCGAAAGTATCGTTCCGACCAAATCAACTTCTTCGACTTGCTGTTACTAGAAAGCGCACAAAACTTCCCACCATGGAGATGCTACTGGAAGAGAGCACTTGTCAACTAGCCAAGGCTGCAGGGGTCCCCCTGCATCGATTTCCTGAAACACCCCAGGAAGCTGATCTCATTGAAGGCTTATTGGCTCAAGCGATGGACAAATTGTCCATGGATCAGCATGAAAAGATCATCTTTGATATTCATGGTTTTGTTGAAACAGAGGAGGATCCCGCTGCTCTCGAGCAAAGTTTGAAGGAAATGGACAATGAACTCCTCCTCGTTGAACCAAAAGAGAAGGAGGCCTATTTGCTGGCACATTCCTTGGATCCAGCCTATGTCAGCAGCCGATCTGTACGCTTGCTGTTTCTACGCTATCAGCGCTACCACCCGAAGATGGCTGCACAAACCATGGTACAGCACTTTGAAGCCAAACGGGAACTGTTTGGGAGTGGGGATGTTCTGGCTCGACCAGTTCGACAATCAGACTTGTCACCGAAAGATCTAAGCGCATTGGGGTCAGGTTTATTCCAGATCCTTCCAAACCGGGATGCAGCTGGCCGCGCGGTATTTCTATATATTACACCTCCATCATGCAAGGGATCTCGCATGCTTGATTTCGTTTGCAATGTAAGTGGGCTAGAATAGCATCTCTGAGCAAGGCAAGCTGCCTTTTGTGAGAATCTCTACTCACCTAGTATGCTCCTTCTTCTTGTTCCAGCAACGGGCATTTTGGTATGTGGCGATGAAAGCCCTGGACGATGAATCCATTCAAATCAATGGAGTTGTTTGGATCAGCATAATGAGAACTGACGGCATGAAGGTCTCTGCAGAAGAATATCATGCGCTTCAACATCTTGAAGCTGTAGTTCCCTTTCGAGCTGTAGTAGGTCACGTTTGTTACTCAGACCCCGAGCTCCGGCCATACGTGGCTGGCTTCCAACTTTTTGCCCACGAAGAAGAGCGCCATCGCATCCGAGTCCACTTTGGGCCGTGGGACCAAATTATCTTTGAGCTCCAAACATTTGGCATTCCATTCTCGCAGGGTCACCTCGCGATGTTCCAGGAAAATGATGGTACCAATGATATCCTCCGCTCCCAGTATCTAAAGTGGTTGGCTTTGCTGAAGAATCAAGAAGACAAAGAATCGCTTCCTTTATCTTCTAATGTCTTGATACCTCATCGACTCGATGTATTATTTGGTAAGACAAGCATGGCGAGACAACATCCAGGTACTCTCAGAGCACTGCATCTCGTTGAGACGCATTATCAGTCCTATGAAAAACTTGAGAAACTCGAGAAGGCCCAACTGGCCGAAAAGATTCTCAAGGATATTCAAAGCGATGGCTGTCGATTCCTCCGTCAAGATGGAGGAGTGTGGATCAAGGTCAGTGATGAGGACTCTCGTAAGAAGATTGCACACTGGTTCCGTCACGCCCGCTACAAGAGGCGATCCTCCAGCACCAGCATTAATGGCGAGGAGGACTGCTGTCAAAGAGATGAAACAACAGATTCAGTACGGTCTACCAAACGTCTCTCTCCTTCAAGTCTTGCTTCCGGGGGAGATGGTGATAGTGACAGGGAATCCCCTGTACCCAAGAAGCAAATTTGCAAACAACTTTCCAACCATTGAATTCACGCGTTTGTGCATATATAAGGTTAAGCGTTCCATTTCGATAACAGTACATAGTGCGGACATATCAACGGAGCGCTTGTACTAGTACTAGTACTAACTATATTCCTAACGTTAGTATTGTCATGTGTACATCTCAACTTCATCCTATTCTATGACTTGTTCCAAAACACAACACTATTTTATGCCCCTAATGGGTGTATGCAGTAATATAGCATGTAGAGTGGTCAGAAAGCAGCAACATGTCAACAGCTACTATGTTGCTATTTCCAATCAAATCTTCAAATCCAATTCATCAACAAATTACTCCACGAAATTGTAGAGAGACGAACCCGCACCAGCCACACAATCAATTTGGGGATTGCAGAACCAGCCGGTGTCCCTTGTTCCTCGTATGCATTGTGTAGTAGATCGAATCAACGCGAATGAATTGCGGGAGCGCACAAACTTGCACATCTGCGAATGTTCGCGCTTCCAGTTGCTAGAAAGCCCAGCAGCCAAGCGGTGAATAGTCGATCGGGTCTCAGAACTCATTAGTCCATCATCCACAGAGAAAATCAAAAGTGTGAAGTGACTGTGAGCCCGCTTGCATGCCTCAAGATACTTCTTCTTCTTCTTGGCTTCTTGTTGGGACTCCACTACCTTCAAAGGGTCCCTGGTGACATATGATGGAGCATCTGTGTCAGAGATACGAATATCGAAGTATGTAGTTGTCGACTTCACCCAGAAACCACGCACTGTCACATCGCCTCGTAGATCAGGTCCTGGAGCTGTGGCAGTTTCCTCCATTGTCTCTCCTGAAGGAATGAGGATAGGCTCATTCGTTACCGCTGAAGTGGATTTCAAGGCCGAGTCAGCATCACCATTGAAAAGTATCATGGAATATCCAAATATTCAAAGAAAATGGAACAAACTGAAGGAAGCAGGGAATACACCAGCCCCCTCACTCCACACTGACAGAGTCCTTCCATCCTGGTTGCACCCTTTCTTTTGAATATCATGGTTCTCATGGTTCACGAGTTCAGTCCAGGGTGGACTGCAGACAGGTTGAATGAGACTTCTTTTGAATTAAAATATTCAAAATCAACCCGGATATTTATAAACAACCTCGGTGCAAAATCCTGGCGTGCACCCCAAGTGCACTCTGTAGTAGGAATAGTAGGGGAGTCTACGCAGGTTGTATTGATGTACTACTTCTCCTTTGTCGGGCTGTCCGGAACCCAGAAAAAATTTCAACATCATTACTTTCCTTTGCCATCATCAGCAGCATCAGCATGGCTTGTCCCACTCCTCGCGGTAGAGTGGCACCAATACCTGTTTCCACCATTGCTACGAGGAACAAAAGCGCCACCAAGAGAGCTACAAGTACTACTACTAACCTGAAAACGGGTCATGGAGGTGGACGGCGCCTTCTTGTTCCTAGTAGTGGCGGCGGTGGTCGTGATGATGGAACTCAGGGACAGAAGCGGAAAAGACCAGGGTTATCACACTCCTCACCGGACAGCGACGAAGATGGTGATGATGACAATGGTGCAGACCATACTAATACAGAGGAACACATTTCAGATGAAGAGGTCGATGTCGATGCGGAGGATGAAGCGCAACCTTTGTATCGTCCTTTAATGGATAAGGAGATTCTAAAGCATGATCTAAAGGTCATAAAGAACTACGTGAAAGACCAGTTGTTTCATGGTGTCAAGTTTATCTACTAGCCGAGAATTGACTTGGAGGTAGGAGGCAAAATTTACAACCACTACTCGAAATCTGCCTATCCGGGCAAGATGGAAGGCCTAAATCAGTACCAAGACGAAAATTTCCGTGCTTTGTATATGCAAACCTTTTGGGACCACGCACTTTCACAACGTGTCCAACAACATGCTTTGTCTCTCAAGAGAAGTGCGGTTTATACAGTCATGCAGAGCAGATTTTTTCGTACGTGTTTCCTTATTTTCTCTTTGTGTGTTACTATTTGATGTTGATGTTCTGTAGCTCAAGTATACTGTTATCCTCCACATTCCTCCACATCCCTATACTGCACTAATCATGACAACAGATTTGTGTAAACTTTGCCAACAACACAAGTGCTACATGATAGCATTCGAGTGCTTTGAGCTTCGGTGGAAATTTCCCAAGGCTTACCACTTATTCTATGATACATTTTTCAAGTCTGCAGTGGGCGATCGTCGGTGGAAGAAGTGTTTGGAAAGCGAGGAGGAAGAATTTGGGAATGCATCTACTGAGGCGTTTGCTTTGATGGTCCTAAAGAATAACTACCATGCCTGGCTGGCTCAGGCGAGAGCAGCAGATTCGTTCGAAACACAATACAACATTGAGTCTGAGCGACGTGCATCCAAACCTGGTGTTGTTGCGATCAGGAGTAAGAGAAGCATCCTTGATGAGGCTCTTCCAAATTTGCACTACGTTGACCAATCGACAACAAAGCAGAACAAAAAGACTGTTAGTCCTGCTGATGATGGTGGAGACAACGACAATGAACATGCTGGTGTTGGTACTAATTGGACGCTCCTTATTGCACCTGCACCTAAAGGTGACCAAGAATTATATGACATGGCCCAACAAAAATGTGATGAGATGATAATGATGATTAGCAAGAGAATCCCCAAGGATGTTTTGAGAAAACATCAACGTGCTGTGTCTGACATGATGCAGATCAGGCGTGAGAAACAGAATGAGGAACAATGCATTGGTGATGATGGTACGTCAACACCAAACAAAAAGGCCAAGAAAAATATGACCCGAGCAGTGTTGAAGCTAGGACTTGTTAATGTCAATGATCAGAACAAGAAGAGCCAGAACAAGAGACAACGGTTGGTTGGTGGTGGTGGTGGTGGTGAACAAGCTGAGGAGCAAGATGATGAGGAGGACGAGCAAGAGGAGCGATCACGTGTGACTCATGTCACAGCTGAACAAAAGCAAAGGAATTTACTGAAGAAGCTGAAGTTCTTCACCAGCAAGGGTGATGTTCGTAGTGCTAAAAGCAAGGGGTGGAGTAATCATGCACAAGATTACTATGAAGACCTCATTGTTATCATTAAGAATGAGCGAGAGACTGGTGTGGTGAAACACTTTGTTAATCTTTACCGCAGGATTACAAACAATATCATTAAAGGAGTTGAAGAGATTTCAAACCCAAAGAGGGAGTGGAGGGAACCAGATCGTTCCATATGCTGGCAGCTAGACAAAATTTAGATACCAGGATTGGTACAGTACGGTACGACTAGCATATGATTGTTATCGGAACAACACAATTTTGTGGAGTAATTTGTTGATGAATTGGAATTGAGAAAAATGTTTGGAAATGGCGGCTTTGCGTTGTCGCGCTGCTATTTTCGGACCACTCTCTACATCATGTTATATTACTGCATATGCCCATTAGGGGATAAACTTTTCACTATTTTAGACCCCTAATGGGAATATGCAGTAATGTAACATGTAGTGTACTCTGAAGACAGCAGCACGACAACGCAAAGCCGCCATTTCCAATCAAACCTTCTCAACTCCAATTCTTCAACAAATTACTCCACGAAATTGTAGAGAGACGAACCCGCACCAGCCACACAATCAATTTGGGGATTGCGGAACCGGCCGGTGTCCCTCGTTCCTCGTAAACATTGTGTAGTAGATCGAATCAACGCGAATGAAAGGCGGGAGCGCACAAACTTGCACATCTGCGAATGTTCGCGCTTCCACTTGCTGGAAAGCCCAGCAGCCAAGCGGCGAATAGCCGATCGGGTCTCAGAACTCATCAGTCCATCCACAGAGAAAATCAAGGGTGTGAAGTGGCTGTGAGCCCGCTTGCAAGCCTCAAGATACTTCTTCTTCTTGGCTTCTTGCTGGGACTCCACTACCTTCAAAGGGTCCCTGGTGACATATGACGGAGCATCTGTGTCAGATATACGAATATCGAAGTATGTAGTCGTCGACTTTGCCCAGAAACCACGCACTGCCACATCGCCGCCTCGTAGATCAGGTCCTGGGGCTGTGGCAGTTTCCTCCAGAGTCTCTCCTGAAGGAATGATAGGTTCATTCATCACAGCTGAAGGGGGATACAACTGAGAACAAAGCTCCTGCCATTCAGCCGCCAGGTCATTGTGGCGGAGAAGGATGAGACCTCCTCTCTGGCATTGCAAGGCATGTTCAACAGAAAACGCCTCATTGGGACATCCATCACACTTCTCTGGCAAATCCAAATTGTCCCGGAACTCAGTCACAGTCAGAACTGTGTTGTTCAGTTTGTTCGGTGCAGTCGTCAACCAAATTCCGGTCTCCCTGGCTCGAAGAATCTTTCGAATCCGGAACCACTGGGAGCAGTACTATCATCCCGGGGGACAATGTCCGTACAAAAGGTCGTGACCCTAACTCAAATCCCAGTACTGAGGTAGAAGAGGAATCTCCAAACCTATTGGAAAATACGGAAGACTCCAGCTCTGTGTCCAGTATTGAGGTGGATTGTGAATCCAGCATTGAAGAGGAGGATCCTATTTCATCCCCAAGCCTGTTGGGTGACTCTGAGGACAAGTCACTCCCGCCAACTTGTGAAGAAAACGATTCCTTGCCAGACGCTCAGGATCACAATGATGCGACGATTCGAGCCAAAATTCAGAGCGAAGAGTGGCCAGATGAGAATGATCCACTAGTGGCGACGCTTCTTGTCGACGCTCGAAATGGATTCAATGAGCTCAGTAGGAAAGCTATGATTTGGACAGTCCGACATCGGTGGCCAGAGGGAGCAAGATTCAGTTACAACTGCTATCGCCACGCTGCTCTTCTGGTATTGAGGCGCTCCGAAACTCCCAAGGCATCCTTCCTCGAATCGAAGGAAGGAGTGACGCAGGGAGACCCCCTTTCCATGGTACTATATGGCTTAGCTTTAGTTCCATTGTCCGAGGAAATCAGACGACACGTTCCAGGTCTCCTTCAGCCATGGTACGCAGATGATTCGTCTTTTTCAGGGCATCCTCTTTTGATCTCCAGAGCCATGAAGAAGCTTCAAGAGATTGGTCCAGCTCGCGGATATTACCCCGAGCCCGAGAAGAGTGTCGTTGTTGTTAGACCCAAATGGAAGAAGCGAGCTTCTCGTATCCTTGCACCCTTCGGATTCGAGTTCACCTCTGGTCATCGTTACATGGGCGGATTCATTGGATGCAAAGAAGACTTCCCCTCTTGGGTTGAGCCAAAGATCAGAGCCTGGTGTGACCATATCCGAACGCTGGCAATAGCCGCTAAGAAATACCCACAGTCGGCATTCACAGCTCTGACCCTCAGTTATAAGTTAACTCACCATTTTAGACCCCTAATGGGCATATGCAGTAATGTAACATGTAGTGTACTCTGAAGACAGCAGCACGACAACGCAAAGCCGCCATTTCCAATCAAACTTTCTCAACTCCAATTCTTCAACAAATTACTCCACGAAATTGTCGAGAGACTTTTGTCTTCAGAGTACACTACATGTTACATTACTGCATATGCCCATTAGGGGTCTAAAATAGTCAAAGTAAGTGACGAACCCGCACCAGCCACACAATCAATTTGGGGATTGCGGAACCGGCCGGTGTCCCTCGTTCCTCGTAAGCATTGTGTAGTAGATCGAATCAACGCGAATGAAAGGCGGGAGCGCACTTGCACATCTGCGAATGTTCGCGCTTCCACTTGCTGGAAAGCCCAGCAGCCAAGCGGCGAATAGCCGATCGGGTCTCAGAACTCATCAGTCCATCCACAGAGAAAATCAAGGGTGTGAAGTGGCTGTGAGCCCGCTTGCATGCCTCAAGATACTTCTTCTTTTTGGCTTCCTGTTGGGACTCCACTACCTTCAAAGGGTCCCTGTTGACATAAGACGGAGCATCTGTATCAGATATACGAATATCGAAGTATGTAGTCGTGGACTTCGCCCAGAAACCACGCACTGCCACATCGCCTCGTAGATCAGGTCCTGGAGCTGTGGCAGTTTCCTCCAGAGTCTCTCCTGAAGGAATGATAGGTTCATTCGTCACAGCTGAAGGGGGATACAACTGAGAACAAAGCTCCTGCCATTCAGCCGCCAAGTCGTTGTGGCGGAGAAGGATGAGACCTCCTCTCTGGCATTGCAAGGCATGTTCAACAGAAAACGCCTCGTTGGGACATCCATCACACTTCTCTGGCAAATCCAAAGGCATCATCCCATATGGAAGTCTGAGATTGTCCCGGAACTCTGACCCTCTCTTTACAGAATGAGTGGTTGTACTTGCTCAGAGTCACTAACCCCCGGTTATGGCTTCTGAACGAGGAAAGCCCTACACAAGATCTACAAAACCTTGGAACGAAGTCTCTGCTTTCTCCATTGGAGCAAGCAATCGCTGAAGACTTCCTACCAGCGTTGTTGGGCATGGACATGGCCGACATCAGCCCCCGACTCCGTACCCTTCTCTCCCTGTCGACATCTCAAGCAGGTATTAACATCCCCCAACAGGCTTGGACACAGCACATGAACTCCAGAACCCTAACCCTACCCATCGTGTGTTCTCTTGATGCTGGGGATGATTTAGACACAGCCCGGTATCAGCTTCAGGCGGTTCAGACACTCAAGAGCCAGGCGACGGCAAGGAAGAAGAAGCAGGAAGAAAAGTTTGACATAGTTATCAAGGAATTTGAAGGAAGAGAGAGGAATCCTTCTCCGCCACAACGAGAGCTTTGTTCTCGAAATGGCGGCTTTGCGTTGTCGTGCTGCTGTCTTCAGAGTACACTACATGTTACATTACTGCATATGCCCATTAGGGGTCTAAAATAGTGAATTGTTGTTGTATCCCCCTTCAGCTGTGATGAATGAACCTATAATTCCTTCAGGAGAGACTCTGGAGGAAACTGCCACAGCTCCAGGCCCTGATCTACGAGGGGATGTGGCAGTGCGTGGGTTCTGGGCGAAGTCCACGACTACATACTTCGATATTCGTAAATCTGATACAGATGCTCCGTCATATGTCACCAGGGACCCTTTGAAGGTAGTGGAGTCCCAGCAAGAAGCCAAGAAGAAGAAGTATCTTGAGGCATGCAAGCGGGCTCACAGCCACTTCACACCCTTGATTTTCTCTGTGGATGGACTGATGAGTTCTGAGACCCGATCGGCTATTCGCCGCTTGGCTGCTGGGCTTTCCAGCAAGTGGAAGCGCGAACATTCGCAGATGTGCAAGTTTGTGCGCTCCCGCCTTTCATTCGCGTTGATTCGATCTACTACACAATGTTTACGAGGAACGAGGGACACCGGCCGGTTCCGCAATCCCCAAATTGATTGTGTGGCTGGTGCGGGTTCGTCTCTCTACAATTTCGTGGAGTAATTTGATGAAGAATTGGAGTTGAGAAGGTTTGATTGGAAATGGCGGCTTTGCGTTGTCGTGCTGCTGTCTTCAGAGTACACTACATGTTACATTACTGCATATGCCCATTAGGGGTCTAAAATAATGAACTGTCAAGCTAATCCTTCTATAGAATATGTTACCTAGGCATAAACTAGAAGACAAGGCCTACAACATGGAAAAAGAAGCAAAGAAAAAGGTCGTGTAGAAAAACATATCTGAGGTCGCAAAGTCTGGCATTCGTGGGGTGTCCATATGGTTACTGGGTAACCAATACGTACCACAACCCAGACTAGGCACTAATGGGCATTTGCAGTAATGTAACATGTAGTGTTGGGCGGGCACTGGGATGTTAATACCTGCTTGAGATGTCGACAGGGAGAGAAGGGTACGGAGTCGGGGGCTGATGTCAGCCATGTCCATGCCCAACAACGCTGGTAGGAGGAAGTCTTCAGCGATTGCTTGTTCCAATGGAGAAAGCAGAGACTTTGTTCCAAGGTGTTGCAAATCTTGTGTAGGGATTTTTTCGTTCACAAGCCATAACCGGGGGTTAGTTACTCTGAGCAAGTACAACCACTCATTCTGTAAAGAGAGAGTCAGAGCTGTGAATGCCGACTGTGGGTATTTCTTAGCGGCTAATGCCAGCGTTCGGACATGGTCACACCAGGCTCTGATCTTTGGCTCAACCCAAGTGGGGGAAGTCTTCTTTGCAACCAATGAATCCGCCCATGTAACGATGACCAGAGGTGAACTTGAATCCGAAGGGTGCAAGGATACAAGAAGCTCGCTTCTTCCATTTGGGTCTAACAACAACGACACTCTTCTCGGGCTCGGGGTAATATCCGCGAGCTGGAAATAGTTTCTGAGGAATCTCAGACTTCGATATGGGATGATGCCCTTGAATTTGCCGGAGAAGTGTGATGGATGTCCCAATGAGGCGTTTTCTGTTGAACATGCCTTGCAATGCCAGAGAGGAGGTCTCATCCTTCTCCGCCACAACGACCAGGCGGCTGAATGGCAGGAGCTTTGGTCTCAGTTGTATCCCCCTTCAGCGGTAACGAATGAGCCTATCCTCATTCCTTCAGGAGAGACTCTGGAGGAAACTGCCACAGCTCCAGGACCTGATCTACGAGGCGATGTGACAGTGCGTGGTTTCTGGGCGAAGTCGACAACTACATACTTCGATATTCGTATATCTGACACAGATGCTCCGTCTTATGTCAACAGGGACCCTTTGAAGGTAGTGGAGTCCCAACAATAAGCCAAGAAGAAGAAGTATTTTGAGGCTTGCAAGCGGGCTCACAGTCACTTCACACTTTTGATTTTCTCTGTGGATGATGATGGACTGATGAGTTCTGAGACCCGATCGGCTATTCGCCGCTGGGCTGCTGGGCTTTCCAGCAAGTGGAAGGGCGAACATTCGCAGATGTGCAAGTTTGTGCGCTCCCGCCTTTCATTCGCGTTGATTCGATCTACTACACAATGCTTACGAGGAACGAGGGACACCGGCCGGTTCCGCAATCCCCAAATTGATCGTGTGGCTGGTGCGGGTTCGTCTCTCTACAATTTCGTGGAGTAATTTGATGAAGAATTGGAGTTGAGAAAGTTTGATTGGAAATGGCGGCAATGCGTTGTCGTGCTGCTGTCTTCGGAGTACACTACATGTTACATTACTGGTGCATATGCCCATTAGGGGTCTAAAATAGTGAAAAGTGGCTGTGTCTACTAGGTCATCCCCAGCGGTTCCGCAATCCCCAAATTGATTGTGTAGCTGGTGCGGGTTCGTCTCTCTACAATTTCGTGGAGTAATTTGTTGATGAATTGGAGTTGAGAAAGTTTGATTGGAAATGGCGGCAATGTGCTGTCGTGCTGCTGTCTTCGGAGTACACTACATGTTACATTACTGCATATGCCCATTAGGGGTCTAAAATAGTGAAGATTGGAGAGCAAACTCTCGATGGGTTGGGTTGGGTTAGGGTTCTGGAGTTCATGTGCTGGGTCCATGCCTGTTGGGCGGGGACTGGTGGGATGTTCTTAATACCGGCTTGAGATGTGGACAGGGAGAGAAGGGTGCGGAGTCGGGGGCTGATGATTCACCCACATAAGATATATCCTTTAGGTTCGTCATTGGGCATAGCCGATGGAGCACATGGGTTTCGTTCACACCGTCAATGAGGAATGGAAGTTTCGCAATGCCATTGTGGCAAACTGATTTGGCAGTGGGCGAGATACCCGATATCCCTACGTTTATATGGTCCCCCGAATTAGCACCTAAATTTCGCACCCAGGTGGTAGGACGTACTCTAAAAAAATAATCTCTAAATTCTTATGCAATGGTAAATAGCCTCCAATCGTCTCTCACTTGTGGTAGTCGGAATAGCAAACAAACGACCTTCCCTTTCATCCACAGGCCGGGAAGGCCCACGTCTCGTATTGTGGCGGCAGGACCATGATCGGCAAGTGGTTGCTGAGATGCAGGGTGGTCCCAACCTAACAAGTTAATAAACAAAACAGTGCAGTGATCCAATCCATCATACAGCCGATTCTTCCTTGTCACTTCCAATGGTTGTTGTCCCATATGCACCAACCTTCATGTTTTTACATGTCGTGAGAGCTGTTTCGTCGTCGTCTTCCAAGACTTGCCCAGCCATTTGAGATACTGTACAACCGTAACACATGAACACACAGCAACAATCCTCCATGCATCCCAAGCATCCTGTAGGGATGTTAGCATTTGCTCGGACAGCGGATCGGAGTCGAATCGTCACCATCAAACCATAAATGGCAGCAGGTAAGGTGAGGAGCACATATGCAATTTCCCACAACAAGATTTCGGAGCGCGTGAATTCCCATTGATTGTTGGTGTTGTTTCGTGATGAAGATGAGGTAACACTCGATGGAGCCCTTAGAAACCAAGTGGCCATATAACTCAGAACAATCAAGGCAATCAAACAATTCCGCAGTGTGGTAGATTTGCTCTTGACCGCAGAGGTGCTTCCCGCCCAATCCAACTTGAGTTTTCGGAGCAATTGGGGCAAAAAGATTTCAGGACAAAAGCAGACAGACCAAGCATGTGGATGACACAGTCCCCGTCGAAAACATGAACATAAACCATGGCTCCATTGGCCGGTGGACTCTTTCGTAGGATAATCCTTTGTTTCGTTGACTTGATGGACTATAGCCATAGGGATTGTTTTTCCCTCGAGAACACCACCAGAAGGCTTACCAAAACGAACACGCACAACAAGATGAGATTTCCAAGAGTCATGATCGGATCCATCAGGGAGAAACATATTTCATTCACATACCACTTGCACAGGAAGACATTCATTTTCCGTGTTGACCCACAAGATATATCCTGTCGAGAAAAGATGGGTGGCGCGAGTGAGAATCCCAAGTAGGAGAGATCGTATCAAAGAACAGAGTCAACGTGACACTCTATTCAGATCACGTTGTTGTTATGCATACCTTCTCTCAAATCAGATGGAGCTTGAACATCCAAATACTGCTGTGGATGGGTCTCTTGGACAAGCTCTTGGGAGGCCTCCATGGTTTTGCCGGAATGGCTGCTTCGCTGAGAATGGTGGTGGCAGGCACACCCGCCATCGATGAGTGAGAGTTGGATATGCCGCTGCTGCGAGAGTTCTGGCGGGAAACCCTAAGATTAACTAGAGGGAAGTCATCGACGTCCCGCTGAGATAGTTATGACATAATTGTCGCTCGGACACGAGGATGGCGGTAGGAGGAGCATGTCCCGGGTCCTCTACTTATGCTACTCCCAATAAGTCGGGCAAATTGGGCGAGATACCGCTGGTGGCTAGCTGGCGGCGGCGGGCGGCAGCGGCGAGCACCGAGCACCGAGGCTTCTCGTACGCAGTGAACTTCCGTTCAACTGCTGACAATGGCCAAAATCGTCAAAAAACGATATACAACTAGAAAATAAGAAAGAGGTTGTAACAAGACGTTGCTATTTGGAGAGAAATCAACTTGTAGTCTATATTTGGAAGGAAATATCATCCAATTCTTGCCTCATTTGGTTGGGTCCAGTGAATCAAGAGGCAAGGAAGGATAGAGATACCAACCAATAATAATATGTACTATTCACACATATTCTTATTTATGTATGTTTATAGCTAGCAGCCACGTGACACCCAGAGCAGCCACCACCATTATTTTCCTCCATTGTCTTCACGCCCGATCCCCGATCCCACAACAGTAGCAACTTTCCAGCAAGATGTTTCACAACAATCGTGGTGGTGGTGGAGCCGATTAGTAGATCCAATCAACGGCTCTTGCGTGGACATTTTCCCCTGGGATGATAGTGCTACTCCCAGTGGTTCCGGAATCGACGCTGCTGTCATCTTGTTCGTCGCCTCGCTCTTCAAAAGTCCAAGAGTGCAGGCCTTGTACGGCATGTACTGCACCCTCGATGCCTGCTTTGAGTCCAACACAAAGGTTTTGGTTCCTGCCGCTTTGGTTGCGTTTGCTCGGGTGGTCTTCAGTATGCATGTCGTCAGTAGATCTGACCGATGCCATTCAGTCGCGTTATTCTTAGTTTTATCCCCCTTCAGCTGTGATGACTGAGTCTATCATTCCTTCAGGAGAGACTCTGGAGGAAACTGCCACAGCTACAGGACCTGTTCTACGAGGCAATGTGGCAGTGCGTGGTTTCTGGGTGAAGTCGACGACTACATATTTTGATATTCGAACTTCCACTATTTTTGGCCAACAATGGGTGTGTACAGTAATATAACATGTAGAGTGGTCCGAAAACAGCAGCACGTCAATGGTTTGTCGCCATTTCCAATCAAACTTCCTCAATTCCAATTCATCAACAAATTACTCCACAAAGTTGTAGAGAGACGAGCCCACACCAGCCACACAATCAATTTGGGGATTGCAGAACCGGCCGGCGTCCCTCGTTCCTCGTAAACATTGTGTAGTAGATCGAATCAACGAGAATGAAAGGTGGGAGCACACAAACTTGCACTGTTAGGGTTGGGTGATTCTACAGGTGGGTAGGTGTAGTCATTGGAATAATTTCTATTCTAAGTATACATAAAGTTAGGCATAGAGTGTTGATGTGATGTTTGTTTATTTGCATTGGACAAGTTGAGATTTTTGCTATGGTACCTACACAGACTTATGGACGCTTTCATCAGGAAATCGACACGGAAAGTTACACAAAATGGGAACAATGGAAAGACCCCCCTCCATTGATTACTCGGAATCGTCGTCCATCAACAAGGCAAATTTGTTGGTTTCGGTCTTCTTGGCTGGTGGAGCCTCCTTTGTTTCTACAGGAGTAACAGGAATAGGAGCAGAAGCAGCGGGTTGGTTGGATCGGCGGCGTTGATCCGTTTGAGACGATCGCTTCTCTCCGCGTCCTCCACGACCTGCTCCGCGCCCCCCTCCGCGGCCACCCGGGTGGTTTCCTCCCGCATGTGAACCTCGGCTAGGCTTGTCATTGTGAGATTGCTTTCGCTTGCTTTCCCATGCTTGCTCATCTCGTGGCTTGGCCCCACCAAAGATACTGGATCGAGGAGCATCATTGGCTGGAGTTCTCTCTTCCTTGGTTCTAGGCGCCAACTTGATAACGGGACGCTCAGAAAGGGGTCGTTCGCTAGTGGGTTCATTCTTTTGGCGACGATTGTGTTGGAAACGACCTCCACGGAAATTGGATCCATCCACTTCGCCGTCCTTATTGCTGTGATGCTTATTGTAGTGGTTGCGGCGTCCATGTTGGTTCTTTCCATGGTTGTTTCTGCGGTTGTGGAGAACGGCAACATCCATCTGAAGAGGGCGACCGGCAATCTCAGTAGGCTCACCACCATTCAACTCCATGAGCAACTTGAGCTGCAGTGTAAAAACGGCACAAGATGAGATACACATCATCCTTACTCCCACAAAGAATTAGTCCGAGCCACATAAACCTACCTGATCAATATTTTCAACTTCCACATATCCAAAACCACGATGCTTCCCTTCCCTGTCCAAACCCACTTGACCCCCCACAACGGTCACTGCGTCACCAAATCGAGCATGAACAAGAGGCTTGAACGCATCCAACAAAGCCGCCGAGTCCTTAATCGAATACGCCAAATTGCCTACAAAAGCAGTGAAAGGAGGATCTTTGGGGAAATCATATTTTCGCTCAGCAGCAGGTGGGGCATCAGCTGCCGGTCCAGCGGGGCTTTCGTCGACGACAGGAGGTTGTTCTTCTTGAGGTTCTAGGATGGGTTCTTCGGGAGCTACGTTGGTTTCTTCAGGTTGTTCGGCAGGGTAATCATAGTCTTCTTCTTCATCGGAAGATGTGTCCGCCCAGTTGCCTTGCATGATGGTAGAAGTAGTATTAGTTTTTGTTGCAGTTGTTGCTTGTCGGATGGGCTGGAATTTCCGTGTTACGTTGATACTTCACTGGTCGGACTTGTTCCGATCGTTTTCCAACCAGGTTGTGGAAAAAAGATTCACGACGACGGGTGGTGGTGGTTGGTGGTGGTTGGTGGTGTGAGGTGTGTGGTGTGTGGCGGCTGGCAAATTCTTCAGGAATCGTGGTGGTCGGCCGCCGGCGGCCATTGATATGGAAGGTCGAGGTGGCTGGACGCGCATGCTAGCGCGGACCGTCAGGTCCATTGATTTTGGCACACCACCAACCCACAACAACATTTCCTTCATTTCTCACACGCACGGGAAACTCAAAAACCAAAATGTACGTATGCGCCGAGAGCAGGAGTATCAACGGAAGCAGCATCAGCAACACAATCGATAGCAAGGGTATATCCACGTTCACGGAAACTTCTTTCTCTGTTGTCATGATGAAATCATAACTCTTTTTTATCACGACGGTCTTTTGAGTTGGCCTTTCTATTGGGGTTTTTTCCTTCGATAACTCTGGTTCCAAAAAGGAACTGGGGGTCGTATGGGACGGATCACCAGGGATTGGAGAGCATGATACCGCGAGTTAATGACCGCTGAAACAATCAGAGAAAGAGGGGTGGCAACAAGGGAAGATTCAATCTTTTTTCACTAAATTTATCTGACACCTCTTATGCTAGCCTGCGACAAAATTGTCGTGGTCAATGATCTAACGTGAAATCTGATGTCACCACCTCTTGTTCCGTGGATGCAAAATATACTTGTGATGTTGGATGGAGGCTTTGCTCGGTATCTTTGCAATGTTGATCTTGAACTGACTGGATTTTGTGCTTTGTTCCTACAGAGTTCTCACAATGGACTGAGATTTCCTTGGAAGCCAGGTTGTCAAACCTTTGTTTCCAATTACATGTGAATATGTCATGGTGTGTTTGAATGAACTTTCACTTTCTTTCGGAGCAGACGAGCAGTAGCGACCTTTTATGCCAGCGTCGGCGTGACCAGGGAGGATCACCACAAGTTGCGCAAGGACCATGGGCTCTACGCTTTATCCGCACTTTGAATGAATCATACTAAGATACTTTAACCAAGACAGCTTTTTTCCCACTTTCATTAATGGACTTCCAGTTAATTGCTTCCTTGCATGAAGGCTGTATGCGTAGTAAACCAGAGACTATCGTTCGGGCGTTTCACCGCATCCCAACCCACGAGTACTGCATCAAAAACATGCAGTTGGGAAGTAACGTTTTAGGGGCCCAAGCTGATATTCATCAAAGAACATCGAGAGCGGATCTCCTAGGGGTCACCGCTCTAGCAGCTTTGTAACAACGCTGTACACTGAATTTATGAATTTTCCGTCGCATCCAGCACAGGTGTGAAAGTATGCCATGTTAGACCGCATTCGATGGTTGTAGCCAAAGAACATGGGATATACATTTGGTATATTGCTTTCACAAGTCCTGTTGGTGATCATTCTTTCGAAGCAGGCGAATTAATATTGCGAGTCGGGAAACTATCCCAGTAAAATTTTCTCCCATTAGAAATGTGGAGAGGGAAGATTTCTTAAGCAAGTACGATGTCGCATGGTGTAAATCGCTTCCTCTGCATGCCCAAGTGTTTCTCAACAGAGGTAGCTCATTCAACTCATCAACAGGCAGGGAAAGCAGAGCTCTTTCGATTTCAGAATCATGCCTCAGTGACATTAATTCTTGTTCTGGGACAACAGCTGGCGCTTCGTTCAACAGCCATGTTAGCAATTTTCGTCGGACGCCCGGTGACAGTTGTGTTGAGCATATCCTTATTATTGAGCTGGAAAGGACTTGTCGACTTTCTCGAAGTGCTTGGTTGTGAAAATTGGATTCAACATCCAAATCAGTTGTACTGGTCAATGACATGAGATTCCTGCGATCTGCACCATATTGGGCTGCCAGCATCTTTAGTATTAAAAGGTTCTCAGTGTTGTCGCATTCTGTGGTTTCTGTATTGATACCCGATTTCACCGCATTGTCCCCCATAATTGCCAAGCTAACTAGAGTCCAATGTGGATCCGTCCCTTCTTTTGTCTTCGCAAGAAGTCGATCCAAAGTGTCTATTCCAATTTGGTTGGATCGCCGACGAAAATGGGTTACCGTGGCATGTTCATGTGTCCTGTCAAGTTTGAGTTCAATGCCATTTTGTGACCCATCTAAATGAAGAGTTGCCAATACATGATGTTGCATGTCGTTCGAGATGGCACCCCGGTGTGATGTTTTGCGGGTGGAGACAAGAAGAGAAGGAGCTCCACGTGATACTTTATTCCAAGCCTCTGCCATCTCTTCCAAAGTTTTCCATTTGGATGACGTTGATGTGAGTCCCAGAAGGATTTGAACGACGTGGCTAACATTTGCCAGAGTCGGGGAAAGCTCATATGGAAGCCCATTAGGGCTGATGGCAAGATAGTCGGCGCCGTTTAAGTTGCTTAACACGTCATACCACGCTTGCCCTACTGGATGAGCAGGCTCATTGCTTCCTTGAGGCTGATAAAGGTGTAGAAGCTTTTCACTGGCACTAGGGGGTAATCGATTCAAGTCAAACTGTCCGTGCAGCTCATCCCACAGAAGAAGGTTGAAAAGTTCCCTGACAATAACCTCGACGCAATCAGGTTTTATTTCCCCTCCGTCGAAAGCATAGCGTCCATTCGGAACAGCTGGTTGACCAACATGTTGATTTGCTCTGCTTGCGCAAACGCGCTCCAGACAACTGCTCGCCTCACAACTTGACAAATCTGGAAATGCAAGAAGATCATTCATTGCCTCTGTAGGGTCCAGTTCAGATGGGTGAAAGGATGATTTCGACCATTCGACACGGGATGCCTCATCGTGGACGAGGGCGCATGCCAACTCGTTCGTATTGTCAAAGATCGATTCTGAGCTAGGGGAAACATGCTGTATGTACATATCCAGAGCAAGGAGAAATTCCAGTAAATCCTCCTTGGTTCTTGCCAACTCCCACAACGCTGACAGCCAAATGGCCGGACCCAATGGCAAAGTGTCTCTGTGACTGGTACCCAACAAGTTGACCAGCTCTTTCCATCGGGCCAATGAAACTCCCGTCCAAATCCGGTCCCCAACATAGTTGGACTGAATCCCTTCCATTCGCAGCAGTTCTCGAAGTTGAGTGGGTAACTCAATGCACATAAGTGATGCTACCCACAAATTGGCGAGACGTGAGGGCGTTAGATGGGCCACTGGCTGACTTTTTACTCGGGACAATTGTAGTGGGGACCAACGGTCCGGTTGCCAAAAGAGTTTTGAAGCCAACGGGTGCTTAAAACGAGTTAGATTTCCAATAAGAGGAGAGGATGGAAACGCAGCTCCCCAGCAAGGGGCAAGGTGCTTCCATTCTGACCGTAGGATTGTGGCAGTGTCTCGAAGATCAGCGTGTGTGACAGTTCGATCTGCCTGAGTCGAGAAGAGGGAGAGGTGACGACTCAGATTCCATTTTGGAAGACGGCGAGAGTGGCACAACCGACCAACAATCATGCTTTTGTTGGTCGTTGGGCGATGGTCGATGGTCGTCGTGTCGGGAATCGGTGATGTACTGTACAGCATACCTAATAATACATACCTATGTTATTGGGGTAGAAATATACTATATTACAGTAATATCAAAACAAGCAGGGTTGTCAGAATCTCCCAGTACAATAATGATCTTCATGTTGTGCCTTACTCCACGAAGAGCCTTGAACATGATGAAAATTTGTCTACAGTTTACGTCACTGACCATCTATGCTTCTACAAGGGATTCATTGTCACCACCTTCGATTGTCAATCCGACCTCCAACTCCTCGGACACATTGTGGTTATAGGCAAAATCTTGAATTGTATTTTCTGATTTCACAACGTGCAGGCGGCGGGCGGATGTTGCCGCTGACGGCTCGACGTTCTGCAATATCTCCTCGATACCCCCTTGAGACTGTTTGGACAACTCTATAGAGTCCATCTCGTGCAGGCAATGACTGACAGCATCATGAACCGATACAAATATGTAATCGCGTCCGACTTCGTCAGCAACGCCACTAGCCATTAACCGGTACATTACCCCAGGGTTGGGATTTGTCAGGCAAAGTTGAATTTGGTGGTTCTTCCGATATGTCAAGCACATGTCTTGAAGGATGTGGAGGGCACTCGTATCGACGTGCGACACTGGGCTCAACTCAAGAATGATGTATTTCACCAATGTAGAAGTGACTGCAGATTTGCGCTTTGCTTCCAACTCCTCCTCGGCCCGTTCATGGTACTTCTTAATCTTCTCTCGAACATTCTGGGTGTTTGCAAAGTAAATAGGTGCATCAATTCGTACCATCACAATGCCATCGTAACGCTCTGCGTCTCGATATTGCTTTATGTTTCGGTATTGATGGGTGCCTGGCAATCGCCCTAGCACTGCCGTGTGAGGGTAGGCACTCTCAAATAACACTAGCAATAGCGAGATTCCAACCGCAATACCAAGCCCAAGTTCCACTCCAAGGAAAAGCGTTCCAAGAAATGCAAAACACCACACCCCAAAGTCAAACTTGTGAACATTCCACAGATAAATTGCTTCGGGATAGTCCACAAGACTGACAACACCGGAGATGACAACGGAGGCAAGTACTGCTAGGGGCTGCATCATCACAAAGCATCGAACAAACTGTTAGCATTGTGTCAATGGGTCATTCAGGTATCAGCCAAGAGGACGTACCAACAACTCAAACACTGGCGTCAAGAAGAGCAGCACTACGCCGACCATCGTTGCTGTGACCATTGCACTTATACCAGACTGTGCCCCAGCATCATTATTAACAGCTGACCTCGAGAAACTACCGGTGACTGGGTATCCTCCAAACAAACCACTTGCCAGGTTTGCCATCCCAAGCCCAACCAGCTCCAAGCTCGCGTCAACCTCGTAGTTGTGCTTGTTAGCGAGTTGTTTCGCTATGGCAATAGATTCCATAAAACCAACAATGACAATGCTCAACACCACAAGTGCCATGTCTCCAAAGTCCTGTTCAAACGGAAACAAATAGCCTCCTGAGAACTTTGGGAATCCTCTTGGAATGGCACCCACAACTGGAATCCCACGTTCCTCTAGGCCAATGGAAGCCTCCAAGACGATTGTGATCACAGTGACTGCAAGTGGGCCTATTGCCCTTGTCCACTTGAGCTTTGGGTATGCCTGAGCCAACTTTTTCAATCCAATCAACGAGGCAACACAAGCGGACCCTAGCAAGAACGTGCGCCAGTTGAACTCATCAATGGAAGCAAATATATTGGCAACCATCTTGTGTAATGACTTGTCTGATGGAATGCTGTATCCAAAGATGTACTTGATCTGCGAAAGACCGATGATGATCGCAGCTGCGCTAGTGAATCCGGACACGACGGCATGGGACAAGAAGATGGTAACGAAGCCAAGTTGGAGCACTCCCATCACAACATTGCACACCCCGACTAGGAAGGACACTTGCAGTGCCATGGAAGCGTAGATAGCATCATAGTCAGGCGTGTTCTCTGGTGTGATACCTGACCGTTCAAGAATCAACGTCAGGCCAGTGTTAAGCAGCAACGAGACGATGGCAACTGGACCCACTGCCAGCTGTCTCGAGCTACCAAACACAGCATAGGCATAAATAGGAACAAGACTGGAATAGAGACCAAACTCGACTGGTAGCCCAGCCAGTTTGGCGTAACTCATGGATTGTGGAATAATCATCACTCCAACCGTAAGGCCTGCAAGCACATCTGTGAAGAGGTGGTCCCTCCACTGGTAGTTACGAAGCCATCGGCACATGGGTAGGAAGGTGAGTGTCCAATCACGACAGGAACGTTGAGACAATGTCTCAAAGATAGACTGACGTTGCTTCTCGATCCACCCTTCTGGTGATGCTCCGTAAGCCGATTGTGCGGCATCAGGGAAATAGTCGACCTCGCCATTGGCAGTGCGACGTGGTGTGTAGGAGGAATCAGTCAACTTTTTGCTTGGATCGGGGACATCGTATCTCATTGATCTGCCTTGCTCGAGGTCATTCTCGATGCGATTCAACGATTCTCGGTGAGAGGTGAGACGCTTCCTAGCGCCATTGGTAGATCGGCTGCCAGCAATGCTGGAGTCAACAGTGCTCCCATCATGAGTCGAGATACCGACCACAGAGGGTTGACTGAGGTCGGAGTCGGAAGCGGCACTGTTCATAGCGGCCTGGGTGTTGTTTTCTGGATTGGACCGGTTATTTTGATTGTTCCGTGCCATGAGTGCTATTGCTGGTTACAAAGTGGGATGAAGCAATAAAGAGGACTCTGGGAGGGGGAGTGCAAGTTTATTCCCACGCACTTTGATGTCGAAGCGACCCTTTTGACACAACGACGATTTGCGTGTGGGAGTTGACTGCGTTGCACGTGGTGATGCAATTGTATACTCGTACTTCGTTGTTGCTTTTGCAAAAAATAATATCATCAAGGGAGTGATCCTCGAACTCTGGTTGGGGAGGAGGGGTCGGCCATCCGAAGGGTCTTTTCCCGTATCCTACATAATGGCTGGCTATTCAGTTCCAATTCCCACCCGGCGTGGGAATATTCAAATTGGGACCTCCCAAACCGCAGGCAAGGACGATCTCGTGCATTCTTCCGCGATCATGATGGGTCGCATTTTCTGGATGGCGGGCGTCGTCCACCAAGGCGGAAAGTTCTTCGTCTACACGTATCTGGTACATGACGCGTGGCGTCAGCAGGAATATCATTGCGATTATTCCACGTTTCGAACTACTCGGGACTCAGAACAGCAGCCTATTGGAAGCTACAAGTATCATACATCATACTCATGCTTCATACATAATTGTAGTAGTACTAACATCGGAATACCCAGAACTAACCCTCGGCGGCATGGTGAAGCAATAAGCTAAGGTACAAGTGCCATACCGTACCGCGCCAGCACTCTGCATGATAACAACATTGGCACAGTGTCTCGAAACCCTTCGATAAAACTGACAGACAAGGTCCTCACAACTAGTAGTACGTCAAGCAAGTGCCAGCTGTGGTTCAGTACTGCTACTACTACGACTACTAGTACTACAATTGTCCATCTCTGTCGTACCTCTCATACACTTCCATGCAAACGTCAGGCACTCCCTCTGGTAGATCTCTCCAACAGGCATAATCCATTACATGAAGAGCACATAGTGCCCTGGCAAAGGATCCACCTTCTTTCCACACTTTTTTTGAAGCGGTATATGATCCAGTTGGGTCCTTGGACGACTCATGTTCCCCATCGCGGGTGTTTACTTTTGTAGACAAGAGCTTTTGCTTGGTTTCTTCAGAAAAACTGTCTGGACAACTATGAACCAGAAAAGGTCCAAGATTGCTCGTCAAGTTGTGAAGTGAAGGCAGATAGGCGAATTCACGTGTCACGTTGGCACTTGCTTGTTCCTTCGCCAGCAGGTGCAGGGCGCTGCTCATAGAAAAGACATGTTGAATCTCTAGTTGTTGAGGATACATGTCCAGAATTCCAGGAAGATTGTTCTCGATAGGACAAGATAACAAGTCAATAATGAATTGCTGAAAGCGTTGCGAAGATCCCCTCTCTTGATTGCCAAAAGGCCATGCCGAGGCGATGTCACCTCTACTGATGGCAGCTGCCTTTATCCGGAATTCTACTTCGTTGTACCCTGATAGGAAGTGGGAAATAGGGTCGCGTACGAATGCCACCACACATTCCCGAGGGTTGGTGGGAGAGAAGGAGAAGCGTTCCGTAAAAAAGTACCGAGATCGTTCTAGTTCCCTGATAACGTCTTCACTTGTATTCGCAGTAACGCCCTCGAACATGTGACGCCAAAAGCCATCTATTTGATTGTTTGCACATTTCCACATCTTCACAATTGAAAACAAAGCCCCGGAATCCTTTTCAGATGGTCTCGTTAACCCTCCCCAATACGGATGGAAATCAAAAAATAGATCCGCAGTTGAATCTGAGTTGTGATGCCTGCATTCCGTGTCACCTAATGACAGCTCTTCCCGGGCAAGCTGGAAGATGCGCTGTGCAAAAGTATCTTGAGGAACCATTGCAGGACAAAGACGTTCAGACATGTCATTCCAAAACTGTGGTTCTTGCTTGTCCTGAGGCGACGTGCTGCTTGTCTCGACTCTTGGTATGTAAGGGCTGTACATCATGAAGTCCGTGTGGATGACATGAACACTGAGCAATGAAATAAGCAACATAGAACTCAATCCGAGCCTCCACCCCGCTTTTCTCATTGGCACACTCTCGAATGCGGAGTGCATCTGCAACGTTCCTTCGTCTTTTTCAACTGTTGGCAGTAATCGAAGGTCCATTCTCTTATTGATTTCCGTTTCTTCTCAGTAACTTTGCTTCACAAGTTCTAGACCTGAAGCCCTCAAGTTTTTATAATCTTGGATGCCATGGGACTTGTGCGAAGCGAAGGGGGACATCCTTGGAATGCCTTTACAGCGACTATAATACTGAAACTCTTGAGGCCTGAGTGAACCGGGCAGAAAGTGTGAAAGGAACTGGGATCAAAGTTCCAGTTCAATCCCGAATCATTAGGGTCTAACGTAGCTCCAAATCCAGGCTGAACTTCATCTTTAGTGTTGCCGCAATCATCTAATAGAGTATCAAATTCGTTTGGTCTAGTGTTAAATTGCAACGCGAAATGACACTTTCTATCGTTGCAAATTGTTTTAGATTGTGCGTCGAAGAAAAAAGCTTTGGCAAAAAGACTCAAACCAATTGTCACCCCTCAAAAGACCCCTTTGATGTTGTATGAATGAAAAAGCTCCATGCATACTGGAGGGACTCCATCTACAAGATCTTGCCAGCAAGCATAGTCCATGAGGTGCATCACACACAGTGCACGTGCGATAGGCCCTCCCCTGCTGAATGCCTCTTGCGATGCGGCGTAGGTGCCAAAGGGGTCCCCGGACGATTGATGTTCGCCCAAGGTTGTGTTCATTCCTATTTTTTTCAGTCTTTTTTTCGTGGCCTTCGAAAAGCTATTGGGGCAACTTTTAGCAATGAAAGGTCCTAATGTCGCCGTCAAATCCTTGATGGTTGGGAGTATGTGAATTTCCCGCGTAATGTTGTATTTCTTAGATTCGGTAGCAAGCAACTCCAAGACACCACTCATAGAATACAAATGTTGTAACTCCAACTGACGAGGATAGTTGTCCAGAATACCAGGATATCGTCGTTCAATGGGGTATGAGAGCAAGTCTATGAGAAATTGTTGGAATCGTTCGACAGTCCCAGCTGCATGGGCGCCACAGGGCCAGTGTGATATTGCCTCTTTTTTCATCTTGTTCAGAGTCTCGATACGATACTCTATTTCGTTGTATCCTGAAAGAAAATGACTGATGGGGTCGCGCAGGACAATAACCATACACTCGCTCATTGTACCACTCTTAGGTCTGTACCGAATCAAACGATTGATGAAAGAACCGCGCTGTTTCTTAACTTTCGTGATTTGTTCTTTTGAGGCTGTATCAGGGAGATGTTCAAAAACTTGTCGCCAATAGCCATCAATTTGGTTGTTGGCTACTTTCCACATCTTTGGGATCGAAAAGAGTCCTTCAGCCGGGCCATCAGATTTGCGTGACAAGCCGTCCCAGTATTGGAACCAAGCGTAGAATTTCATGGCAAATGTATCTACATTCTTCATTCTGTTCGCAAGCCTTGGGTGGAGAGCGGGAGGGTTATTCATCCTCGATATGTTCAAGTCGGGATATTCTTCTGGAGAAACAGTACCAACTTCTTGACGAGCAAGCTGGAATAACTTCTTCGATACCTTGGCTTGGGGTACCATATTGGGACATATACGCTTGCTCATTTCTTCCCACCATATTTCTGTGGTTGTATTGACAACTGAACTCTTAGTGAAAGAAGAATCTTCAGACTTTGGGCCAAAGCTAGTAGAATTGACAGTGTGCTCGATCAATCCTGGCACTCCTAGATGTGTTGTGACTGATCCCCTCCAGTATACAGTCCCTGACAACGCTGTGAGAAGGGACAAGATGATTAACCATCTGGCTGGGGTTGTTTGCTGTTTGAGAATTTGCATGAAAGTAACTCACGTCCCTGTTGATGTATGGAGGATTGAAGACAAACAATATCATTCGTTGTGTTGACTTAGTGCCAAATGAAATGAAATAATGGTCGTCAAGAAAGTGTTACTCGTAGTCAAGAAGTGGGTGTAGGTAGGTACTCGTACTGTACAAATTATACTCTTCTTGTGTACGAGTACAGTCGGCTACGTAGTCGGATGTAATTAATAACGGTCACCTCTCGTACGGGTACCTACGACGGTACGATTATTCTCTACCAGCTCCAGCAGAGAATAATGGATTCAAGCGACTGCATCGTCGTAGAGAAGCTATGGGAAATAATTGCAATCGAGTTACCTTGCAAATGATAATTTCTTAATTGTTGATGGCCGTGAGCCGTTTGACACTCTCCTCGATCCGCTTCTTGGTTGCCTCAGCGGTGTGCTTCTTGTAGTCTGCAAAAGTTCCTCTAAATCGAGTTGCATGCCCTTCAGAAACAACCCACAACTCAGTACAAGTATTCGATACGAAATGGGAGTCGTGAGATACAACCAAGATACCACCTCCAAACGATTTGACAGCTTCAACCAATGCATCAACTGCATCCATACTCAAGTGATTCGAACCCTCGTCAATAATAAGCAAATGAGGGCGTTTGTAGGCAAGCGCTGCAAAGGCGACACGACTCTTCTGACCTCCACTCAAGAGACCCATTGGCTTCAGAGCATCCGTCCCTTGAATCTGGAACTTTCCCAGGAATGTCCTCATCTCTTGATCCTCGCAACTATCAAACATGTTGAGCATGTTCTCGACTGCAGAGAGCTGTAGATCAAAGTTTGTGGCGTGCTGTTGACTGAAATGGGCAATTCGCAGTCCAGGATTTACAGAACAGGATCCTTTTACAGGACGGAGTTTGCCCATGATCAAGTTCAGCAACGTTGTTTTTCCTGTGACAGCCTCCAGTTAGAAAAGGTTGTAAACAAGGTCCAGATATAACATGATAGATCTCGTACCTTGACCGTTTGCACCCAAAATGGCGATGCGGGAATCGAGATCCACCCCAAAATTGACCTTTTGGAGTAGAAACTCTGACTCGGTTTTTTGTGTACCATCATCACGGACTGGATTGTAGTCGAACGAAACATCATCAATAGAAATAATTGGCCTCCCAAGAGGGCCAGAGTTGGGGATTGAAAAGCGCCAGATTTGGTCCATTTCCACAGGTTCTGGGGCTTCTGCGTCCATTTTTTCCACGGCTTTGATGCGACTTTGAACCATAGTCGCTCTTTTGGCATTGGCTAACATTGAGAGACACCAGTTAGAGCTATCCTACGCCGTCATATTGTCTCAGGTCAGCAAGACTTACCTCGAAATTTGTCGATAAATTCCATCATGTGTGCTCGTTTTGTTTGATAGGCCTCGTAAACACGTGCAGCATTCTTCGTCTGTTCATCCCGTTGTTTGATGTACATATCGAAGTTTCCGCGGTAGTCTGGTGTAGGAAAATGGTGAGAAAGGAAAATCAAACTAATGGGGGGGGGGGGGGGTAAAGTTGAGACATGTGGGGCCAGGGACTTACAGGTCAACTTCTTGTTCTTGAATTCAATTGTATCAGTGCAAATCTCGTTTAAGAATCCACGGTCATGACTAACAACAATGACAGTGTGGGGGTATTCCACCAGGTATCGCTCCAACCAAATGACTGCTTCGAGGTCGAGACTGTTGAAAAAGAAGTTGACAAAATGAGAATACGTGCACGTCGGTCAGAAACAGGTGAACAAGCGATACATACTGGTTTGTAGGTTCGTCCAGCATCAAAAGATCAGGTTCAATGAGCAGAGCAGCGGCAAGTGCAACACGCATTCTCCAACCTCCACTAAGGCTAGTAATGGGTGCCATTTGCATCTCAGGAGTAAACTGTAGACCACTCAGGATGGTGGCGGCACGTGTCTGTGCCGTGTCGGCGCCCAACAATTGGAGTCGTTCGTACACTTCGTGCAACTTCTTCATATCCTCCACAAATGCAGAACTATCCTTTTCAGCCTCTTCCAACCGTTTCTTACGCTCGGCCAGAGAAAGCCCTTCCATGCCATCATCGTCCTTTTCCAATTTTGCTTGAAGTTCCTTCTCTTGTTGGAGGAGTGTTTGGCGCTCGATATCAGCCTCCAAGACTGCCTCCAGCACTGTTGTCGTCTCGCTAGCCGTATGAAGTTCCTGTCGTACGTGCAAAACACGCAAGTGACGTGGGAACCCCTCCAAATCTTGCCAATTCGCAATTCTATTTAACAACGTTGTCTTACCAACTCCGTTTTCACCAATCTACATGAACAGCAGCAGAACCAAGGTTAGCTTTGCACAATCAAATCCACGGATACCTATTTGCTTCAAAATACTCACCAAACCATACCGACGACGGTAGGCAAACTTGAGGTCTCCTTGTTCCAAAAGGCTCGTTCCGTTGTCGAGGGAAAGTGTGATACCCATCAGGTTGACATCACGTTCCTTGGACTTGGTTGTAGGGACCAACATGACAGAAACACCAGCCTTGGCGGAGGCTTCTTCGTGTTGCATCTGAGCTGCCAAATTTCGTCGAGCCTGTTCCAGTTCCTGTCGCTGCTTTCTTCTTTCCTTGGCGGACGTTTTGTCAGTGTATGCATCCCTGGTTATGTTTGCATTTGCTTGCACCTTGGCTCCTGTTTGCTGCATACGTTGGTTTGCATCTTCTTCTTCGTGATATGATAGCATGGAAGACATTTGGACAATGCCTTGCTTGAGCTTCGATGCCCCATGAGATCGAGAAACAGGCATATGCGATGAGGTGCCGGAGGTGGATTTGGCTCTATCAAGAATGGCTGCCTTGGCTGCTTCCACACGGTCTTCAGGGCATTCGACGTTGGACAAAAAAGGAATCATAGACTCCTCCAAGGCTTCAATGAGTGCCTCCTCGTCCTGGTGATCAGCATCTGGCAGTTGAGTTGCCAACATTCCCGAAATGTAGGCTACCAAGTCTTCATCCAGACCGTCGACGGGATCATCCTCCAATAGCAAGACATCCTGTAACAATTCCACCAGCTCTTCCTCTGTCCATTCATGGTGTGGGTGTGCCATGGTATGTGTTTCAGTGATAATCCGACCGATCAGGGCAATCTGAGCCGCTTGTTTGTAGCAAGGTGGTCTCTAGTTCCTTGCCTTGGCACAGGAACCTCACGTTTGAGTTGGTTGATGGTTGATGGTGGTTGCTGGGGTCCAATCTTGATTCAATCGATTACACTGTATCTTCCCTTTTTATGGTCGTTCTAGTCGTTCAGATAAAGTAAAAAAGGTATTGGACAAGATAGCTATGTTGATGTATATCATCTACCGGTAAAGAGGTTGTATAGTTTCATATTATACTTCTTGCAATTAGAAAGTACAGGGTATCATGTTTCCTTTAATACGATGCTTCTATTCCAACAGATTTGGGTTTCTAAACTCCAGGAGTGCTCACGCACCAAGTGTAATGCTGGCACCACAAAATCAAAGCAGTTTCCTGCGCTTTTGACGTGGGTCGGAAGGTCGGTCCTTCGGCGGTGGTGGTGGTGGCGGTGGTGGTAGCTGCGGGAGAGAGGCGTTCGTGACCGTACCCGACTCAGTCTGCCAGGTTGAAATGTCGCCGAATTTGGGTTTTCCGATGGAACCTCCAATTTGCTTTACTTGCACTACGGAGTTGTTTTCCCTCGCATGCTCAACCAAATCTTTCCAGTATGGGTTGACGACAATGCTTTGTGTACGCGCAATAACGAACAAAAAGTGCTTTGCTCTTGTCAAGGCAACGTTCATTCGTCGAACATCACTCAAGAATCCAATACCCTTACTTCCGGCTGCACGGACGGCCGAAAAGATGACAATGTTCGCCTCTCGGCCTTGAAAGGCATCGACCGTGTTTATTTCAACAAAACGCTCAAAGCCATCGCCAAGCTGGCCCCGAAAAATTCTTTTCAATAGTCCCACCTGTTGAGAATATGGCGTCACTATTGCGACCCGTGATTGCGATGACATTCCTTTCGTTATCCTGTTCAAACTAGAGTACAAGAAAAGAGCCAACTCGGCTTCCGCTGAGTTGGACAACGACGTACCACCTCTCTCTTCGGTGGAATCAAGATCTAACACGGTGAAAGGCTGCCAATACCAAGACGTTTCGAAATTGTGAGATACTTCAAAACAAATCAAACCTCAACTTGTCAACTCCTTACCTGCAAGCGAGGTGCTCCACTTTGTACCGCACCAATCAGTGGATAGCCGTATGTTGGCTTTACAACATTGGGGCCATCCAACAGATTTCCACCATAGAAGATGTGACGTGGAAAATGAGAGATCTTCGGGTGCATTCGATATTGATTGTTTAGCATGTGAACGGGCTCTCCCGCCTCTTCGAGTCGTTGGAAAAGACTGCGGTCATATTTTGAACGCCTTCCAGAAACGTTGAAGATTGTAGCCGGAAGCTGTTGCGGGTCACCTGGAAGAGTATTGAGTGAGAGGTTCGGGGGTTGAGGGGCACAACAAAGTAGATTGACCTACCGACGAGCACACAATGGCGGGATCCTAACTGTAGAGCAGAAAGAGTTGAAGGTTCCACACTCTGGGCCGCTTCATCCACGACAACGACTTCAAATCTGTCGGTTCCTTCCAGCACTCTACTACCTGCCGCCCCCAAAGTTGTCATTACCATATGTACCGAATTCAACACGTGAAACTCCAGAGACTGCCTCAACGCGAAATTGGAATTTCCACTATCAACAGACCCTTTTACGATCACGCTTCGCTCTAGATGCGTCTTCACTGCGAAATAGTTTTCAACAGACTTGACAATTCGCTGCATGAAGGCTTTGTATTCTGGCATTGCTGTTGGCGCGAACTTCATCTCATTGTCCTCAGCAGGCGGGGGACATTCGTACGTCGTCGCTTGGTCTCGGTGATTGACAAAGAAGCACCGCCCAGTGGTATCAAACGTACTCTCGTCCACCCGTATCTCCCAGTATTTTCCCAAGGGATACGGCGAAGCATTCTCAATTGCGTGGCATCGACGACGAAGTTTTGCAATGTCTGTACTAATCCTCTGTAACTCCATCCGGAATCCTGCAATAGAAGCATCGAGTTGACCGATGTCAATATCCGACAGAATTTGATTAATTTTTGTTTCCAAAGACACCGAACTCACGGCCGACGACAACCCACTACCCACACGTATCATACTGGGATTGTACCTTTGACCACTCCCGTCAATGAATCCATCGCTCATAACTTTCAGTACAATGTTATCAATAGCAGCATTGGAGGGCGCACAAACCAAGAGCCGAGGCTTGGCTTTTCGCGCAGTTTCAAGGGCTCCCTGACGATTTCCTGTTTGCATTTCTGCGATTTGCCGAACTTGTTGGTAGTACTTGTTGTATTGACGCTGGAGGGTGCGAGAAATGTGAGACATTTTACTAATGATGACATGCAAGCTGGGAAGTTGACACTTACAATATGCAATGAGTTCAGCACAGCAACCAGGGTTGTTGTTTTCTTTAGCAGTAGAACAGTCATTTTTATGTGAGAACACTCTGGAAAAGTACGCATGGCATCGCAGGTGAATCGAATACTTACTCCAGTCCCCGGAGGACCTTTGATTAACGTAATTCCACCCTCTCCATCTTTGATAAAGCAGTACTCATGAGAAACAATTCGCAGCTGCCAAGAATCAAACTCTATCAAAAACTTACATCCTTCTGAAGAAGCCGAAATAGCCATAAGCTGCGACGGGTTGAACTTCTTTTGAGCATACTCTGTGAATCCCTTGCCGAGGGCTTGGACTCCTCCCATTCTCTCCAGTAGCTTCTCTTTATGCACTTTGGTAGGATCCATAATTGCTTTTTTGGGCCGTGTCGTCCCCTGCAGGTGATGACCGAGAAGAAATCTCTTAAGCGGAATGGAGTCTACCCGGCAGAGCGCTGTGAACTCGCGGAGAGCAGTGACGTTCCCACCAATGCGCAGTATATACATGGAGGATTGACCGACCTGAGCCCATTTTCTTTTGGAGACTCTGAGAATGAGGCCATTGAGTTCCTTGCGTTGTAACTCATTTTGTCCAATGAGGCAAAAACGCTTGAAAGATCCCAACGATTCAGTGTTCAATTGATTTCCCTTTAAGAGAAGCTCAATCGTATCCTTGTGCTCGGGGGGCATCAGACAAAAGATATCGTTGGCAAAAATCTGATTTGGACCTTTGCGGCGGTCCTTGGTAGAAATCTGTACGTGACAGGAATCAATGTCTGTGAGTTCAGTGTGCAAGGTATTTCCCTTCTTGGGACCTCCCTTCCAGGTAGTCTCGACAGAAACCTGAAAGAAAGGATCCGAGCCTCTAGGAAGTTGTCGAAAATCTGTAAGGATTTCGGACAGAAACTGAGCACGGGCCTCAGCAATAGCTAGCGGTGCCCAAAGCGAAACGTAGTGTCTCGACGAAATGAAGGTTTCGGGTATGGGCTTTTTCTCGGCCACTGCAAAGCAAGAATTCGAGGAGGAAGACTCAGCCTGATCCGAAGAAGGCGGTGATGATGCCATTTCTGCCTGAGCGACGAGGTCCCCTACGAAATCCCAGTCTCGAATGTACTTCCAGAAATCATCGGGGACGTAATTGGATGGCAATGCCGTCGCATCCTCATCTGGCTGAGAAGATGCCGAGGATGTCACATTTACAAGGTGTGCTAGACTAGAACCCGGCTCATTCTTGGACTTTAATTTGCGCTGTAACGTAGGCTGTTCCGCAGATACGGTCTTGCTGTCTTTTGGGGGGTCGAGAGCAGCAGGTTTCGTCGATGGGGCCTCCTTGCTGGCCTGTGCTTTGGCTCGAGCTGCAGCTAGAATCGAAGCTGCTGAGGTGGACTGGGGACGCTTGAGAGAGGGCCTCACTGGTCGCACTTGAGAAGTAGTGCTTTTTGACGGAGCGGTTGGTGGAGTTTTCTTCTTGGCGGCGGGGGCCAAGGTCGAGCTTTGTTGTGGCTTCTTATTCTTGTTCCCTAGAAGCGCGGCCAACCTTCGTTGTTGCTCTATTACCTCATGTTCCTTGCGAGAGGAGGACATTTGATGTACTCCTATATACAAAATACTAGTACAAGGTTAGATCGTTCAGCTGTGAGTTCAAAAGTATATCAGTACAAGCACTCCTGCTTGTTGACAACTGGAAGCAAACGTAGTTGTGAGAATGATCTCCTGCTGGCGTCCGACTTCCGACGACAAACGACGGTCCATGGGCCATGGGCCATGGGCCATGGGGTCACGCTCAGTGGACCTACATACATACAAACGGTATGTGAATAGGAGGGTATTGAGCCTTCGTGTTCGTTGATGGCCCGTAGATCCAGTACTTAAGGCTACTATGGATCGGGGATTTGAAAAACTGCCACAGGATAACGGATAAAAAACCGCTCTGGGAGTCGGTACGAAGGCCACGAGTCCTTTCCCCCTCGGCGGCCCGTGGACGGCTGCAACAATGAACGTTGCCGTCGGCCCCTGCAACGCACTTTCTTGGTAGGAAAGGCAACCATGGAGGCCACGAACGGAGCGACAGAATCCCAGGATGCCCTAGTGGACGGGACAAAGAAGAAGAAACTGACTGGACCTGAGAAGTCTGATGGACGTCGCCTGGTGGAATACTTGGTGGTTGTGTCGTCCATTCCCAGAGTGGAAACGGAAGGTGCCAAAGAGAAGGAGGAATGGAGTCTCAGCACTTCCTTCGACGACGAGGAAGTCGAAGTGCTTCAAGGGTTCAGGCCTAAGATCACAGCCCGCTACCCACTCTACGACCACGAGGACAACCCTTTGCATGAAAATGTAACGGCTTTTTGTCATCCATCGGGTGCCATTCACCTCAAGAAGGGCAGCCACATGCCAAAGGTGCGCCTAATAACGCTTATTGTGTTGTGTCTTGCCGCATGTTTCACTCTTATCTTTCACCTCTTTGCTTGCCTAGGTCCATTACTTCGTCGCTACCGGAGGTACGGGAAAGCAGATGTACGGAACTTGCATGACTCTTTGGGAGCCGTACAAGATCAGTGGTCTGCGTCGCAACGGGGACGACACCGACATGTCGGAACCTCAAGAGGTGTTCCTTCCTAAGTGTGTTGTTCTGCTCTCCACATACCCCTATTTGATGGCCTTCAGGGAGTACCTCACCCAACTCAACCGCCTGGCAAAACTCGGAGAAATGACACTTCCGATCGAGCGTTATATCACCAATATTTGTTGTGAAATTCCAGCTCCACCGCCAGGATCGTTTGAAGTACAAACAACCATCCTTGATTCCATCATCAAAATCTGGTCGCCTCCCCATAACCAGCCAATTGCATGGGTCAGTCTCCCCTTCTCTCATCTCTTCGAGTGCTTGGATATTGACAACATTATTCTTGTCTGGCATTGTTTGGTGCTAGAGCGGCAGGTCTTGCTCACTTCCACTCAACTATCCATCCTCACCACCGCAGCCGAAGTTTTGCTTTCGCTTCTCTTCCCCATGCGATGGTCCCACGCCTACATTCCAGTTCTTCCGCATTTCTTGATTCCTATCTTGTCAGCTCCCATGCCCTTCCTATGTGGTATCAACAAGGCCAACCTGGCTGATGCGCTTTACGATCTCAGCCGCGAATGTGTCGTTGTCGATTTGGACAAAAATCTTGTAACATTGGGACCTGATACTGACCCACTTCCACCAATCCCTCCCTATCAGGAGGCGGCACTCCGTGGTCAACTGGAACTCAACGTTGGGATGGTCTTTCGTGAGGCAAGATCTCTTACCAAAAACGATGACTACTCCGATAGCGGTGCTCGACTACCTTCGCACATCAAGCAAATGGCGGAGGCCATGTGGGAAGGGAAGCTCTGCCTCTTCGACGAGGCATTCCATCTCATGTTCACCCCCGAAGAGGCACGCAAGAACTTGTTGAATGGTAATGACACGTCTGGAATGGAATGGAGCGATCGCGACATCAACGACCCTTTGCGTATGAGAGCTTCCGCTGATAAGCAATCTCTCCGAAAGCAGTCGGAATGGGATGCCGTACAGGAGGCTTTCGTGGACACCTTTGTCTATTTGTTGCGCAACTACCGCAAATACCTGGTATTCCCTTCGAAGCACAATGAAGGTTCCTATGGTGGTGCTGGTTTCCGTTCGAAGGAATTCATCGAGTCTCAGCGTTATGATATGCGTGGGTTTCTGGAACAGTTCATTGGGACCCAAATGTTCGACAACTTCGTGACAAAACGTTTGTATGGAAGTGGTGAAGCAGATGTCGCATTCTTTGACATGGCCGTGGATCGCTTCCTCAAAAATGCAGGAATCCTCGCAAATGTCGATGTTGGTGGTCGATTCCTCCAAGCCACTGGTCTCACTTCACAGCAAGACAAGAAAAACGCAAAGCGAGCAGTTCAAGCGACATACAAAAAGGACCTTGAACCCTTGCTCCAAAGTGCCCGAGTTCACAGAAAGTTGAAAACTATTGTTCCTCCAGAACCTTGTATGGAAGATCTTCCTCCGATTGAAGCTGTTGACGGGAAAATCGTAGCCATTGCTGACGCTTCAGCACAAGATGATGTCAGCGTCAGCTCTGCTAGCACATCATCCAGGAGCCACGTAAGTGACGCGTACAAGAGTGTGCAAGACAAGGCTGCTGAGATTTTGGGCAAACAGAAGTTGCGTTATACCTACGAAACCTTCCCTTCTGAGTTCCGCGAAGAGTTCTTTGCCGAGCCTCGCCCATTGCCTGCCGCTGTGATTGCGGAGTTCGACCGCCAGAAGAAGGATGCTGCTCAGTTTCGCAGAAAGAAGACAGTTTTGCAGCCAAAGGACAAAAGAAACCACATTCAACGGGCTCACTCGACCATCGGGGCGGTAAGTTTCAGCCCGTGTATCTGTGTTGCAAGCTCTACATTTTTCTCACTTTCCACAACAGCAAGCGCCTCCTTCCCCTGAAGTTGGTACGTTCACAGTGTTTTTCATGGCCTTTACGGCAATTATTGGGAAGGAGCTACTGGAACTAGACTTTGATGATGAATCTCCAGGAAAGACAATTCTTTCTACCTACGTGCCTTCAAGCGTTGACGACGCCACCACTGCAACATCTGGTACCGATGATGAATCTGTTAAAGATGGCGTTTCCGAGGAGGATGTAGAGGGGGTTGCAGCAATGAAAACCCACAGACCTGCACTAGGTGGAATGCTAGGTGATGATGACGACGAAAATGAGACCGGTGGAGATATGGGCCCTCCCTCTACTTTACAGACGTCCACAATTGAGTCAGTTCCTAGCACTATTTCGGCAGACGAAAAGCCTGACAGCAACGCGGAAAAGGACAACAAACCTCGTCGTAGGTTCAGAGATTCACTATCAGCCCTGCAAATCGAAGAAGCCAAGGCAACTGGTCGTGCGCAGCTTGGTCTTGCATTCGAGATGTTGACTATGATGAAGAAGCGGGCGCTCAAGGCCGACCCAGAAGCATACCAATGTTTGATTGACGCTTGTGGAAGAGTTGGGGACACAAAGAGGGCCACTGAGCTACTTGCCAAGATGCACGAAGATGGCATTGTTGCAGATGGTACCGTTTATGCATGTCTTGTTTCTGCTTTCTCTGCCGAAACTGCATGGAAAAAGGGTACAAAGGAGGAGGATTTGCCTGGTACGTTTGTCTTTGAATCCGCTTAATCGATGGTAACATCAGGTCTAACGCATTGTATGCACAGAATGGGCAAACAGTACCGCCGTCGAGATGGATTGGAACAAATTGCAGAAGCGCACTTTCTTGGATCGTCTCCGCGGAATCAATGACGGCGACTCTGAAGATGAGGCGAACGAACATGATGCGGTGGGTTCCTCCATTCAACGTTTCAGGAACTTTATTGCGAGAAAACGTGACATGTCACGGTCAGCTCCGAAGGTCGAGGAGGCGCGTGTTGAGTTTTTTGTCACAGAAGGCGTAGAAAGACAAATCGAGTTGGGAGAGAATCTTTTGGAAATTGTCTTTCCAGATATTTCAGTTGATACAGACAATGAAACATGTCCACGATGCAACTATCTCCTTTCCGACGATGATGTTGTGGCTGGGTGGACTCCCAGTGACAGCAACGACTACACAACTTCTTGTCCAAGCTGCACTCAACGATTTGTTCCACACTTCTGTGTGCAAAGTTCATCGCCAACTTTCGTTGGTTCTAAAGGACCCTCATCACCCCTCATGTGTGAGCGATTGTCCCCTTGGGTATTGCAGAAAGAGATCCGGTCTGTCATGAGTGATCGTGAGGGGATCGAAAATCTTCTTAGCCCTGCCTGGCGTGAGCGCGAGTACAAAAACGCTGTTTTGTGGTGGAACTTGGTTCTGTCTTGTATGCGATACAGGTTCCCTTTTACTTTCCTACTACAAGGAAGTTTCGAGCAGAACCTCATTGCACCGATGCCAGAGGATGACCACTAGAGCGACCTCCAGAGAAGGGTCATTTGAAGGGCCGAACAAACACATAGAGCGTCACTTCGATGCCGTAGAAAACTGTGTGATAATTGAAACTTCTTATGATCTTCATGTTCAGTGGGATGGACTACTACCTAGAGGGAGGCTTTCCATTGGACATACGAATATCTTGGGCAGCCATTCTACTAGAATTTGAGGGATCTTCGTGGCAGTGGTATCATTGGTTATTACTGGTGCGTACTGTATATAGAAAGTGCTAGCTAGCGAGCGAGCGAGCAGATCAAGAAGAAGATAGCATTGATGACTACTACGACTAAAATTTAATGGGTAGTGCGCCGACCCCTGTGACTCGATGCTGAGTCCTCCATGTCTGGCCTTCCTACGTTTCTGGCAGTCACTCCTGCCAACCAATTTCACCACACCCTTTTTTTTCTTCACTCACTTTTTCTTTGGAACTCACAACTGGAATCCATCCACCGTGTTCATCGACAAACATGCCCTCGAACAAGAAGTACAAATTGTTTTCGATGTCTTCCGATGGAGGAAAGGCTTTGTGTGCTTTTTTTACGTCTCCTGCAGGTTGCAAGAACGGAGACAATTGCAAATTTCTGCACGAAGCCCCTGGCAAGGGAGCATCTGCCGTCGAGGCTGAGTCTTTCAGTGTTGTGAGCTCTGAAGAAAATGATGTAGTGGTAAAGGTCGAAGAACCTGATATGTTTGCATCGCCATCGCAAGCTGCGAAACAGTCCACTCCCAAGAAAAACAAGAAGAAGCGCAAGTCTACTAGCGGTGGCGACGACATTTTCGCCAATCCCAAAGAAAAGAATGCCCCCCAAAAGAAATCGAAAACGTCCGAACCGGCTCCTCCCCCTGCTGTTGCTCCTTCTACTCAGTCGATTACCAACAAGTCATCGCAGAAGAAGCAAGAAGCGGAAGCTTTTGACTTTCGAAGTTTGCTCCCGAAACTTCCAGTGGCATCATTCTCCATTCCTGGGGTCACGACACCTACTACGCCCAAGACCGCAACACCCAAGCCAACCCAAAAATCGGAAGCTAAGCCATCTCCTGCGCCTTCTAAGCAACCACCACTTCCAACTTCTTCTGAGCGCGGTCGCCCTTGGGTTCCTGTTGTCAAGGCTACTCGAGACCACGACAGATTCTCTGGTTCGTATGATTTTGCTAAATACAAGGAAGCCACTGCCGTCAGTGGTACCCCTGCCGAATGGATTAAAGCTAGACCATTTGGTGCATTTTGCAAGGCCAATCCACAAGCCATCGCCATTGACTGCGAAATGTGCGAGACTCAGGACCCGTTGTCGGGGGCAAAGAACGGCAAAGCATTGTGCCGTGTAAGTATTGTTAATGCTGAGAACCCTGATGAAGTGTTGCTTGATACCCTGGTTAGACCTTCTTGGCCAGTCATTGACTATCGTACTCGGATAAATGGAATTACAAAGGAAGACCTGGATGGTGTGGAATTCACTCTTCGACATGCCCAAGCTTTCATGATGGCACTTTGCAGCGAAGAAACCGTGATTGTGGGTCATGCAGTGCACAATGATCTTGTTGCTCTTCGAATGGAGCATCATTGCGTCGCCGACTCTGCTTTCCTTTTCCAAGCAAAAGACTCTACTTCTGCGGCCGTCAGTCTCAAGGATCTGGTCAAAGCTATCTTCAAGAGTGACATGCCCAATACACACGACAGTGTGAACGATGCAAGAAAGGCACTGGACTGTGTGCGTCACTGGGCAGAGAAGGGTGGCGATGTAGAGGCCATTCAACGTAGTTCGAAGAACAAGTCAGATCAACTTTTCCTTCACCGCATCCCAAAGCAATGTACCAAAGAACACTTGCTCAAGATGTTCGTGAGTCACACATCAATCCAACCCACTGCAATTGACGATATTGAGTTTTCTGGGGACCTTGGGAAAACTCATGTCTCGTTCAAGTCATCACGTCATGCAAACCTCGCCTTCGAGTCCATCGAAGGCAGTGCTGATGAGGACAAATCTGGACGTCTTCAGAAGAAAGTCTATCTAAGGAACAACGATTACGTGAGAGTGAGGAAAATGGTACACGAGAACCGTGGTTCGTCGACCCCTGCAAAATCTTCGAAATAGGAATCTACACAACAACAGTCAATGTAAGGATAATCAAAATATCTCGTTCATGTCGATCTAGATTTATGAGGTGTATTCTAGTAGATAGGAAAGAGATTCTGATCTACTGGAAAGAGCAGCTAGTTTCAGATACAGCTCTAGCCACACCACATCAGATTGGACTCAATATAACCTGATCAATTTGGATACATTATCACATGGGGGTACGGTAGCAAATTGATATTGAACGTATGTTTGACATCTACTATTTATTGTACGCTTGAGAATTGTTTACAACTGGAGTGCAAACTTCAATAGTTTGATACATGCAATCCTACCTTTTGTCGTTTCAGTATGCTTTGGAAGAATGGAGATTAGAGACCTGAGTTCCCATGGTCCATTGAGAGAGAACCCTTCGATTCCATCTCATACAAACCCGCCATGATGCTCAATCCTTTCCATTTCTGGGCCTGGGCAAGCTTTTGAATGGTAGTCTTCTTGTCCATCATTAAAACTGACTTGTCTGTCTCACTTGAGACCGGCATTGAAGCTGGCACCAAGGCGCGGGACATGGCTCCATTTTCTGGGACAAATTCTCCAGTGGCATTGTATTCCTTGATCTTGTCAGCGTAGTACCCAACCATTGCCCAGTCACCTCTGTTGATCGCCTGGTCCATTTCCCTTTGAAGCACCACTTGTGGGGCCTCTTCTCCTTGCTTACCTTGGCTCTCGACAACTCCAACCTGTCGAGATCTAAACGATGAGTTGTTCTCCACTTCGGATGAAAGCTGCAGGACTTGATCCCAGTCGCCGGCTTCGACTGCTTGATCCATACTATCCTTCAAAGACATCAGAGATTCTCCGCCATCGGCGCTGGAGGGGGGCTCTCGGAGCGAAGGGACACTGGCGGTCTCAGGATCTTGACCCATGCTGAAGTAGCTTGCATCCGACCTCGTTTGGCTTCCATGGTATCCGCTTTCACCTGCATAGAGAGCCGCAGTCACGGCGACTCCTGTCCAGTCTCGGTTGTCGATGAGTTCGTCTAGGTTCCTTGTTCGTTCCAAATCCTCTCCAGAGAGGTGCGTTCGTCTCTGTAGGCGAGCTTGGAGTGTAGCTGTATCGACCCGACGGCCAGCACTGGACAGCGTGCTAAGATCTTCCTTCTCGGCCAGCTCAGAAGCCAGTCTGTACACTTCATCCCAGTTTGCATCGTCTACAGCATCCTCAATGGGACCAATGGACGAACACTTGAGAGCGATGCCATCTGTAATGCATAGGCGACCACCACTGGATCGGAAATGTTCGGGCCCAGGAGCCCGCACTTTCAGGTCCATAGTTGTGGCACCAAATGAGGTGATCGATGCAGTTCCACTGTCAGAGCTACCAGCAAGTCCCTTCTCAGCAATGTCTTGGGAAACACTTGTATCATCAAGCATATCCAAATCACCAAAAGCTCCAGAGCCCTTCTGGTGTACCTTGTTTTGTTGTCTGCGTCGGAATGCAACAACAGCAAGTACGAGGACACATGCAGCAGTAGCCGTCGTGATTCCAAGCAAGGGTCCATCAGAGACAGAGAAACCAGACCCGGTGGAATCGGCAGTGTCATCATCCTCATCGACAGCAGTCAAATCCAAAGTATCACTGGTTCCTGCGGTTCCAGTAGAATTCTTTTCGACTGTGTCGTCGGTATCATCGTCAGTGGCATTTCCAACAGTTGGTAAGTTGCCACTGAATCCAGTTCCTGTTTGGGATGCAGTTGGAGAGAATGTGAATCCTGTAGAAGGCGATGGAGTTGGTGAATACGTGGAGTCGGTGGGTGGCTTGGTGTAGTCAGAGTCTGTATCGCAGAAGGGGTGAGGACATGGGCGTGACGATGAACTGCAAACAACGGTGGCATATTCTTACCGAACACTTGTCCCATCATTTCAAGGCAGAAGGTTTCAACTTGTACTTGAACCTCGGCAATTAGTTCAGCGGTGACAATATATCCAAAGTCCATCGAATTCAAGACTCTTAGGTTTTGGGCACACTCGTCGGGGTCCTTCATGTTGGAGCACACGGCATCAAAGAATACTGCTTGTACACTGTATGGGAGTCCAGCGAAACTATCCTCGCAATATCCCGAAGAATACTGAGAGCACAAGGTTCCGTATGAAGATGCAAACTCGTTTTGAGAAATCAATCCATCGGCCATTACGGCGTAGTCAAGAAAAGAGTCTTCACAGTCTTGGAAATATTCAAGCTCAGAATCAGTGTACATCTTTCTCTTCGAATTCACTGAAGTAAGAGACTTGATTCCTTCCGTTCTGAGAGAAGCTGCAGCAGCCTCAAACAACAAGAAGGAGCTAGTGGACGCCAGGACGAGCTTTGTTGTTGAGACCATGATTCCGTTTATGGTGGTTCGATAATGAAAATGTGAGGGAGTTGAGTCAGGTGCCAATGTGGGATCAAGTTACTCTTGTTTCGGTCGACAGAAAGCGATTCCATCGGATACAACCAGTCGTTAATAACTTTATATGGACATGAATATCTCATTACCCTCTGAAAAAAGTCATTTCCATAAGTATGGTGCTTGCGACTCAAGTCGAAACCCGATTCGATTCTTATACGATTTCTTCGACAAAATCGTATCATTTCGCATTTTGACATACAAGAATATGGTAATGTGATAGCCATGCATGGTTCATATTACTACTAGTACTAGTAGATGTATTTAGCAACATTTTGAGTCACGATTTGTGAATACTTCCTGATCACACAAGCATGGAAGTTAGACTTTCCCCGTATCCTGCCCCTCCCCACATGCGAAGCACTTGATTGCGACATTGCAACGTAAAGCCTTTTCCCAACCATCATGTACACGACCTCCAGAATTCTTGGATCAAGCACACTCAAGCGTGTTGCATCTTCCCACAATGCGTCTACAAGATTTGTCCGAAGTTTGGCATCTTCGACGAGCTTTCCACAGTTTGGAGATTGTTTTTCACACTCTCAAGGGCGTGGACAAACCTTTATCAACATGGAGCCAATTGGAACCTTTTCTTTTTTCGAATCTACCGTGGAGTCCAATATCGCTAGCAAGTGTGGGAGTATAAGTGGAACGTCCTCCTCGGCAAATGTCTCTTGCACCGAGTTTGAATGCGAGGAAGATGATGGAGGGTAACACGATGACTATGAGTTCAACAATCTGATGGTAAATCTAAATACTTTTTTCTACCAAATATTTCAGGAATGATTGACTTGATTTCCTATAATGAATAAAGAAGAACATGTTGCTTGTGAGAAGTGGTCACTATCTTTCAGAAAAAAAGGCCGTTGACGAAACCCTCAGAAGGAAGTCAGCACTGCAACTTTCGACACTTAGAAATCCGATAAGATTTTGTAGATATTGGAGTAATCCTCATCGGGCTCGATCATAAGAAACCAAACAATACACGTTGGTGTCTCACCTGGTATTCAACAGCGTGGTCCTGACAGGTTCCGACTTGTCAAGACCGCCTTCATCTGTATGGGGATCGCGCAAACAGAGAGTAAGAATTAGCTGAGAGTCTTTGTGAGTGAGAGGACCAAATGCACTGGCAAAAAACAATACAACGTACGTTCCGTCATCATCTTCATCATATTCAAGCAGTGATTGTGTTGTTGAGCTGATATTGTGAGTACATAGAGCCATAGTATCGAGGGATGTTGACAGGGCCCGAACTGCCGTTCTTGTGTTGAAACGGCAAGCCTTGGATTCGAAGCTCTTGAATCCTTGAGTTGACATTTGTGGAACCCGACGGGAACCAAAGCTGCGACGGGAAAAGACACGAGCTGCCTTCATTCTTCACTTGATTTTTGTTGGACCTTTGAACCTGCAGACGACCGGAGCTGATGTTGTTTCTCCCGAATGTTGGCTGAAAGATCGTGTGGTGTTTGAGGTCGGGGGTTCGTCTTTACCTCGTTCGCGTTGTCTCCGTTATGTCCATCCATTGTCCGACCTCCATCTGAACTTGTGTCACCCAGAAAGCAGACACATTGACTACATGGACTAAATTTGCCTATCATAAATCAAAATACTCAAACCTATAGTAATTTTCTGTCCTAAAAGATAGTTTTTCTAAAGTCCATCATCAGTTTCTGCAAGCAAGAAGCTAACCCATTTCTCGGAGACGTTCTTTCCCTCGAGACGTTCCACATCGGCCTTTGAAGGCGGTATAGGGGCAGCCAAAGCACCAACTACCTTGGCTCGCACGGATTCAATATCCATGTGAGTCAAATGGACTGACTCTTTTTCATCTTCGGTGAAATGCAGGACACTGGCCATCAATTGTAGCACCTGATGACGCTTTTCCTTGTCTTTCATTGTACACCAGTCCAGTAGAATATTCTTCATTAGTGTCCTATCAATCACGTCCTCCTGTGTCGTTTGGAGACGATGAATAGCTTCGTCAAGAGATCGTCGAAGTTGACCATTCTCCGACTTTTCTTTCTGCATGCGCACTTTCAGAGTCTCCAGCTCATTCTTCACCTCCCGGATTCCTTTCTCTGCCATATCTTGAACCTTTCTGACGGTTTCTGCATGCCGCTCCTCCGCGATTTCCAACGTGGCTGCATGTGCTGACTTCAATGCCTCTTCTGCTTCTTTTCGTTGTTGGTCGCCAAGATCCATTTCGGCCTGACGTTCATCTTGAAATGCCTCTAGTGCACTTTGCAGGTTGGCATTAGCCGTCAAAATACGAGAATTGTCAGATCTCACGATCTCTAGGTCCGCATGAGCCGCCAATATTTGCTGCTTCAAGTCTCGCACTTGTGCCAGCGCTTCGTCGCGTTCCGCAGCAACTTGGGAATGTGAGGTGGCCGTAGACTGATTTTTCATTCGTTCTCTGTCCCGTTCCTCTCTGAGCATGGTGAGCTCCATCTGCAAAGCACCAATTTTCCTTGTTTCATCCTCCAACTTGGAAACTGTACTCTTCAGAGATAGACATTGTGCCTCGAGAGATTCTACTTGGTCATGCAATCCTTCGTTCTCAGTCTGGAGTTCCTCTACTTCTTGCTCAGCTTCCTCGACGCCTTCTGCGTGCTCATTCATAGAGGATTCAAGTTGTCTCATTTTGTTTTTTAGCCGAGAAATTTCATCGTTGCGTTCATCCAGTAGAGCCAATGTTTGCGCTAGCTTGTCTTCCGCCTTGCGCAATGTTCGATTCTCCTGTTGACTCGATTGAATGAGTTCATTTTCGTGCTTTCGCATGGCATTGCGCAAGTCCGCTTCGGCAGACTCGGCACGCAAGTTGCACTGTTCCACCATTTGTTGCAATTGCTGCCGTGTCTTGACAAACTCACTTCTTTCGGTTGCCATGCGCATCTCCATTGTTTGTAGTTCTCCCTGGTGCGTGTGTTGCGCTTGCAACAGCTCCTGTTGATGTTCTTCCGCGGATGCTTGGAGAAGTCGGAGTTCTTTTTCATGGAAATCTGTCATCATTTTTTCCTGCATTTTCTGCATGCTATGCTTTTGTTGTTCCAATTGCTGCTGGAGCGATTGGATCTGATCCCTTGCCTTCAACATTTCAGCATTGTGAGCAGCCGATAAGTCCTCACGAGGGAGAGACTCAGTAGCGGGAAGTGACTCTTCTTGTGGTTCAGTGATCTCGGTTTCAGCACGATCTGGAACGGAAGTTTTTGTTTCGGTGGTCGACTCGATAGCTGGTTCTGTCACTACTTCGACAGCAGGCAGCGATTCATCTGGTACATTCACCGCGACCTCTTCCACATATTGTTGGACACTTTCAACATGCGGTACGGTTTCCTCCGGCGTAGAAACTGATGGAGAAAACTCTACAGCTTCGGATGCATCGTAGTCAGGCTCTTGTGGTGGTGTGTAGCTCTCTTCTTGTGAAGTCTCGAAGACCTCCGGGGTTTTTTCGTGTTCAACCTCTTCCGCATCGTCCACGTCTTGGATTTCGGCAACGTTCTCCACAGGCTCATCCTGCGCATTCCAATCAAAAGTTTCTATTTCTGGTTCTGGAGATGGCGCATTTTCCTGTGGGGTTTGTTTGGATTCCACAGGCGCCATGAGAACAGGGGGAATTGCACTCTGAATTGGTTCCTCAACTTTTTCATTTGTGTAACTCACAGGATCGTTCAAAAAACTGGAACCAATACTACTGTCAGTAGCACTAAATGCTGGAGCAGGTTCATTTTCCTTAACAGCGTGAGGTGATTCCCATTGTTGCGCTTGATGCTCTACCACGGGTTCCACGTAGTCCTCCGCTTGATCCTCGTCGAGCCCTTCTTCGTCTGATTCTTCTTCGCCATTAGCAGTCGTCTCCAAGGCACGAGAAAGCAGTCCTACAAAGCCAAATCCTCCGCCTTGTCTATTATCATCGTCTTCATATTCTTCATCATCCTCGTATTCCTCTTCGTCATCGAGGTACTCCTCTTCCGAGTCACCTTGGTCGTCATCAGGAGGCGGGGCTACAGCATTTCCAAGCTTTTGTAGGGAGGCCTTCCAGCCAGGGGATGCAAGTTTATCCAAATTTCCCCACATGGTTCTTTGCTCAGGTGTAAACTGCAGCAGCGTATGAAGTTACCCTTTAGCAACTGGAATGGACCTAACGGGTAAAATATGGTTTTGGGTTGTTGCAGTCTCGATGTCTCACCCAAGTCGGCAAGCCCCCCTCCTCGATACCGCACTTGACTGGTTTGACTAAACGCATGACTACCGGTAACATGACTCCTAAGGGACAAGTATTTTAGTAGGTGGCCTTCCGCCGATCTACCTGCTCCAAGCTTAGTACTACTCAGCCTCTACAAAATTGAGTAACTGGGGTCTGGAGTGGGGCGTTGTGAGGTACATTCTCCACAACAAGAAGACTCTGTGTCATCCACTCGTCGTTTCTTATCCATTGGGTGGTACGCAATGGGTTCCCTAGTAAGCAGCCCAGCAGCACTAGGTGTAGTGCTACCTCTTGCTTCATTGGTCCCACCACTATTGCGGTTCATCTTTGTCCCAACTGTCAAGAAGGCCTTGATCACCTTCTGCATTGCTTCCGTGTCGGAAATGGGGAACCAGAACCCACTCTTATTGTCCTTAGTCAAGAAACGTCCATTTGCAGCCTTGATTGCATCAAACACTTTAACTCCAACTTGGGCTTTGCTACCCTTTTCTGCATTGGAATACTCGACCATGTAATGGTCTACCAATGCACGGAAATGAATGTTTCCAGGATGACGTTGGATAGGTCGACCTTTTCCGGACAGGACATCGTGCTTGGTTGGCAGCTCTACACCTAGAAAGGGCCCCTTTGCTTCTGCTTCTTCCTTGAATATGCGTCTAGCAATCCACTGTTGAATGTTTCCTTTCTTGATGTTTCCATCATCGCCAAAGTGCTCTACAGGAATTCCAAAGCTCACTAGCTTGTACATCAACTCGGTGCGAGTACCAAAATGGAGTCGATGACGAGCCCTTGCATCAGATGAGAGGCCGGCCAGTACGATGCGGGACAAGACATCCATGACAGGATTGTCTTCCATGCAACTGTGAGCACCTGAAATACGGAGAGGTATAAACCGGGTCAGACGCGGACCCTCTTTGATTAGTGTTTTGTCGATATCAGCCGCAAACAGATTGCCCATGTGAAAGAGTACGCCCACAACGCCCCGCCGCTGGCTCTCGACATTGTCTCCTAATGCTTGCATCACATACATGAGACATCGCATTACATTCATATAGCTCTTGTAGTTCTTTTCTTGTAAGTGATTCAAACCGCAATATACAGCTCTTCCAGACCGATCCCTTGTGGGAAGAATTTGCAATTGGCCCACCTCCAGATAGGCAACGTCATCCTTGTCCAAATCATTGTAGGTAATATTCCTTATCAAACAAGATTCCCCAAAGTAGGCAAGCTTGCATTCAAGATAACCTATCATTCGAATAGCAGCTTTGCGAGGGTGGAAATACTCAGCTCGTAGGTACATTAAACGCACATCAGAATCATGCAGATATTCCAAGCCCCCAGGAAGCTTTTCTGCGATTTCATAGGCTGTCTTTTCGGGTATTCTGTCAATTTCTTGTTGCATTGACGTCAGCCTTTCGGCTACGAAATCCGGAGCTTCATCGATAATATCATCGACGCCATGGAGTTCTTCATACGTCTTTTCCCTCTCTCCGAGAGGCAAGCTGTTCAGCTCTTGCGCTAGGAAATGGTCTACGAGCTGCACGTCATTTCGACGGTTTAGTTGAGGTACAAACATAGGTTTATTCTGAGTAGCATGCCCTGTTACTAGACTTTCCAAAACTTGATCTCGGAGATTTTCCAGATTCGGAGCGTTGTCCATGGTGGTTAGGCTTTGTACTCGTACCATCATGTCGTTGGTGTTGTTGGCTGGGCGGCGTGGCAATTTATGGAGATATTATTGTCGCCACCACCGTTAGAGGCCACGGTACAGTACTCGTACTACTCCCGGCTGGCTCTACTCTAGAGTTCTACTCGTACTGCTTGCACCGGTAGTGGTGGTAGCGTATGATGAGAAGTACGGCACCTCGGATAAATGATACATACATGATGGCATTCCAACTTCAAGAATTGTTGTCTTGGTGGTGCGCAACCCAAGCCATTCGGAATTCGGAGGGCCATAGAGGTTTCGTGCTGAGCCTCGGCATTGCCGGACGACCACACACGAGTTTTTCCCCTTGCTTGCTAACTTGTGCACGGCGATTTTCTGGTAGGTGCGTACTGTACGGTACCGTCGTATCATCGTAGCAACGACGATGAAGATTTCAGTGTCAAGAGACTTCCATACCTATGGTGTAATCGTACCATAGTACTGTACTAGCTAATAGTCAATTTAATCAACTGGTGTTGACACCAAGAAATTGCAAACTATCCACGATTCCCGAAAACTGCCGGTAGCAGAGAACTCGAGGTCGTCGATCCTCCTGCCCATCGCGGCGTCATCTCGGAGGCGAATGGGGTGTCACGAAGCAGCTAATCAAGCCCAATTATGGCCATGTTGGCAGAGCATCACTGACTTTAGGGCATCGTCACCGGTCAAGAAGGCTTTTTGATGCCACTTGTTCTCGTGCCGAACGGATCCATCAACCGAAAAACCCTCGACGCAGCACTTTCATTTCTTCCCATATCTTCTGCCGATCAGTCTGACATTCACAAAAGCATTCCGGCTTCCCGCTACAAATACTACTTTCTGTTCACATCACATTTCATCTCCTATTCCATCACAGAATGTTTCCCTCCACTCTACGACTTGGCGCTTCGAGAATCGCCCCACATGCACCCCGCCACCTGAATCGGGTGGCTCCCACTTCATCTATTGCAGCGTCCAAGATTATTGGATCGGTTCGAACTTTGACATCTGAACAAGCCCAGCACTTCCAACAGTTGGGATACTTGGATGAGGAAGACCGTATGGTATATGACACACTTCGTAAGTACGGCTTGCTGTAGAATTTCTTATTCAGTGGAAGGAAGTCACTTACCCTCCTTTGACAGACGAGCTCCAGGTTCGTACTTGCGAAGTTTATTCTGAAAATGAAGTGTTTGGAACATACAACGCCAAGGATGATGACTTCCAATGGATGACATACTCCGAGTTTGCCAACAAGGTTAACAACGCCCGCGCTGTTTTGAGGGATATTGGTACGTTTGGGGGTTCAACGGTGTTCATCGGTTTCCTGGAGTTTCTCATGTTCTTCGATTCATAGGTGTTCCTGAGTTCGGCAAGGTTGCCATCATCTCCAACAATCGATGGGAATGGGCAGCACTAGCAACAGCCGCATACTCCATCAATGCTAGCTTTGTCCCCATGTACGAGGCACAACTACCGGGGGACTGGACCTACATCCTAAACGACTCCGGCAGCTGTGCCGTTTTTTGTGCTAACCAAACTATCTATGACACGCTACAAAAGGAGGTTATTCCTTCTACCCCTGGGGTTCAAAGTGTTCTATGCCTAGACGCCGCTGAAGGGGAACCCCATGCATTTGCCACAGCCATGGCTTCTGTAAAACCTGACACAGACGGGAGCCTAATTCTGCGACCAACCCCTGAGGACCTTGCCAACCTCATTTACACATCTGGAACCACTGGCAAACCAAAGGGCGTTGAATTGACTCATTCCAACAGTGCCACAAATGCCAGGGCCCCTGGCTACAGCTCCGAAGATGCCAAAAACTTGATGAAAGAGGAAGACCGAACTCTTGCATTCCTCCCTTGGGCTCATTCGTATGGCCAAACCTGTGAACTTTGGTTGACCATGGCTAACGGGGGAAGCTTGGGAGTGTGCCGGGGTGTTCCGATGATTCTTGAGGATTTGCAAATGGTTCAACCAACTGTTTTGTACTCTGTTCCCACGCTATACAAGAAGATTTTTGACGGAGTTCACAATATGATGGAGACGGCCAGTCCCCTACGAAAGTCCCTAATGAAGAATGCCTTGGCTATGGGTGACGCCAAAGCGTCATTTCTCCGTGGCGAACGTGGGCCGCTGAGTGCTATGGAGAAGATCAATCACGCTGTGTTGGACAAGGTTGTTCTCTCTAAAATCCGCTCTCGCTTCGGTGGACGTATGAAGCATGGGTTTGTTGCTGGTTCCGCGTGTGCACCAGAAGTTGTTGCATTTATGGATTCGCTGGGAATCCCGATTTGCGAAGGATACGGTCTCACCGAAACGTCGCCCATCATTTCTTTGAATGTCCCTAACCAACGTCAAAAGGGCAGTGTTGGGCGCCCTGTTGCTGGCGTCGATGTTTACATCATTGACGGTGACGGCAATCCAGTCCCAGATGGTCAAGAGGGAGAGATTTGCTGTGTGGGCCCAAATGTTATGCGAGGATACCACAACAATCCTGAGGCTACCGCTGAAGTTATCTCTGTGGCACCAGATGGCAAATCCCGAATGTAAGTTGTTTCCATTTCGCGTTTCCATTTGCCGTACCGAGCAGTAATCTAACACTCCAATGCATCGGTGAATTTCCAACAGGTTCCACACTGGAGATCTTGGCCGTGTCGACCCTGACGGTGGGTGGTTGCACATCACAGGACGACTGAAGGAACAATACAAATTGGAAAACGGCAAGTACGTGGTTCCTACTCCAATTGAAGTATCCATCGGTATGAGTCGATTCATTGCACAAGTGGTCCTATGTGGTGCAAACCGGCCCCACAACGTCGCCCTTATCGTTCCTGAATGGGCTGCTATCCGATCGGAATTCTCAATTGAAGCGGACGTGTCAGAAGAAGATTTGGCCAATGATGCAAGAGTCAAGGAACTTATTGACTCTGAAATCGCCAACAACTGCAAGGCCCTCAAGAAGTTTGAAATCCCAACAAGATGGGCGTTCGTTGCCCCCTTCACCGCTGCAAATAATATGTTGACTCCCAAGATGAGTATCAGACGTCACCAAGTTATTCAAACATATGCTGAGGTTATTGATGGCCTTTATGGGATCGAGTCCAACGATACTCAAGCAAGCGACAACGCTCGCGCTGCCTAAAGTCCTTCGACAAACAGCCTTTTCCAGAGATTCATGAACATTAAGATATAATAGCAGGAATTGTACATCTACCTAGGTCGTTGATGGTTGGTTTTGGCGTTGGAAGGCCATGTTCTTTTGTTCTGGCGTCCTGGCTTCGGGTTATTTCTAGGAGTCAGACAAGGCTTTTAGCATCGAGGAATGTAGTTGGGTTCGATGGGATCGGCTGTAAAAGTTATCACATTCATGGTGATCCGAATTCTGGCGAAGTGCAATAGCTCTCCTCGGCAAGAACTGCGATGGTGGCAGGAGGTCGTACGGGACCGTACGTACAACCGTACCCGGGAAGAAGAATTTTCACAACCGGGTTATGAAAAGGTATCTTTAGTGTCACGAACCGATTGACAACACACATTCTCGCTTCTCAAAACTCGTTTGAGTCTCACGATAGAAGCGTCACAAATTCAAACAAGTATCACACAACAAGGAACAAATCATGTTGTCACGAAGTTTCTCAAAGTTTCAAGGCCAACAGCTGTTATCACGCTTGGCTTCCAGGTTTACCCCCCTGTACAATGGAAATACGTTGGCACCGCTGGGGACGATGTCTTCCCGCTTTTTCTCTCAGATGGGAAACCAGCAAGACACACCGCTCTCGTTTGACACTTTGCATGAATTACAAATCAAAGCATGCGAGAGGTATTGGGAGAACCCAGTTTTTGGTACCTACGACCCAAGTCTTGGGGAGTACAAGTACATGTCCTATGCTGACTATGGCCAGCAAGTTGACCGCTGCCGTGCGCTTCTGAGCCAAGCTGGTAAGTACGTGTCGTTGTTAGTTTGGAAAAGGCGTATGACTTTCTGACTTGTGAGGATTTCTCTCTAGGGATCGGTAAAAATGACAAGGTTGCAATCATTTCAAACAACCGTTGGGAATGGGCAACACTTGCTGCTGCTGCCTATTCCCTAAGTGCGAGTTTTGTTCCGATGTATGAAGCTCAGCATTCGGCTGATTGGGCCTACATTCTGAATGACTCCGGAAGCTCTGTAGTCTTTGGGGCCACCCAAGATATTTACGATCGTCTACATAAAGAGGTGCTGCCATCCACTCCCACTGTAAATGCCTCTTTCTGCTTGGATGCCCCACTCGGAGAAGCTCATTCATTTGCAACAGCCATGGCTATGAGTACACCAGATGCCGATGGACTTCTCAAGCTGCCACCCAGTAAGGATGACCTGGCGAATTTGATATACACCTCAGGTACAACTGGGAAACCAAAAGGAGTCGAACTAACGCATGAAAACTCAGCGACGAACATTGTGGCCCCATTGTCACTAGTGGAGAATCCAAGGGAACTCATGGAGGAAACTGATAGGACCTTGGCTTTCCTTCCATGGGCTCACTCCTATGGACAAACATGCGAATTATGGATGACAATCTCCGCAGGGGGGAGCATGGGAATTTGCCGAGGAGTCCCGTACATCTTGGAAGACCTTCAGCTAGTCAAACCTTCTGTTCTGTTTGCGGTTCCAACTTTGTACAAAAAGGTATACGATGGAGTCAACAATCTCGTCGAAACGTCGAGCCCTGTTCGAAAGCGCCTGATGCAGAGAGCCATGGAACTTGGAGAAATGAACGCAGAATATCGCAACGGGATCAGGGGTCCTCTTGGCTTTTTCGACAAGCTCGAGTTCAGTGTCCTTGACAAGATTGTACTCTCGAAGATTCGTGACAAATTCGGGGGCAACCTCAAGTATGGCGCTGTTGCCGGGGCTGCATCCCCACCTGAGGTGATCACATTTATGGATTCTATCGGCATTCCAATCTGTGAAGGTTATGGACTGACAGAGACATCTCCGGTCATTTCCATCAATGTTCCTAGCAACCGCCGTGTCGGTACAGTTGGACTTCCTGTTGGGGGAGTGAAAGTCTTCGTTGTCGATGAGGATAACCAACCAGTATCACCTGGCGAAGAAGGTGAGATTTGCTGTACAGGACCCAATATCATGAGAGGGTATCACAGAAAACCTGAAGCCACGGAAGAAGTGATTTCTGTGGCTCCCGACGGAGTCTCTCGCATGTAAGTCTTGTCTCAGGAGCAGTTATTTCGCCGGAAAAGGACTACCCTCACAAGTAGCGCTATTGCCTCAGGTTTCACACTGGAGATCTAGGCCGCCTGGATGAAGATGGCTGGTTGCACGTCACAGGTCGATTGAAGGAGCAGTACAAACTTGAGAACGGAAAATATGTGGTCCCAACTCCGGTCGAAAATGCTCTTGGCTTAAGCCGATTCATCGCTCAAATTGTGTTGGTAGGTGCTAATCGCCCTTACAACGTGGCATTGATCGTACCCGACTGGGCCGTTATTCGAACCCACCTTGGTATTGACGAGAATGTTAGCGAAGAGGATGTATCAAATGACCACCGCGTGAAGGATCTGATCGATGAAGAGATCAAAGCCCACTGCACCTGCAGGAAAAAGTTTGAGATTCCAATGAAGTGGGCCTTTGTTGCACCATTCACAATTGCAAACAATATGTTGACGCCAAAGATGAGTATTCGTCGTCACAATGTAACCAAGGCTTATGATAGTCTCATCTCGTCTCTTTATGACGACGAGGCAGAGACTGAGCATCAAGACGCTAGTCAGGCTGCCTAACTCTTGGCGCCTGCTCCCGCTACATGAAGAAACTACATACAATACATATATGTTAGAGTAACGCTAAACTCAAAAAGAATTTTACTTTCTCTTGATTCAGTCAACTGGTAGCCCCTTACTGCACTGGGTTTTTCTTGGAACGCTTTGGTTTGTGTTCCACTGGGGCGGCCTCCTCATCTTGATCAATATCACGCACAACGCTGTCATCTTCCGACGATTCCTCATCCCAGTTCTATACATACAAAGAAAGGTTGTTAGTGGATGTATATTTCACACTATGGACAAGGAAAAACGACCTGCCCACAACATAAGCGTACCTTGGATGGTTTAAGCATGAAATCATCCTTCGCCCATGCAGCAGTTGACTTGTTCTTTCTTGACGGAGCCTGTTTCTCCTCCTCCTTTTCTGGTAAAGCTGCTTTCTTGATCTTGTCTAGGAATCCATGTTTGGTCATCTTTGGAGTTTCGGTCTTCTTTTGTGTCTCTCCACCGGTCTGTGTTCAGGAAGAGGTCAGCGACTACATTTCAACCAGAAAGGAACGTAGGCAAAGAAGCATCCGACTTACCTCAGCATGTTGGTGTTGTGTAATAGCATTAAAAAGGGCGACAACACCACGAGTTGCAACACGACGATGAAGCCTTTCTCGTTCCAACTCCTTGGATATCGAAGGTCTGGCTTGACCAAACGTATTGGACGTAGCCACGGAAAGTGGAATGTGCAATGCCGCCAAGTTTCTCTCCTTGGTAGCACGTCGTTTCAGGGATTGCTCCTTTTCTTTATCCTTGGCCTCTTTTTGCATGCGCTGGAGGGGAGTCACTGTCTTGGCAAGAACCACTGACGACGAAGATGCTTTCCCCGTTCCAAGAATTCTAGCCATGGCGTTGGCCATTTTCTCGGCTGGTTGAAGTTCCTCCTCTTCTTCCTCATCTTCATCATCATCCTCTTCATCTGGAGAGTCCTCCTCGTCTTTTTCATCTCCTGACTGACTGGCACCTGATGCCTCCTCCTCTACTTCCTCCTCTTCGAAGTCACTCTCCTCATTGTCTGCATCATGTTCTACGGGAATATTGGCTGGAGTCTCTTCTTCCTCCTCTTCATCGCTGGAACCAGCGAAACGGTCAAGGTCTTCCTCAACAATTTCCTTAACCTGAGGCTTGGATCGTTGTCTCTTTCCCATGATGATATCCTAATTTGATAGTATTGTTGTCGTCCTGCAACAGCTATGTGTTTTTGCCTTGCGATTTTGTTCCTTGAACGAGATTGGGTGGAGGGGGGTACGTGCAAATGGACCTTGTGATCGAAGGAGTCGATAATCGCACGCTGAAATCGTGCGATTGCCACCTCAGCAAAGGGTCCAGGCTCATAGCCTTTTTCTCTCGTAGAAATTCTACAGGAAGGGGAAGACGTGAATCTTACACCCGTTCTCGATACGGAAAAGTGATGGGCAGTCGTCAATCGTCGATTGCCACAATCATCACGTGCGCTACAGTCGCAGTACGTTCCCTTGTCATCATGTTTTCTTCTGTCGGACGTCGCGTTCTCCGCTCCAACCTTCCCAAGAGTGTCAACCGGTTGACTCCTTTGTCGCAACAACGTTTCTACCGTGGAGACTCTGGTGATGAAGAGGCTACACTCACCCCTGAAGAGGAGGCCTTGTTGAAGGTTGCTAAACCCAAGGCGGACGAAATCTTCAAGAAGCACGTGGCCTTGCCAAAGGAGGGTGACGAAACTCGCCGAAGGCGTTTGATTTACAGAGCCAAGCAACGTGGTTGGTTGGAAGTCGATCTCTTGTTGGGAACCTGGGCCAGTGAGAACGTGAACAAATTGAACGAGGATGAGCTAGATCAATTCGAGGATTTTGTCAACATGGAAACTATTGATATCTACAACGTTATCACTCTTCGCCTCGATGCCCCTGAAGAGATGAAGCGTGGAGGAAATGGAGTTGTTGAAAAGATCCAAGAGTGGGCCCGATCTAGCCCCTTGGGAAAGGCTGACCCTGAACAGTACGGAAAAGTCAAGTCCGAAGCCAATCTTATCTAAACAGGAGAGTCGTGGTGGTTTTGTATTGGAAATAACATTTAGCTGGATTGTTAGGTTTTTTACTTCTAGTTGTCATGGATGGCATCCATGCATCCATATACTACCGAAACAACGTTGTTCGTTTCATCCATCCTCTAGTCTTCAGTCTCCATCGTTGATTGGGGGTCCCCACAATTGTTGGGAATGGGGGGTAATCTTCGGGGAGAGTTCCCGCCATTTTCCTCCACCCAATGACACGCTCGACGCGGCCACCTTGAGGTTGGAGGGAATTTCCATTTTCCATTCGGTCTACAATCCTCCTTTATTACACGGAGATTACTCCAAGAAGGACACAATCATGTCCACTGGCACCATTACCAAGTCCCTGCTGACTGCAGTGGATGAAATTCCTCCAGAACTTCAAGCTTTGGATGAAACGTTACGCTGCAAACTGTGTGGGGACCACTTTCATGCCGCCGTGTCTATTTCCTCTCAAAAGTGTGGCCACTCTTTCTGTTCCGAATGTATCCGGAATACCTTTCATGCCCAATTGAGTGGGTTGAAACGAGAGAGGAAGTGTCCAATCTGTCGATTTCCTGTCACCGCCTTGGATGTCGACAAGATCCTGGTACGCAATCGGGCTTTGCAAGAAGCCGTCGAGGCCTTTCAAGAGTTGTTGGTACAACGGTCCAAGATGCGTGCAAGTACTCGTACCATACAAACAGAAGACTCCGCATCCCAGGATGCTACCCCCAGTCGTGCTGCCACTCGACGATCTCAACGATCGACCCGAGCCACGTCGCTGGCGTCTCAGCAAGACGACGATGAGCTGGACGATGCAGATACCAGTGAAGCGGCAGCCTCCCCCATGGAATCCAAGCTTCCCTTGCAAAACTATTCTGGCAAAAACAAGAAGAAACTACAAGAGTTGGTACGTTCTTCCTTGATACAATCCTTTCGCTCTTTTTCGCAAGACACGCTTCTAACACTTGCTTTTTTTAGTGTCGTCGCGATGGACTACCCACCACTGGTACAGAAGCCGATCTCAAAAATAGACACCAAGCCTATGTGACTCTTTACAATTCTGAATTTGACGCTGTTCACCGCCGAACCCCTGCCGAGTTGGTGGAAGTTATTGTTTCCCGTGAAAAGATTCGTCGACAGGAGGGGATGTTTGGGAGTCAACAGGCAGACCATGCGGCGCTCAAGCAGCTGTATCGCAATGGGGGGGATGGTAGTGGGAATACTGCCTTTGATCAAAAAATGGCTACTGGGTTCTCATCTCTGATTCAAGATCTCAAGCAGCGAATGGGGGCATCCAAAAAGTCGGGGGGTACTCGTAGTACGACCGAGACTACTGGTATTTCGAAAAGCGATCAAGAGGTGGAGATAGTCACCGAAACAACAACGGCAATGCAAAAGAGTGCAGAGTCTAATAGCTCCTCCATGCCTCCAGAGGAAACCGTTGTTGCGCCATCTACCAGGTCTAGAGCCATTCGAACCGTTTCGCCTCTTGATGCATCACCAGCTCCCAAGCCAGAAACAAAAGCTAAAACACCGTCGTCTCCTCCTCCCAAACGAACTTTGAGTCAACCTTCGCCAGTTCGAGAGTCCAAGAGAACACGTTATGCGTCGGTGGGTCCTTGGAACTGCCCTCGTTGTACCTTCTACAATGAAAAACATGTGTGGTCCAGTGCCAAGTGTGAAATATGTGCCAATCCTAGAAGTGGCAAATAATCGGTGCTACAGAGCTACCCTCCACTTCTGGTACAATAGGATGTTAATCCGTTGTACTCCTTTCATTAGGGAGTATAAATAGGCTAAAATAATGTCAGTGTTCCCAACTTTTTGGCGTGTTTCCTGCCTTTCTGTGCTCTCGATTCTAGCTTGTTGTCACAAATTCCTCTCTAGGTAGATTGCAACTGCGAACTAAACTCACTAGAGTACATTTCTGCCGCCCTCTAGAATTCTTCCACTGTACTCTGTTTCAAGAAGAATTGCTAACATCCAAGAAGGAATGTTTACCTATTCGGTCGGTAAGAATGCTGCGTTTTGACAGAATGGGAATTGGCTTCCAGTCCGTAGCTTGGACACTTACCATCATACATATTATCATCATCATAATAACATCCACTATGACTACTAGATGATGATGATGCTGCTGCATTCTCCCTCTTCCTGCCCAGAAGAAGTGCCAAGCCAGAGAGACATTTCCCTCGATTCAACTGAAACGTCAAGCCAATATTTTCTAAGTGCCCGGTGCAAAGGCACGGCTCGCGTGAAGTTGTATAGGATAAAAACGACTTCCTCGCCTGCCGTCCTGTCTGGCGGCCTCCTCGGCATTGCTCACAAACTGTTAGTTTTTCTTAAGTGCGTCGGTTCCCAACTACCTGAAAGAACTGGTCGCTTTCGGTTCTGGCTCCTGAACTGTGGACAGAATTCGTATATCGACCATCACCTCTCCTTGCAAGCCTTCCCCATCAAGGAAGCAGTAGCACCTAAACCCATCTTGACTGCTGTAACGCAGAGGATAAGAGTTGGATAAAGGGTTGGCAAGATGGGTCAAGAGGAAGAGAGCATTTCCGCCTTTTTGGTTTTCTTTGCCGCCTTGTTGGCCGTTGTAGTTGTCCTCCAGAAATGGTTAATTTCACATCCTGGCATCTCGGCAATTCTCCCCGAAGCCGCTATGGTTCTTGGGCTGGGAATGATTTTTGGTTTCTTCATACATCTGTTTTTGGGAAGGCTCAATCCCTCACAACAGGCTCAGGGCAATGCCTACACTGACGATAACAATGGTGATGATTACTACGTTGACGACGATGCCAATCAAGCAATCGAAGTGGAGGAAAGTGACCTTAGTGCACTTTTGTCATTCAGTCCCAGTATCTTTTTTGTCGCTTTGCTCCCTCCTATCTTATTCAACTCTGGACTGAGAGTGGGTGCTCTCTTCTTCCGTCACATCATTCCGATCTCTCTCTTTGCTGTCTTTGGTACGACGATCAGTGCCTTTTCGACAGCCCTGCTGCTCAAGGGAATCATTCAATTAGGTCTCCTTGGAGATTTCAATCCTACGTTGACTGAGCTTCTCTGTTTCGGAAGTCTCATATCATCGACGGATCCTATCAGCACCTTGGCAGTCTTCCAGGCCAAGAAGGTTGACCCCCAACTCTTCTACCTTGTTTTCGGTGAATCTGCTCTTAACGATGCCTTGGCAATCGTACTTTTCGACTCTTTCTCCAAAGCCATCAGCGAAGGTGGTGCAGGCCGATCTATTGCAACCGGTCTATCCAACTTCTTTGTGGACCTTTTCCTCAATTCCGTTGGATCTATTGCCTTGGGAGCCGTGGCAGGCCTGTGTACGGCGTACCTCTTCAAGCAAATTGACTTGCGACAAAATCGCTTGTTGGAACTATCGCTATACTTGCTATTGGTCTACATTCCATTTCTTTTGGCTGAAGTCCTACAGCTCTCTGGTATTGTCACCATTCTCTTCACTGGGATTGCGGCTAATCGTTACGTCGTCCCAAATCTCTCCAGCATTACAGAGGTCAATGCTGATATGCTCTTCCGTTTGATGGCTCATCTTGCGGAGACCAGTATCTTTTTGGAGCTCGGACTCAGCGTCTTTGGCCTCATTGGGCACTGGAATTGGACGTTCATTGGATATGCGCTGCTCGCGACGCTTGTCGCAAGAGCACTCAATATCTTCCCGCTCTCAATACTTTTCAATCGCTTTCTTTTGCATGATGTTCCAGAGGAGGAGCTATCTCTGGGGGACGATCAAATTATGCAGTTCCGGCGGGCATTTTCGCCCATCGGCAAGCGGGCGAAACGAGGTATGTTGGGAAGTTTCTCTTCTGGACAACAATCGATCCCAAAGGTGGCCGGAGCCCGATCGTTTTCGGAGCAATCCCAGTGTTCAGAGATTACTGCTACACCCATCAACCGCAAGGATCTCAAGATCCGCCCAAAGACTTGTGCGATGCTATGGTACAGCGGACTTCGTGGAGCTGTGTCCTATGCATGCGCCCGTACATACCCAGAGGAAAGCCCGTACAAGCTGGATTTTACCGTGGCTACAATGGCGTTGGTGGTTATTACAGTGTTCATGCTAGGGGGTACGACAGAGTTGGCGCTGAGTGCCCTAAATATCAATGTTGGTGTTGATGAGGACCAGTACATGAGGGAAAGCTTAAAAGAGCCTGTTGTGTCCAATACTCTTATGAGCTTTGAGAGACGATATATTTTTCCTTTGGTGGTCCGTGATTTCCACATCATGCATGGAATAACCGATGAGCAGCGACAGGCTGCTTCTGCACCTACAATGACGCATAAACCTGTCAATCCTCAGGTCGAAATGACGGAGTCCTTCTACCTGGACAACCTAAATGAAGACCCTGTAGCTACCATGGAAACCATGGTACGACAGGACACTTTGTTTGACTATGGGGGATAGAGTTCCGCCTTGGGTGAGGGGATGCCGCTGTTCTATTATAAAGACTAATTCATCTTGTACGACCAAACCCAGTTCTAGTAGAGAACCCCTATCGTTTTCGTTGGTTCTTCTTCTTTACAACAGGAGCAAAGCCGTCTTCATCCATCTCCTCTTCAACCGTGGGTGCAGCAGATTCACCAAGCTGACGCACAGGGCCAGCAGGAGCGGCAACTTTCTTAGCCTCGCCGAACAAGGGAGCAGAAGAATAATTCTCTGGGATGTTTCCGAGGGGAGCAGCTGCTGGATTTGCTTGAGCGGCATTCTCTGTCCCCATATCGTCGTCATCGTCTTCATCCATGTCATGTTCAGTAGTCTGGAGTTGTACTGGAAACTGAGCATTAAAATCTACAACACCTTGTGCTTGGTGGACCAATTGTCGTGCAAGCGAAGGGTCACCGCAACAGCACCCCTCATACATCTGAAAAATTGCTTCCGCAACTTGAACCTCGGATTCGTCCTCCAGCGTCACCGAGAATTCTTCCTCCAAATAGATCGCAAGGTTGTCTGCACAAAACGGTGAGAATATGTGGCATATCCTAGGGTATCCAAACAAGAGCATTCTGAAACTAACCTGCGAGGTCTTGTCTGTCGAAATTTGAAATGGGACATTGCTTTCCATTCATAATTTCAAAAATGTTCTTTCGGAGATCATCGGCCTTGGCTTGAGACTGCTTGTCACCACCTCCCCAACCAGACTCCACTGCTGTACGAAATGCCGACCAAGATCGCAAACATGCAGTCACACCTGCATGGAAATCTTCCATGTATTTAGCATTTGGGTCCATATTGAACGTTCCACTGTGTGTTCTTGTCAAGGCCGCCCTGCTATTGAAATGAGTTGCCTGTGAAAGCACTCCTACATTTTGGTTGGTGGTCGTATTCATTATTGCCCCGTCCGTCGTCGGTATGGTATGAACCTACCAATGACCAAATCGACTCAAAAAGGACTCCAAAGAAAAAGAAAAATATGGGCTCCAAACGAACCATTGAACAACGGCTACATCGTGCCATATCTTGGCTGTGGGTTTAGCTTTGCCAGTCAACAACAGCATCATTAAAAACACATGTTCATCTCTCTACTACTAAGGCAGGCAAATAACTTGGCTAGTTAAACTAATCGTCATCGTCTGCCGAAGTCGTTCGACGGCTGGAGTTAAGCTTCCGCTTCTTTTGCTTTTTGAACGCCACCGACACTTTGCCTTCAGATATGGGCTTCTTAGCGAGATCAGTGACGGTTAGGCCACTGTCTGTATTGGCTGAAATGTCTACACCTTTGTATCCTCCTTTTCCCCACACATCGTAAGCACCCAGGGCAGAGTCATCAGCATTGGCAACTTTAGCTTCCTCCATCCTTCTCGATTCTATCTCCTTCTCCTTGGATTCAGCTTCTGCGGCCGCTTGTCGTTTTTTCTCCCTAATTCTGGCTCGTTCCTCTTTGACTTCTTGTCGTACGGTTGTTCTTTTGATGGCAACAGTAGACCACCCCGTCAAGCCAGTGGACTCTTCGACAGCTACATCCTTGCTACCCTCCCCAGCCTCCGGCTGTACTGTGATCTCTTCCCCACCATTGGCCATCAGTAGCGCCTCCTCAAGAGTATCTGGAATGGCATCGTCATCCCCTCCAAGGAGTATTCTAATGCGACAAAACGGCACACTTTTCTCAACCGTTTCCTCGTCATCGTCGTCGGATGCCAAGTATGACACATGCGCTGTTGTTTGACGCTTTGTAACCAGAATTGCATTTTTCCACAGTGCTTGTCTATCGGGCAAACGCATTTCCATGGTTGTGGCATTTGGAGGGCCTGTCCAGAGCTGAACAGGCATCTCTTCGTCCAAGACAGCAGAGAATACCTCGCCTTCCAAAAACGTCTGAGAATCAATCTCGTAGGATCCCATTCCTCGTTCAATTTTCACTTTGGCGTCCTGCGATGGCTGCGTGATAACGGGATCCAAATCGGACGTGTCTTTGTCACTATCCTTGCTTTGTCGACTCCTCCGTTTTGCCTGCCATTCTTCCTTTTGACTTTGTGTAGATTGTGGTGGAGCGGAAGCAGTTCGTGTTGGCATTGGTGGAGGAGGCGGGGGAGCATGTACTGGGGTTGAAGAGACAGGCGCGGGATAAAGCATGGATGCTAACGCAGCAGGATTGCTCAACACGTCTTGTTGTATGTGGGATTGAGCAGCTGCTTGCTCCATTTGCATCAAAGAGTTTTGAAGCAACTTTTGGTCTTTTTCTTGCTTCAATTTATCAAGGCGCATTTGCTTCAGGGATTTCTCTTGGTTCTCCTTGTGTTTCTTTCCATTTTCATGAAGCAGGATGGATTGCCGATCCGATCCCATCCATGCATTACAGACTGCACAATAGTGACGTTCATTGTTCTTCCAAACATCTTGCCGTTTTTTTGAAGACATGCTGCTAGATGACAGACGAAGAGACTACTTGACTGTACTGTTTTTATTTGATTGTGACAAGATTTACCTCCTTGGGTGATTGCGGAGCAACGATACTCGTACCCTGCCCTGTTGTGCTTCACTGTCAAAACTACAGTTTGCACCCGGTCGAAACCGTCTCTCCTTCATTCCAAACTACCGTAGTCCTTTGAGTCCGTGAGCCAACATCATAGTCCTTTGAGTCGAGGTGTTCTCCGAACGCAATCCACGGCGTCACATGTTCGCCGACGTACCAGGCACGGACGCACTGCTCAGTGCTCAGTGCTCATCAGGTGTTCAAGGAAAGGCATACGAGCAACTCCGACTACTGCTACGTCGTCTCTCAGCCCCACAACCGTACTAAACCGTCCGATGCCCTCTCCACTTCTTGTCCAGAACGGATACATCTCCGAGAAATCATAGTAATAAAATCGCACTTCTGTCTATTCCGGTCGTCCAAGAGCGAGCGGAATTGGTGATGACCACAAGATTCGCTGACGAGCCCGTCCTATTGGGTTTGGAACAATAAGAGTAAACTATGTTCACGCAAGTTTGCCTAATTGAACGTGCGAGAATTGTCCTCCAATCGCCGTACTTGAGAGTTTTTTGCGGATTGGAAGTTTCGTACTCTCGATTTCCTTCCTTTGTTGTCCCATTTCTGGATGAAAATCCTGCGAGACCAAGATGATGGAGAAAGACCCTAAATTTGCTGACAAGCTTCAGCTTCTATCTTCTACAGCCATGCTGAAGAACGATTTAGAGAAATCATCCAGCAGTAGTCTCCAGTCGCTGGAAAGTTCTGATCAGCTGGCACCTACTACCAAGGGACCCTCTCCAACCAGCGAGGTGGATCTTTCAAATGCTCGTCCCACACCGACACCCAAGAACGTTCCGAGCCCTCGTCGTCAAAGCCCAAGTCCAGCAAATGTTGTGGATATTCCGAACGAGTCGCCTCGCACTGATACTGCGAGTATTGTAGTTCCTCCCTCAGTGCACAGAAGGTCACACTTTCCAATCCGTGAAAATGCACCCGAAGGTCGTCCTCTTGGACAAATGAACCTTCACAATGAAGGGCGGTATGCTCTCCATGGGTTCATTTCCCGACCTACAGTTCATGGGGCATCAGTGCCACATCAAGAGGGATACTACGTTCCCAGGGCCACCCCACCTCCATGCTTGTCCCAGTATCCCTACTTGCCTCAGGGGTCCTTCGAGGAAAGAGTGGTGCCACCGGAATCCAAGGCGTCAGGGCAACAGCCAAGAACCATGGCCTCATTCAGATTCAAGGAGAACGCTGCCCCCCCCATGGCATTCAGGCGAATCCATGGTGATGTACATGTCATCGAAAACACATATGTCCGGACACCAGGCGATTCCTCGGGTCCTCCTCCCGCGCCAACGGCTATAACTGGACCTCCCTCCACCATGGGCATGTACCCCATCCAGCGCATCCCATCCACTACAGGGCTCGGTGCCTTCCGTCCCATCAACAGGGCCGCCTCCGAGGATGAGCGGCAGGATGCAGCCTCTACAGGTAGGCCCATGTCTGTCACTACCTACGATGCTCTTGTGCGAGATAACTTCCATCTGAGGGATCAAGTCCGTGAAATGGAATCCGTGATTATCGCTCAACAGCAACGCATCTCCCAACTGGAAAACCAAAACAGTGAACTGCGTCAATTGCCAACTGGCAAGATCAGTCATATCCCCATCGAGTAAGTCCCATGTGATCGCATATAATATGAACCAGTGTCCACCATCCTGCTCACGCTCACGCTGATCTCACTCACCTCCTTTCATCGATCTGATATCTTCCTATAGAGACATGCTTCGTATCATGGAAGAATATGGCTCTGAAGTCTCCAAGCAAACGTTGCCCAAGAGGCGTGATAAGATCCAAAAGGCATCCGTTGTCCGCCAGTTCCGCCGTTGGAATCCTGAGTTCTTCAGGTACTTCATCCACGTCAATGGACGCTGGGAGCCTAAACTTGGCAAACAAGGAGAGCTCAAACGGCGTCAAGAAAAACGCAAGGAATACAAGCGTAACGGAACCAAAGAACCGGACAGTCCTTGAACTTCCGCACCCCTACGTGGGGTGCACACACTTTCACCCATTTCAGTACATTCTATTTCTCAAGATTCCCCCACCCACCACCACCAACATAGAAATTCCTGGTTGGACACCTCGCCAAGGCCAAGACAGCGACAGTTCCATCATAGAGAAGAGTCCTGCAAAGGGAACACGCTCGCTTAGTCTTGCGCGAGATCCAACCTGCCCAAGGTTCCACGATTCCAACATCGTGCGTCATCTTCACCTACATTATACACCCCACACGCCACACTACAATAATTGATATACAAGAGGATACAAACAGTTCCTACTACCCGGATACATGGAGATTGCACCTAGAATAACCCCAACTTCTTTTAGAATGAAATACTATTATATTGAGCTGGGTGTAGACTGCATAAAGCACTACTACTGGATGCAAGAATCAACTATACTTCCCACAGTCCGCCTCAATCATAGCATGCCCTGGGAAGAAGATGATGTATAGCAATTTACTTGAAGACACTGAAGTTTTCCTCAAGGGCACCTTGAATGGATTCGAAACTCATGAAGATAATTCCTTGACCAGGAATGACACGGCCTAGACGAGGAATAACTCCGGCATAGAAGGCACCAATTCCTTCCTTTGCAATAATTTGTTTTACACAGTCGAATGTTCCGGCGTATTGCGATGCATTGATTCCTTGCATACGGGTCTTCACCACATCGAAGGGGTTGTTGCAGAAAGTCTATACCCACGCCCAAAAAGTTGCCAAGTTTTCTGTCAGACATTCCAATTCAAGTGATTCCAGTTTATTTCACACCAACAAATCCGACGTACCGAGAAACATCCAGCACTCATACCACCCAACAAACCTCCAATGGGAGTCAAAGGTTCTTCGCCATTCTTGGTGACAATTCGCTTGTATTCATTGAACCACATAAAGCGGAAACCTTGATTGGTTCCTTGCTTGAGAGCAGTAGCGAAAGCCTGAAAGCATGTGTCGTTAGATTGGCAATTTTAACAGAAAAATGTGAAGAAGGCACCAAACTAGAACTTACCCCCTGGTACACACCACCAACTCCCTCAGTCTTGAGAATGTGCTTGAAACCCTCAAGGAAAGCCATGTTCATTTGAATAACCTTGGTCTTGACAGTCTCGACGGGAGCCACAATTACAATACTACAGACAACAAAAAGCAATCAGAATTAAGTTCGTCGAAAAAACTTTGTGGAGTTCCAATCCGCCAAGGATACACTCACGCTTCACAAACACCAGCTCCCAATCCAGCAGTGAAATTCTTAAGAGGGGTCAAATTTCCATCCTTGTCACGAAGAGCATCCTTGATGACAGAGTTAAGTCCAAAACGAATTCCAGCCTTGGGTACACTTCCAATCAAAGTAGGGGCCAATCCACGATAGAGGGAGAAAAATCCGGTGGTTCGAATAGTGTAGGACAGACCAGAGATCATTCCATTGTATGGAAGCTTAGCTCCCTTGGTTTTGGATTGCAATTGAAGCTGGGTCTGGAGGGAGGTGAGTTGGGTGCGTTCCGACCAAATTGTATTTCGCCGACCACCGGTTCCGTCAACGCACCTTGATGAATTCCATGGGCCAGACAGCAGTAGCTTCGATACCACCAGCAATACATCCCGCACTCATGGCGGTGAGAGGGTTCTTGGACTTCTTGGACGACATGGTTGCAAGAGAAAAAAACGACAACTACTGGAAGAAGACGAAGATACTTTTACAAAAATGAAGCCAATCCAAGATGGGGACATCTCTTCTCCCTGAGGCCACGTAGAAGTGCAGTACTCAATTTACGTAGGACATGTGACCCTTTCTTTCATGGCGAAAACTCCCGATTCTCTCCAGTCCAAATGGTTGGAAATTCCGAGGAAGTTGAAGCGTCATCCTTATTCCAAGGAGTCGAATATTGGTTGCACGACCGACCGACCGACCGACCTATTTTACAAGAACAAACGTTGAAGGGGCCATCTCGTGCCTCAAACCAACTCAAAATGGCTACCAGGTACAATAAAGATCTAAACTTCGACAATGAGACTGCTTTGACTATTGCGTCCGGAGTGGACGTCGGATCACCCGTTAATCAACATGGTCGGAAATATTTCTCAAGCAGCACCCAGCTTGTGCCGTACTAGTATGTTTTTGAATCCCTGAGAAAGGCCACTCACATATTCAGTATATGCGAGAACGTTCCATTTTCTCTAATGCGAAGAAAGAGCTGAGTATTGAGTAAAAGACCAAAAATAAAAGAAACTCCAAGATCAAAAAAGCAGTCCTCGCTTGCGTTTGATCATCAAATGCACCTCTTGATGGAAAGGTATTCCACATCTATCCAACCAACAATCATAGTCGCATTCGGATCAGCAAAGCATAGGCCACCATTTAGTGACCATTTGGTGGGATTAGTTGTCCTTGTTAGCAAAATTCCTGATGCTTGAAAAGAGCCGCACAATTTGGTGAACGCGTTGCAATAGATTTTTCATCGTTTCGCAGAGGCCTGAGAAGAACCATAGTAGAAGAAAAATGCTGCCATGAATACCGAAAAGATTCCATTCCCAGCAATGGGGGTCACCGTCAACACCAGATACTGGACGGTATCCAGCACCATCCTCGATGGCCCCGAAAGATCGCTGTGCGACCGGTCTTTTTGGTCAACCAATAGGATCCAAGCCACAGGATGCAAAACTAGCAAGATCCCAATTACAAATAGGATGATTTTGTAGGGCGGAGAAGGTTGGATTGGCCGTTTGGCAACTACTTTGACGACTTTGACCATGGCGTCAGGTTGATTGCAGGTTGGTTTGGGCAGTGATTGTGGTTGTGTTGCCATGGTTGACTCGATCGACTACACCGTTGTTAACCCACGTGGGACATGTTGACTACTTGGACTAAACACATACGTAAAGCACAACCATCCATACAAAAACTGAGACAAGACCCTCGTCAAAACTCTTGTGAGGAACGACTCATCTTAGTAGTAGCTTCCTTTTCCAAATCGAAGACTGTTAGTTTGCTTCTTTTGTCAGCTTTGGATTTCAAAAGTACCATCGAGCTTGCTAGTACCCTGCTTCTTACCATGACGGAAAATTCTGAAACTGTGGCCATTCGCCAACTGCACCATGGTGCTGCTGCCACTTCCTCTTCGAAAGGCATCATCACTATCCCATCCCCTGGTGACAACGACTCTAGTGAAATTGCATATGCTTCACATGCGATTCTGAATATCGCACATCGCGGCCAGGCTACTCTTTTGGGTCAGGAAAAGCGTGAACCTATTTGGAATGTGCATCAGACCCTTCGAACCGAGTCCAAGGGCTCGGAAACGGCCAATTTGACGGTGGCCACAAGTACTGCCAAGCGTGTTATTTCCTGTCTGGCGCTGGTTCATTCAACATCTTCTTCATCCAATGATGCTACAACCATTTTGTGTGGATTTTCGGATGGTACCATCACGTCCTGGAGGAGAACTGATCGAAACTGGCAAGAAACCATTCTTTTGGCTGCTACCGATGCCGACTGTGACGGAAGAGCCATTACCGACATTGCTGGGACCTACATTGCACCTACAATACTACAGGTAGTAACATGCTCTTCGGGTGGGGCCTTTCAATTCATCTGTTCCCTCGAGTCATCAGAAGGATTGGCCGTCCAGAAAACAATTCTCTTGCACACCCCCACAAACGTTGTCAATTACCATACAATCCCTGGAACAGATCTTTACCCCGCAAAGACTTTGGTTCTGATTGGAACTTCAGCTCCACGGCACAACAAAATCCATGTGTTTGTGGTCGCGACAGAATCGGATGCGTCGGTAGATGTGCAAAAGTCTCTCACGTATTGTGGTGCTCTCATTGGTCATGAGGATTGGATCACTTGCTTTGATTGGATCCATCATCCTCAAGATGGCTGCGAGTACCTTGCCAGTGGCTCACAAGATGCCAGAGTTCGTTTGTGGAAGTTTACCACGGCGGTGACCACTTCGGAGGGATTGATGCCAACGCAGCGAGTTGAAGAAGAGGATGATCAAGGCAACGACGATGACGACGATGAAGAAGCAGACAATGCTGATGACGAGGAAGAAATGGAAGAGGGAGAATCTCGTCTAGAGATTGTTGTTGGACACTCTCAAACGTCGGTCTTCTTGGAGGCCCTCTTGATTGGACACGAGGAACGTGTGACAGCGGTTGCCTGGCATCCAGACCCAACACCCATTTATGGAGAAGATTTGATTTTGATCTCAAGTAGCATGGATCGCAGCATCTTTATTTGGAGTGAACTTTCCGGGATTTGGACGCCTATTTCTCGAGTTGGAAGTGCAGGAGGTATCCTGGGTGGTTCTGTTGGAAGCAGTCTTTTGGGATTCCTGAACGTGCAATTGGAACCACATCATGGACGTTGGATGGTGGGACATGGGTATGGAGGTGCTCTCCACTTCTTCTCCAGTGATGCGGGAGAGACTGATCGTCCCGAATTCTCAGACGACATGGGAGTAGAAGAACGAGCTGCACTCACACCATGGAAGGCCCAACCTTGCCTTACTGGGCACTTTGATGGCGTTACCGACCTGTGCTGGGAGTCTTGTGAAGGAGATTACCTGCTAACAGTCGGAAAAGACCAGACCTGCAGAGTATGGGCCCCTCTTCCGTTCACACCAGATTCACAAGAATCCAGGGACCAGTCCAATGCTTGGATTGAGATTGCTCGTCCCCAGGTTCACGGCTATGACCTAGCGGCTATCACTTCTCATTCTTCCCCTGACCATCGGCATCTTCTCATTAGTGGTGCCGAAGAAAAGGAGCTCAGAACGTTTGATGCCACCCGTTCTTTTGGTCGACTGCTAGAAAAGGTAGTGGCGAGTGCAAAGAGTCAGTCAGATTCGCTGTCTCGTGTTGACAAAGCATATATCCCTTCTCTTGGGCTCAGCAACAAAGCAACTGCTTCTGAGGGAGCTGAGATGGATGATGTCATGGGTGGTTCGGAATCCAGTACCCAGCTTCCTCTTGAGCGAGATCTTGGTGCTGTTTCTCTGTGGCCTGAAGTTCAAAAGCTTTACGGTCACAATACTGAATTGGCTAGACTCACGAGCACACTCGCTGCCAAGTCGGCAATGAAATTGGACCCCTCCAAAGCCTATCAAAAGAGCGCCCTAGTTGCCTCGACAGCCAAAGCTCGGGACGTGGAGGCTGCATGCATTCGGTTGTGGAATGTTCCAGAGAACCGATGTGCCCAAGTGTTGACGGGAGGGCACCGTTCAACAGTGACGGCAATGAGCTTTTCTCCTGACGAACGCTTTCTAGTGACATCCGGCAAAGATCGCCGTTTGTGTGTTTGGGAGCGCCCTCAACTCCAAGATGCAGATTCGTCATGGGGTGAATTTGCCTTGGCCCAAGCAGTAGATTCTGCCCACAAGCGCATCGTGTGGAGTGTTCACTTCTGTCCGTTTGATTCGTCTGTTTTTGCTTCTGCTTCCCGGGATGGTTTGATTCGAGTATGGAAACTGACATCTTCCGAAGGGTCGACAGGTCTCCAGGAGCTGGTTCAGTTCTGTCCAAAGGTATGTGGGGCTGGAGGAAAACCCGAAGCGGTCACAAGTATTGCGTTTGCCCCGCTTGCGACGGCAAGTGGTGTGGAAGCTATTCTGGCCTTGGGTTTGGAAAATGGCATGATCGAAATATGGAAGGTTCCAGTCTCGAGTGGTGCTCCCGTGCCTACACTTGTACAGTGTCTCCCGTCAGAAATGAGTCACATCCGTGCCGTCACCAAGCTTGCTTGGCGGCCTCGTCGAGATGCTGCCCCCGCCGAAGGCAACGAAATGGTGTTGGCAAGTTGTGCCGAGGACCACGGATGCCGCATATTCGCGATAACGCTAGAGAAGACGAATTAATTGTTTTTACAAGATTAGTGGTTGGTACTGTACAGAGGCATGTCTGGGTTGCCCATCATTTAGCTTTCATGGTGTCGAATTTGGTCAAACCTTTGCTCATGTGAAGATGCCTGTTGCATCTCAATGTCTTGTGTTGATGTTGTCCTTTCGCTGCTTGCCCCAATCGCTCCAGTACACGTAGGTATCATTTCACCACAAAATAGTTTTTCTTGCCATGCTATAATCGGCATTTCCCCTTGTGGTGAACATTGCTTCACTTCCATCCCCTCACAAACTTTGTCCTGGATGGCTTCGTACTTTTGTTTGGTAATTCGTCGCACGGACGAAAGAGCACGTCGAGTTCCTCTTATCACCCTTTGAATCAACAGCTGAACCGAGTTGAAAGCTTCCGACGACGGATCACAGTCGGTTTGTTTCTCCACCAGCCTGCACGCTCGCCCCAAATGGTAGTCTCCTGGTTGGGGGTGCAAATGGCAATCGCAGTACGGTTCACATCGAACGACTCTCCAATCCCATTTGCACTCTTCATCGGTTGGAGGGATCACCTTTTGAGTCAAATATTGCTTGGCTGCTTCTCCAAATGTGTCCAACAAGCTTCGGTCGTCATAAAATTCGACACGTTGAGTAGTTGATTTGACGTTCTCGTCTGGTGCTTTGTCCGAGCGCTGATGGTGGGAAGGAGCATCGGTGGATTCAGGAGAAATCGATAGCGGTTTTATGGCTTGTGCACCCACGCTCTCTCCGTCTGGATGTTGAGCATAACTGCCAATAACAAGGTATAATACAGCCAGCAGACTCAGTCTGTTGACAAGGAGAGGTTGCAAACGGCAATACATCGCTGGAGCCTCAGCAAGTTGTGATGAACGTTGAAAATGGGGGAATATGGGAAACAGGTATTGGGTCTGTCTGCCTCCCGGCTGTCACTCAACTGCCATCAAGCTACCGGTAATGCGTTAGCCACAGCAGGCGCCTACAGAAATGGCCGAGCGATGAAACGGCAAGGACAATGAGTAGTAGAGATCCACGAAACATAGACAAAATTGCATTACTTTTAATGGTGTTTCCCCGGATAGATCAAATCAGAGTAGGCTATGCAACTTTTTCCCGTGACTTCTGTTGCCCAGCTCCGACCCGACTTTTGCAGTTCCTGATCCAACAATGCTTGATCCGGGAACAAGGTTGAGACCACGGCCTCTTCTTCCCCTAGTGTCCCTCCAATTCGTATGGAGCGATCGTGGATTCCTTGCATGGCTCCATAGGTAAGCATATGAGACGATCGCAAGAATTTTTTCTCGCGAAAGTCAGTCAAGGCCTTTTCAAGCGCTCCCTCCCCAACAACCTCATTGACTTCGTACGTTCGACCGGGAACCATGTTCAATATATTCAAAATAGAGTGTTGAACTGCATAGTACATGAGTGGGTGTCGTGGTGATACCGCCATTATTGTAGTACTCAATCGATTTGGGTCATCCGGGGTGATGAGGAAGTAGCCATCGTCCGAGTTCATGATAGTGTCCGCGTCAAAGCGGATTGGAAGGCTGTTCAAGTCTGCCACTATCCCTCCCCATAGCCATAGCGTGGCAAACTTCCACAATCCCATTTGAAGTTCTGGTGTCAGGCATTCACTCTTGAGAAGAATTGACAAGTGTGGGAATTCGGGCATCGGGGTTCGTAGCACTCTCATCAAAGCATCATTGTCATGGAAACGATAAGTATACCTTCGAAATGCCCATTTGTAACATGCTCGGAAGAAGTTCTCCGTCAGACAACGTGTATTGAATGTTTGGTGAACAAACTTGGGGATTTTTCGGTCATCTGGCAACAGATGCTGCATATTGTCGACCGACATCATTCGATGCTGACCGCCTGGACAAGTTGCATGAGGCGTCGCAGTCAAATTGATAATATCAGGGACTTGTCCCAAAATTTCCATGGGCTCGGGGGGTATTTGCCATATTTCTATACCCATTTGTTGGTAGACAGCATCCTGCACATCATTCAGCCCAATAACCTTCCCCAGGAAACGCTCAAAAAGAATCATCGCAAGAGGACCAAAAAACAACCACCGAATAACAGATGCTTTGAGAACCCAAACACGTACATATCGTTTTGGTTTCGGGCCTGTCGGAACAACACGTTTCTTCTTCTTATAGTACATGGAAAAGTCGGGACGTTCGCGGCCATCTTTGTCAATTTTGGTGGGGCGCTTTGGCTTGGGTTTCGTCGCGGGTGGCTTTCTCCTGGATCTTTTCCTCTTGGATGCCACTAAGGGCTTGGTAACAGTATCGCTATCTTGCATGGCTGGCCAAAGAAAGCTCCTCGTTTCCTCTCATGGCGTGCTGAACAAGGGATGGGAAGTCGGTTTTGGGTTGCGGTCTTGATGCCAGGTGAGTCCCGAGTACTGAATGGAATCACGAGCACCTCTTCGCGGGCCGGTCTGCAGCAATACATAGGTCGCCTGCCCGCTGCGCGGAGGCTTTACTTACTCTATGTATAGCAGCGCCGTCCTATGTACGCAAGAGTTCGGCGATGCTGCGCCTACCACCTTTCGCCCATCACAACTTCCGGCAAGCACATGAACCAACGCATCATCCAGTAGCAGTGGCAACTGTGGCGTTGTAGTGTTGGTAGTGGTTGCAACTCTCTCCAACGCCAAAACACAAAAATCTACAGAGCTCTTTTCTGGTTGGACCATGAAGGTGTTTGCTATTCTTTCGTTCCTTGCAACCGTGTTGCCATTGACAGGTGCTTCGAGCATTCTAACATGGAAGCAAGACAGTGCCTACTGCACAGGAAACCTTTCTGATGCTCACATTATCACAACCAAGTGTAGCAATGAATCTGGAGGTTGCACGTTTGGTTCTAACGCCTACTTTGCTGCTCAAGGTATGTTGTTGCGAATAGAAACCGAGCCACCAACTGTGATGACACCTCATGCATTGATTCCTCACATTTTGTTTCATTTTGTTTCTTGTTGTCCTACTCTCTCACAGTCAATGCTACCGGTGACTTCCCAACAAACGCCACGATGACGATCAGTCCTACTATTCCTCATCTTCCCGGATACCTCCCTACTCATTCGTACAGTGGCAAGGTCCGAAACTACTGTGGATCTCTATTGACTGCTCCTGCTGGAAATGATGCTTCGTACACTTGCCCCAAGGCTGGTTTCTACAACGTGATTGCCGATAGTTTCAAGATTTTTGGAGACTCGGCCGCCTGGTACGCAACAACATATGGATACAACATTGGATTGAGTATTCGTATCAAGGACGACAGCGATCATTCGGAGTATGGATACTGCTATGCTGAGATTCGAGTTCAAAAGGGTGCCTTCAGCCCTTCCACAGACTGGGCCATGATTGGAGGAGCCGGTATTGTCGCGTCTGCTGTAGCTGGACTTGTATACCGACGTCGACGACGACGGGCGGCCATTTCGGCTGAAGAATTGGAAGGTGGCAGCATGGAAGGAAGCGCCACAAGTCACTTTGAATTGGTGACGGATTCCCCAAGTGTCGTTGTCTAGAGAAGCAGCCGTAGGAATATCAAAATCACTATGTAACTATTGAACCTTGTCTTGTCATTCCTTGTTGTAATAGAGAAGAGAGGCACGATGGATACATCATGTAGCATGCAGCATGCTGGATGCTTGGAAGGGAATCCTTTCCGAGTCAAGTTAATCGTGCCTGCCATAGTACCGGTAGCTTTCCTTCGTAGAGCTATACGTACTCCTGTAGCTTCCAAGAGGAGAGCGCCCCTCAACGGTCCGAACCCAGATCTCCACACAACAACGTGACTGCAGCAGGCATTGTCTCTTTGCCTCTACAAGCTGTGGATCCATTGCTCCATTGACAATGTGGTCACAATCCTGGACGAAAGGTCTCTCCGAGGCCCTGGAGAAGACTGGAGAAGCCTTCTCGAATGCAGAGAAGCAAGCTACCAAAGGTTTCACGGACGCCCTAGGAAAGACGACGGAAGCCATTTCTCAAGCGACCAATCAAGCCAGAGGACAAACCAACAACAATGCAGCTTCCGATGCATCTTCTCCTCGAAATGTCTACCGGCCTGGTACTGAGTCCACCGAAGCCAGTGGAGAACAGGAAGCGCAAGCTGGAGATCCGCGATTCCCCGTGTTGAATGCAAATGGCACAAAGGTTCTCAAGAATTTGCAAATGGGTTGGTCGTCGGTTGTGGAAACTACCAAGCGAACGGTTGAAGCCACCAAAGAGGCAGTAGAAACAGAACGCTCCAGGTTGGAACACAACTTTTTGAAAGGGACTGGCAAGGCGTTCTACAAACGGGATCCCAAGCTTCCTCTCGACGTCGAGGCCTTGCGTGACGCGCAAGTCGTCTACATCACGGACCGTATCCTTGTCATGAGTCATCCTGCCATGGATAGTACTGTCAATGCATCTCTTACGGCGCAACGCAAGTTGGCTGCGGTGGGTCATTTATTGCAACGTAGACATGATGGCCGCTACCTCGTGTGGAATCTCAGTGAGGTCGAGTATGATGCCTCCGTCCTCGATGATCAGGTCTTGACCTTTTCCTTTCCCGGAAGTCCTTCTCCACCACTGGGCCTTTTGTTGAAGCTGCTCATTTCCATGGAAAACTGGATGAAGGCAGACAAACGAAACGTTGCTGTCATTCACTGTCTTACTGGAAAAGGCCGCACTAGCACTGTCCTTGCCGCCTTTTTGTGCTGGATGGGAGAGGCTGGATTTGGGGATATCCACCAGGCCTTGGACTACATTGCCAGATGTAAGCAAATGACTGCGGATGAACTCATTATTCCCTCGCAACGTCGATATGCTATTTATTTCAAGAACATGTTGGATGGCGTCCGCCCTTCGCAACCGCCACTGTTGTTGAAGCGCATCATTATGAGCGAGGCACCCAAGGTACGTTGTATTGATGCACATCCTACTAATCATTCCTTGAACATCATTCTCACATCGTTATTCGATACCAGTTGGCCCGAGGTCCTGCACAGGGAAAGGTTCAAGTGGAAAAGGGCGATGGGCCAGCGGATCAAGCCGTCCCAGTGGACGACGAGTCACTCATGGGATGTGCACCTTACTTGCAAATCTTCAAAGCTGGCAAGCTTATCTACACTACGGCAGCCACCTTGCATGTGCACCAAGATGACGAAGAGCTGCCTTTTGTTCAGGTCATTGACGGAACCGTGCCTTTCAATATTGATCAGGTCATTCAGGGAGATATTCTGATTCGATGTAGGCACTTGACCTTCAACAAGCAACGCGTTTCAATGTTCCGTGCTGCCTTCCACACGGGTTACGTCCCACCCAATGTTTTGCGTTTGAACAAGGCACAGTTGGATGGAGCCTGTACGGACAAGCGATATGCCGATGACTTTTTTATTGATTTGATTTTTGAAAAGGTGGACACAGAGACTGCAACCAAGCATCTGGAGGAACAGGCAGAGATGGAAGAAGAAGGTGTCAAGACTTCTGACGCTATGGAGAAAGGAAAGGGCCCAGTGGTGAAGGCCTCAACCAATGATGAAATGCTGCAGGGAAGTTCCCGATTCTGGGATGTAATTGCCAATCGTCGACAGGAGCAAAACGCCAAAGACGACCCGGATCCCAATTGGGGGCCTACCGTTGGTCGCCGACGTAGCGATGAAAAAGACAAGGCCAAGGAAGAGGCGGCAAAGACCGCAACGTCCAAACCAACCTCTGCTTTGCAGGCGTTTAGCATTGGCACCGACTTTGATTTCTTTCCTTCTGAGCCAGATATTGTCCCTGCTGAACCGGCGCCTGCTGAGAGGGATTCGTTGATGGAAGCCCTTGATGCTCTGGACGAAGAGGATATCGGTACCGAAGAAGTTGTTTTTGAGGATGCCAGCACACAAAACGCCTCTGTCCCACCCAGCGAGGCTACCTCTGGTGATGAAGCTTCGGAAGCAGCCGAAGGCACGGCAACCCCCCAAGCCGCCCCATCGAGCACCGTTACTTCTGAAATTGACGTTGCTGATATGGACGCATTGTTGGCCGCTGCCAATGAGGATTTTGGTGACATGAATTTGGATGACTTGGACGACTTGGACGATGACGACGATTTGGATGATCTGGAAGCCATGTTGAAGACATAACCCACTATATTCTGAAAGAACCAGTTTAACTCTACAACCTCCTTTCGTACGGGTATTGTTCCTTCAGCAAAAATAGCAACTGAAGCACTCCTATCACCTAACAATGTGATCTTTTAGTAAAGTGCCGGTTGTCGACAGACGATATTTTGAGACGTGCCTATCATTCGTCCCACGGCTCACGGCTCACGGCTCACTGCTGCTGGGCACCACAAAAGCATTCACCAGCAAGAGTTCCTTTGTCGTATCCTTCTGATACACTTTTCACCATGGTACAAGGAAAGAAAACAACGGCAAAGGATGTGCTGTTGTATGTGCCAAATTTGATTGGCTATTCTAGAGTCCTCTTCACTGTAGGAAGTCTGTTTCTGATGATGGTGTCCCCGCAATATTGGTTCTTGGCCACCCTGCTCTATATTGCTAGCTTTGTGGGAGACCTTTTTGGTAAGTTTGAACAGTAGAGATAGCTTGTTGACATCCTGAGACTTGGGTTGCTCACATGTTTACTCGAGATGGTCTGGTGGCAAGAAAACTAAATCAAACAAGTACCTTTGGAGGGTTGCTGGATATGGTCACAGATCGGTGCTCCACGCTTGGTTTGCTTTTTGTTTTGAGCGGTGATTATACAAAGTACGACATTCAAATTGGATTCCCTGTCTTCCGCTGCACGTTTCTTTTCCTGGTTCTGTTGGATATTAGCTCCCACTGGTGCCAAATGTATTCGACCAGTGTGCTGGGCCAGCATCACAAGTCAGACGAAGGAAATGAAGGCCGGAACGTTTTGGTGCGGTGGTTCTACAAGTATTATTATTTCTTTGGCTATCTCTGTGTGGGTGCCGAGTTTACCTATATTCTTGCCTATGTTTTGCAATTTGAAGAGGAGTTGCCAGCTTGGTCTGTCCCTATCGTGAAATTCTCTCTGGCTGCTCTGTTTCCTGGTTGCATGATGAAGCAAGCCGTCAACATTGCCCAACTACAATCTGCCTGTTATGCTGTTGCCGAGCATGATGCCGCTGGGAAAAACAAGTAATGTAGCCTATAGTGTAAGAAAGAGTTAAATGTACCAAAAAAGGATGGCTCTACCGGGCCATCAACGTATCCCACATCACCGCACTCATGGACTTGTATTTGGGGCGGGTGTCATGGAAATGTTTCAGACTCTCTTCAAAGTCTACCGGCATAACTCGGGGTACTGCTGAGTTTGCTTTCGACTCTCTTCGAACCGCTCGAATAGCCGCTTCATTGACAATGAACTCCAACTCGGCACCGCTGCACCCTTCGGTTGCTGCGGCAACTGCAGACAGATCTACCCGATTTTCCTCGCCAAGAGCATTCGGACGAGATTTATCGACTCCTCGACCTTCCACAATGGCCGGATTCTTGCTGGCGTGCACCCGAAGGATCTTTTCGCGACCTTCCAAGGTTGGGAGACGGAGTTTAACAATACGATCGAAGCGTCCTGGACGCACGAGGGCTTCGTCCAACACTTCCTGTCGATTGGTTGCCGCCATGACACAAACTTGTTTGCTGGAATCCAAACCATCCATGGATGCCAAGAGTTGATTGAGTGTCTGCTCAGCCTCGTCGTTACCACGTTCTCCCAACCCCGAAACACGGAATGAACGTGACTTCCCAAGGGTATCAATTTCATCGATGAAAATAATACACGGCGCCTGTTGCTTGGCTCGTTCAAAGAGTTCTCTAACCCTCAATGCTCCCTGACCCACATACAGTTCAATGAAAGCAGAACCCGAGCAATACAGAAGAGGGACTCCAGCAACAGAAGCAGTCGCTCGTGCCAACAATGTTTTTCCGGTTCCGGGTGGCCCGACAAGGAGTACGCCCTTGGGAGCCCGTGCTCCCAGGCGGCTGTATTTTTCTGGGTTTTGTAATGCTTCAACGAATTCCATAACTTCCTGTTTTGCTTCTTCTGCCCCCTCAATATCATCAAATGTTGCTTTCCGCTTATCATCTGGTGTGTAAACCTTTCCGGGCGTACCCCCGCCAGGTCTACGTCTCATGTATCGCGTCATGGACAGTGCTAGCAACATCATGAGACTAGTCCCCAAATGGAGCTCGCGCATTGACATCCTCGAAGCCGACTCCCAGGGCCCAGCCGAGAAGTCAATCTTATGATCACGCAACGTAGAAATCAAGTCTTGAGGAGCCGAGACACGACGGGTAAAGGCTTGCACCTCTCGAATCTGTGGCTCCGAAACTTTGCGACGAAAGAAACTCATACCGACAGCCACCGGTATTTCTTTGATCGCCTTGAAAAATATCCGATCTCGGGATATTCTGACATTTTTGATGACAACTTTGCCTGCAGGTTTGGCAGCTTCTTCAATCAAGTCCAAGAAGTGACTGTAGGGGATTTCTCCCCGGGCCGGGAAGGTTGGAGACATTGGCCACAAAGCAAGAAGAGCAAGCACAGAATATCCAATAAACCTGATCGGCGATTTTTCAAAGAGTTCGACTCCCGCACGGGTTATTGATGAAAAGAATTTGACAATGGCAAAGAGCCACCGAACTGATCGTGGGATTTTTTCTTCATTGTTCTCGCTGTTGGAAGAACTGGAGGATTTCAGTGACGAGCTTGATATCGATATCGATGGTTTCTGCTGAATAAGCGGTTCCGTGAATATTTGGGGCCGAGACAGAGAAGACGCTTTTTGCCGTTGAAGTGACAACACAGCTGGAAGTTGAAAGGCAACGGCAGGACCAAGCAAGGCGACTCCCATGGTCACCAGAAGCTGTGCGGTTCTCATGCTTTATCAAGTCTTTTCGAGTAAACAGCCTCGGAGATTATAACAAAGGGTATTCAGTTGCCTTGGGAGGTGGATGCCTGATGATATGAGTCAAGAAGAATGAAACCCAGCTTGGGCAGCAACGAAACGCCAGCTTGTTGTGTGAAGGACCAGTGAGGAAAATTGGTGGCGATCGAAGGGCTCATTTAGTACTGGTTCTACGTCGACTCAACGCAAGACACAATTTTTGCACTATTCGCCATATTATATATGCTACATACGTACATTTTCACCACCTCCAAGTTCATCAAAGACGAGGGAAAGCTCCCATTTTCCTATTGTTTGACACACCATCGACCCATTGAATCCAAATAAGCTATGTTTCTATTGCATCTACATGTCCCACTTCCCCCTTGGGTATCATAATTCCCTTGAAGCTACGAAAAAGCCCCACTGCTCTCTTCGTCCTCTTCCAGGCGACGTGATGCCATGTAACCACCTACAATGAGGATCGCCCCAAGCCCAACGGCCAGTCCCGCAATTCCCCCCGTCGAGACTCTGGTGTTTCCACCAATACTTCGATTGACACTCTCCGTCGGAGCAGCTGTTTGTCCAGATCCAGGAGTCGGCAGGTGAATTCCTGGAATTTCGGTTGGAGCAGGAGTCGGCCGAGGCAGGCTAGACGAGGGACTCCGTGTATTTCCAGATAAATCAGGTCTACCCGTCAGACTGGGGCGGGCCGTCACAGAAGGCATATCGGTGATCGAAGGACTCGATGTGACTGATGGTTTAGTCGTACCTCCAGTCAGAGTAGGAGTGATTGTGGGAATATGGGGAGCCGGATTGCTGGTCGTTGTGGGATTTGTGACAACGGGGGACAACGAACCAATGGGTGATATTGTTGGCACCAATATCGTCGGTGAAGGGTTGCCAGCAGGTGAGATAGTGACACTAGGAATCTGCGTCGTCGGTACAGTGGGTTCAGTAGGTACAGTTGGAACTGGAGGGAGTACGCTCGATGGCGAAGGAGTGGGACTCGCTCCAGGAGCTGTTGGGGTGACAATTGCAGGTGACGATGTCGGTCCATTTTGAACTGGGCTAGACGTTGAAAGTGGCGATCCACTTGGCGAGAAAACGGGAGAAGATGTCTCGGGACAATCTGGAAAGCAGAGGGTCAGCATATCAACATCCTATTTCATCCATAGCTGCTTGTTCCTCGAATTTCTGACTCACCTCCGTCCTGAATCATATCGCCATGCTCAAAAAATGGCAGAAGATTGCAGCATAGCTCGCTCACATGATCACTTTCCACGGATGCATACCCAAAAAGCTCTCCTGATGCTAGGAGCGACTCCAAACACAATACATCATTACTCGCGGAACTGCAGAGTTTGTCGACAAAAATCAGTTGAACAGCCAAAGGCACAGCCTCAAACGATGGGGCAAGGCAATCGAACAGTGCAAGCTCCGAATGAACTATATTCCCACAGGTTGATACAAGAAAGTCGACGAACACATCTTGCGAGAGGAAACTACCACCTTGGGGCCAACCCCCAAACCATGCATTGCAATACTCCAAAAAGTCAGATTCTGAGTCGAAAATGGGATGTTCTACAACGTCGTCATCCCAAAAGGTGGGTGTCGGTTGGTAGTATGGTGCTGGTGTGGGAGATGATGTCTGGACTTTCGACAGCAATATCAGGGAGGCGGAAGCATCGGGATACGCCCTCTTTGGTCTTTGTTTTATCTCTGATGCCTCTGACACGGATAATAGGTTGATCTGAACCAACACTATCAAGGAGGCAATCAGAAGCTTCTCCATGGTGCTCCAAAGCACCATTTTGGTGACAGTGTCACATTCTCGTTCCCATGGAAGGGTTCAGATTTGGCGCTGAGACCAAAATGTGATGGCGGGTTTGTGTCCTCGTCACGACACAGCATGGCCAACTGATGGATACATAGGGCCTGAAATCCGTTCTTGGGGACGCGTCGGCCCTCCACATGGAGAGATTATCATTTTTGTGACATGTCCGCATGATTCAAGATGCCGCCAAACTAAATCACGAGCGCGTGCCAACCCGGGATTAACAGTGTCGGAGGTCGGAAGCCAATACTACTCGTACTGTACGGGTAGGTAAGTATTTACACAACGTTTCGAAGAAGGACGGAAGAAGTTAGTATAACCCACTAGAGCAGTAGTAAAAGAAGCGATGGTGACATTTTTAGTCTAGTACAACAACACAATGTTACTGTGAAAGCTACCTCAAGTATACAATGCTTGGCTAAACATGAAATAGGGACAAAGCAAAAGTCACACAAATAGTCGCCCTTCTCAACAGTTTTGAAGCCCGTCGCATCCGTTTATTTGTATCGACGGTAGCTCACAATCCCCAAAATGGCAAGTGCCACAGCTGCACTTCCCAGCACAATTCCAATCGTTCCCCCCATGGACAAAGTAGTTGGTGTGTCAGCATTGGCAGCGCTCTCGGTGGACAGGTCAGCCCGAGGGTTAGCCGTTGGAGGGGCGGTTGTCACAGCTGTCTCCGTCGTGGTAGGGGTACTGGCCGTTGGTGTAGCAACAGGAGCCGCGGTAGGAGCAGCAGTAGGAGAACTGACCGGAGAAACACCTCGAACCTTGGTGGGCGATGAAGTTGGAGCTCCAGTCTCTGATCCTTGCTCCTCGTACGTTGCACTTGTGGCAGTGGTGGTAGTGACAGTACACACGGTAGAGTCACTCTCCAACGCCTCCAGTCCAGCACTTTCAACATAGGGAAGCAATCCGCAGCAAAATCCACGAATTGTGTCCTCATGCAATGTAGATGTACTGATATCTTGAACATCGGTCACGTCCAAATTCAAGGAAGTGAGACATGAGGTAGTTTCACTTTGCCCGTCGGAAGGACACATGTACCAAACAACGCTTGTTCGAAGAGACTGATTCAAGTCCTCGAAGGCAGTGGAAGGACATTGGAGGTATGGTACGTCATCAGCATCGAAAAGGTCACAAACATCGTTAAGCAAGTCATTGGCAGCATCCTCAGTGATGTAATCAACAGATGACATGCCATACTCCAACATACTGGAATAGCAATTCAACACGAACTCAGCTTCAGTTGCGATACTGGAGGTGCTGTGCTCAAATACGTTGCCTTCAGTAGGGCTTTCCGAAGAAGTGCTTGTGGAAGTACTCGTGGAGGTGCTGGTAGAAGTACTAGTACTGGCAGAAGAACCTGACGACGAGCTTGCGGTAGAGGCACCCTTTCCCTTGCCTTTGGACTTGGGTGCTGCTGTAGCTGTAGCCCCTTTGGACTTGCTCGCAGCTCCATCCTTGGACTTGGTAGCCCCCTTTCCTTTTCCTTTGCTACCATTGCTTGGTGCAGGTGTTGTGTATCCGACTCCCAATCGCCGGCTTTGACCACGATGGTTGGATCGCCTGACAGATGTATACCTTGGAGTCACTTCTGCAACTGCAATGCCCAATAGAAGGAAGAAAAGCAAGGCAAACCTCATTTGCTGCCTTTCTGAGAAGTTGTTTGGATACATTGCCATTGTGTCGAGAGGAAACAGGGGTCGGCGTCAATGTATTGTGACTTGCTTTGAACCGATCGAAAATGTGGGGTGTTGTTGTAACGATGTGTGTTGGCAGGAACGACTCGATGAAGGATTCTATTTATGGAAACGTTATTTAACGTTATGTAGTTATCATGGGTGAGCGCGATTGTGCGGCGAGGTGCCGTGAAAACAGTGTTTGTCCCGTAGATATCCCGTAGAGGCGACAAAATTGTCGACCATGGCGAGGGAGACAATGCAAATCTATGATGGTAAGGTACCAACATCGTCAGTAGGTGTACAACAAGAGTAGTAGATTGCAAAGCTGATACCTTTCTCATGTCAGCCGGAATACCCAATGAATACCCAAGTTTATGTGAGAGTTGCAAGTATCGCGAAAGGAGAGAATAATGTATATAAATTACACCTTGCTAGCAAACCTGCAACTCATAAACACAAAGTTCTGCTAATGGATGTTCAATGCATGTTCAAACATACAATACCTGCTCGAGTTTATTGAGGCTGATCCCTCCAAATTCTCATTTTGTAGTTGTGTCGTGAATTTCAGCGTAGTAGCAAGGATTTGGAGGCCTCAAGATCGAAAATGGGACATACGGACCTACGGAGCCAGTGATGGCCTCCGAACAAGATGAAGTCGTAGTAGTCCACTGCGTTGTGGCATTAGCTGAAAGTTGGACACAAACAACAAGGGGTGAGTGGAAGCGGTGTGTTGGTTTTGTTGCAGCTTCAGGTCAACGTTGTGTCTGGAGGAGCCTGCTTGTACTGTATGCTATCTTGATTGACAGGACGAAGTTTGAAGAGAAAATATCCGAAGTCATGGTGACAACGTTGTCGTTGCCAGGTGTCCATGATCCTGCCCTTTTTTACTACCTGGGCCGGGATGTTGAGGGTGTCTTGATTTCGGAGTCTTTGTAGTCGTAAATTCCGTTCGTCCGCTTGATCCCGTGTAATTGTGACGGAATTAGGAACTACAAGGATTGGCTTTGAGCCATATCCCGCAACGATCCCAACTTCAGGATCACCTTTTGTATCCTCTCCGAACCTCGACTGGCTACTTGTAATCATTTCTTCTCACCAATGCCTCGCTGCCCACTGTCATTGCAGCTTTTACATACAGGTATCTGAATTGCGATGAGTTCATCGAACAGTGCATCGCTGAGACCAGCTTGGCACAAGGGTTCCGGTGGGGGCCGAGGTTTCCAGCCTCCCCCCACGGCTTCTGAAAGGAGAGATAAGGCCAGATCTTCTTCTATTGGGAGTCATGAGAGACCCGCGGGTAACAAGTTTGCTGTCTTGGATGATGAAGATGGGGGTGTTTCCAAGTCTGACGAGAAGGCATCTGGAAACCCCCGAAGTGAGGCCTTCCGGTCCAGCTTCAATCGCAGCTCGTCCACTGGAAGCCGTCCATCGGGGCGGTCTCTTGCGGATTTGGCTGCTTCTGTCCCTGACAGTGGTCCAACTGCTCGCAGAGGCACTCCCTTTGAAGGAAGAACTGGTAGATTTCCCTACAGTCGGCCTTACGCCGAAGGTGGAGGAGGCCCGCCTTCTTCCCTCGATTCCTTCAAACCGGATCCTTCTGTTGTTCGCTATACACGGGAGAAATTGCTTTCCATGCGTTCTGTTCCAAAACCTGGAGTGGATAGCATGCCGCAACAATTGATCGAACTTAAGGATACTGTCTTTGTGTCGGAGGAAACCCAGGATCCAGGTGAGTTATACCCGGAATTGACTTTGGCAGTATTGTGCGCGGAACTCTGTTCTCACTCCTGTTCTTCTTGTTTTGATAGTATGCTGGGATAACTTTGATGGCGAGGAAATCTGGGAGAGTTACCGAGAACGACGTGCAGCCACTGGTGCAGCCAGGGTTGAGGGAGTTGCAGGTGGTCCCAGGCTTTCCGCTACCGAATCGGATCCGCGGCGAAAGGGTGCTCCATCTCTCGGGCGCTGGGCGCGTGGTGTTTCTCTTCCAACTCAAGAGGAACAAGCCAAGCGAAAGTCAGATCATGCTGATAGCCCTGATGAGCTGTGGGACGATCCCATCGGCGGCGCCACAGGAGCTGATGCCGATTTCAGTGCGTTTGGAGCCATGCCCCCAGACGGTGGCGAAGTGTTTGATTTTGACAAGATGGCTGAGGCTTCTCGAAAGTTGGAATTGGAGATTCACGGTTCCAGGTACACAGAAAACGACGACGAGACTGATCCATCCCGTTCTATCAAGACAGTGGATACGAGCCGTCCGTTGGCTTCTGCTGGTATGACTATTACCTCGGGATCAGGTGATGATGTCAATGTCTTCGAAGATTTTGATGCGCCTTCAGCCGGTGAGGATGCCGAATCAGGAGAACCTGCTGCCGTGCGAAGTGCGACCGAAGATCCTTCGGCTAGCTCGCGGCTCATGCAAATGATTGGCGTGGAACCACCAAAGGAACCAGAAGCACAGGAATCAAGTGCTAGCAATCCGTGGGGTGGAGAGCCCTCCTCTGAAAAAAAGGATGGCCAGGTTGCCGGTATGGACCCTATTTTTGGATCCATCGGAGGACTCTCACTCAACCCTTGGGGTGCTTCAGCTGCTCCTGCGCCTGAGGGCGGCATTGACTTGGCGGGTCGTCTAGAGGCACTTGCTGCCGAGCAGAAAGCAAGGGAGCAACAAATTGAAATGGAGAAACGTGCTCAACAGGAAGCAGAAATGCTACGTCGTCGTCAGGAAGAAGAGGCTCAACGTCGGGTCATGGCCCAAAGGCAAGCAGAGGAGCAAGCCAGACAACATCAACATGTTGCAATGCAACAGCAGCGTCAGCAACAGGCTTCGCAACAGGCTCAGGTCGAGTTGGTTCTTATGGAACGCATTTGCTCTATTCTTGAGAATTCATGGGGACGGTCCGATCTTGTGTCAATTTTGTCGACTCTTCATTCGGAGGATTCCCGAGTTATCCCATTGCTCGGCAGTGTTGATGCTTTGCGGGCTCTTATCGCTAGAAGCCCCCAGCGTATTGCCTTGCGTCGAGACCCCAATTTTGCGGGTGACATGGCGGTCTTGCTTGTGACCAACGCACAGTGGAAACAACAACAGGCCCAAGTTCGAGCCCACGAAGAAGAGGTCCGTCGACGTCAAATGGAAGAAGAGGCCCGAATGCAGGCCCCAAATCGCGCACCAGCCCAAATCAACCCCGAACTACCTTGGTTTTACTCTGACCCTCAGAACAACATTCAGGTGAGTCAAGTCAGTTTTTTTCTGAAGTCACGGTGTTTTCAGACTAACATCGTTTTGCTTCCAGGGTCCATTCAGTGGAGAAGAAATGCGCCAATGGCTTGAGGCTGGGTATTTCAAGGGAGACCTTCCTATCAGTCAACAATCCAGTGGTCCATTTTATCAACTCGCGTTGTTGTTCCCCGATTTGAATGTTGCTTTCAAGGCTTCCCCAGACACCGCTGCCGACGCAGCAAAGGAGGAGGCCGAGAAAAGAGCAAAGGAAGAAGCTTTGGCGGAACAGCGCCGCAAGGAGGAGGAAGCCGCTGCTGCTGCGGAAGAGGAGCGAAAGGCAGCAGCAGCTGTAGCAGCGGCGGCGGAAAAAGCAAAGGCAGAGGCGGAAGCTCGTGAGGCCGCAGAACGGGAACAAGCAGAGGCTGCACGTAAGACTGCTGAAGCCGAGCGTGCTAGCGCAGCAGCTGCTGCAAAGAAGTCAGGTGCAAATGGAGGAAACAATAAACAGTCTACTCAGCTAAAGATGTTGTTGGGAGTATCCAATGATGGCGGAGCGACAGAGGAAGCCCCTGCTCCTTCTCCTTCGAAACCAACTGCCGCCGAAAAGAAAGCGTCAAAGGGAGCCGGAAAGGGATCGCAGCCCAAGTCTCAACAGGCTGAGGTCAAACCTCAAGTGGTCCCTGCTCCTGTTGAGCAGAAACCGGCAGTTCCTGCTTGGGGTGGTGTCGCCAATACAAAGCCAACGAAGAGCATGTCTGAGATCCAACAGGAGGAAGCCCGTGCAGCTGCCTTACTTGCTGTCCAAACACAAGGTGCCCCACGTCAACCTAGCAGTGGGTGGGCAAATGTGGCTGCAGGTACCCAGGGCTGGTCTACTGGTGTGGTGAAGCCAACTCCTATTACAGTGGCTGCTCCTCGCCCGACTCCCGCTGGTCAACCTAAACGTCAGAACCAGGCAGGTGGTGTAGCAAAGCCCCAAGGAATCGCTGGACAACAGCGAGCTACATCTGCAACTTCTTCGGCAGAAGAATTTGGTGCGTCGATGAACCCGGCTCTTGAAAAATGGTGCAAGGAACAAATGCAAAAGATTGCGGGAAGTGATGACTTGACCCTTGTGGCATTTTGCATGACTTTGAACGATGCTGCTGAGATTCGTCAATACCTTACAACCTATCTTGGGTCGAGTTCCCAGGTGAACAACTTCGCCACTGAGTTCATCAACAAGCGCGGATTGGGAACCAAGCAAGAGGAGTGGGAAACAACCAATGTCTCGAAGAAAGGCCGCAAGAAGAAGGCTGGCGGACGATAAATGAAGGACGAACAAATCAAATTATGCAGCCTCAGAACATAAACCTACTACTCTAAGCTGGAGTTGCGGACTGGCCAAAACTACTTCTTGCCCTCTAGGACCACCGTAGCTACGGTTCAATCAGGTAGAACCAACAACCATTTTTTCGCATACATACATATGTCTAGTATATATGCTGGATAAAATCAAGCCGATTCGGAGGACCGTTACTGTGACGTTATGAGCACCTTCCCGTCGTCAGGAAGATCTTCCTGTAGTATCTTGTAGGGCTGTCTACTGGGAAACCGCACACAGCCGAAGCTGCATCCCATTGCGCAGAGTTCTTATTCCTTCCCTACACCGTTTTGTTATTATTAGCAGCACACAACAACACAACTAATCATCATGGGAGAAGAAGATCCAAAGAAGCCTGAAGAGATGTTCCGAGCAGGAATCAAGCAATTCGTTTCCACAACGAACGACATCTTGGGCAGTTTGGAGGAGGTGACCAAGCCCATTGGCTCCAGCTGGGAGTACGTGAAGGAGCAATCTTCAGTTGTCACTGACGCCGCTGTCACAGGCTACCAAAGACGACATGAGTTCCCTCTGGAAATCATTGGCGCAAGTGCCGCCCTTGGTGGTGGTACCATGTGGCTTCGCAATGGACGTATCTCTGGCGTGCTAGGAGCTGCCGTTTTTGGAGGAGCTGCCTACGCCGTGGTCTATGACGAAATCAAGCTTGAAGAGCTCCCTGATATGATCTTTGGAAAGAAGTAAAACTTCCTTTGCTAGCCACTTTCTGTATCCATTGACTGCTTGTTGGAGAATTCTTCCGTAATAGGTAGAATTCGACCCAGGACCCAGGATCACACATGCAGTCCTGCATAGGACGCATTATCCGCCAAGGTGATTTCTTGGCATCTATTCTCAGTAGTAGCTATGCTGTTTGAGTAGCCATCGGGCGTGGATTTTTCATTGTAGCTTAGCTCCAACGTCCAACAAAGTGGTTGGCACCGTACCTTCTAAACGAATCTTGCCTGTTCGACGCGAATCTCTTCGGGGACCGGTTATCAGTTCTTGGTGACCATTCGCTGTAGGGTGCAAGGAGGTGGTCATCCCACCATGGCACCTAGACACAATGATACAGCAGCCATAGTGAAAATTGATTTGAGTTTTCAAGCAAGAATCGCGAAGTCTTGTTGCTAGTGAATCGATGGAACGCAGGAAACAGTCATGTTCTAGTATGGAAAACTTCTTCGCCTACCTATTCCTGTCAAAGCAAAAATCGTGGTCTATAAATTATATCCTTACAATGGGCCACGGGGAATTCGATTGGTCTCCGCATGCGTCGTTGGGACTTGGAGAAAAGACGGATGCGTTGAGTACACAGGCTGGAGGACCACGCTTCTGCCGAATACAAGGGTCTGGCGGAAGGAAATCCCTCAGGTATATTTCTCTCTCATCTGCACCCAGTTGATCCACGGCAATTGGCTGGGCAACTCGTCGGCGAAGCAAGGATGCGGAGGGTGTAATCATGATCGAACCAGACTGATGGATAGTAGTACTGGATTGCGAGTCATCATGGCCCGATGAGGAGTTTTGAGCGATCAACCTCTGTGAGGTACTTCGAGTCGAATCATCATTTGAAACCGAGCGACCAAAGCTAGAACGTGGAGAGATACTATCCTTGTTCCCAGTCTCATCGAGGGAATGCTTTGTGTCTTCTTCGTCAGAGGAGGAAGCCTTGCGCTTCCTTCGAATCTCCGGTGCGCCCTCTCTGAGGGCCTGTGCAGTCTTTTCTTTGGCGCGATCATCTCCAATCTCCATCCACAATACCTGACCATCAGGACTTGTACTGTACTTCTTCAAGAACCTACCACCCTTTTCCCGGATCTTATCTACAATGATCGCTGCCACTGATGGTTTGTCGCGCTTCTTGGCTGCGAGGTACTCGCTCTGATGCTCTTTGACAAGACGGCGGAATGCACGGTTTCCAGAGTGTGAATTCGTAGCTCCACCCCTACCAGAAAGGACATCATGCGGTTTGACATCCGTAATCGGATCAACATATGGAACCATTGCCGGTGGCCCCCATTGCTGGTGGTAGTATGGCGGGTACGGGACATGCGGCGGAGGCGTAGTTGCATACCCGGGATACTGTGAGTAGGCCGGTACAGGTGCTGTAGAGTAGTGATACTGCCAAGATGGGGTGGGCTGTGGAGGTGGATATTCATACTGTTGGCGAGGGTCAGTATATCCAGAGTAGTGCCCTCCGCTTTCACACACGACATTTCTTGGAATGCTGCCACCAGCCGTCTCTGGTGGCGAGATGCCGGAATCACGGTGTTCCATAGACCTTGAACTGTTTCTGGATACATCTCTGTTGTTCACGCGTCGAAAGATCGACTGAGAATTCTTGGGTGGGGAAGTTTGTGAGTTGGTCTTTTGTGTCTAGCGTCTCATTCCACCAAAACCAAACACCGATTTGTAACTCCACTTACTTGAATTTCATGGATTTCATCATCGCCATTTCCTCGAGACAACTGATGTTCTCTGTCTGTTCTCGAGGTCATGCTGGTACTGATACCCCTGGAATTATTTGTGTCATCATTTCTCCTGACCATCTTCACTGAATTGATGAGCAGCAGCACCAGGAAGAACACTATTGTGAGAAGTTCAGAAATTGGAATTAGAGAATCCCTATTGACTACACAACATCATTTTCGACGAAACTCACACTGAAGATGTCTCCATTGTTGTTGTCTCCCACGTTTAGATCGTCCTATGCTTGTTGTTTTACAAAATGCTCAATGACATTAGGTGAGTGGACCACGCTCATGTCACGGAAGGAATGAACCCTGAATCGTGATGGTTCATGTGTATCGTGGTCGGCTGCCGCCTAATGGGAGGCAATACATATGCTGTTTGTCACATATTCCAATAAAAATGTCACAGTCCGAGTCGGGTCATCCCAGATTGTTCGTTCACAATTTGTGGAGTTTCTCTTTTGTCGGAACCTCTAACCATGACTTTCTCTTGGCCTAGTGAGAGATAGGAATCAACATGCAAAGACGATCCAATCGGGTTCCGAGCGTGACACCTGGTTAGATTCTTTAATAGAGATGAGTCGGGTTGGTACAATCGCAAATTCCGAGAGTCAGGTGCCATCTATGACGACGAGGGCGCGGAGTATCCAATACCATTCACCTCACCTCGGGATTGTGCCAGAGCAAAAGGAAATGAACGAATGTGGTGGACCCGCAATCCAGGAACGGTATGATGTTCGTAGCTCAATGAGTTGTTATTATATCTCAGTTGGGTTCTAGCTAACGCCGTTTCCGAGTCAATAAATGAACACACAAGGATCCAAAGATCACTCCTCCAACAAGAATCAAGGCTTCTTTGTGTTCATCCCAGAATGACGGCTCATCGTCTACACAACCGGGCGTGGTTCCATCTGCGAAACTGACACGTTTGGGAGTTGATTTCCGGGGCTTACTACTCACTGGCTCATCCTCGGCATCGGCATCAGTTGATGATGGCACGGGTTTATCAGCATCTAATTCCAATGCTGGAATGATCCCCTTGGGTTGAGACAACGTGCTGTCGGAAGGTAATTCTTCATCTGGTATAGGTTCTGGTGTAATTGACTGAGGTGTTGATTCAATCTCCACCTTCTTATCAGGAGTTTTGTCGTCATCAGACTTGTTCTCTGCAACAGCGGACTTTTCATGCGATCCGCCAAACATTGCTTGGGCTCTCAGCTTCTCTTTCTTCCTTTCAGCTTTGAGCCTTTGCTTGCACACCGCCAGAAGCTTCCTTGTCTCTTTTTCTTGGCCTTGCAATTGCCGTGACATAGGTTCTCCCTCTGTGTTGTAGTCGTTGACAATTTTCAAGGCCAATTGGAGATTCTCAATGGCAACTTCCGTATCATGGCGTTCCGCCGATGCCCTTGCAATGACGAGGAGACTCTTTGTCTTCCACGCCCCAAACAATTTTGCGTTGCTAAAACCTTCTTTGTTTAAAAGGGCCAATATTTTGCTGTTTCCTTGTTTTCCCTGAAGGGCATCCAAAAGGACCATTCCGTTGGTAGCAAATTTGACGGCCCGATCCCAATAATGCAACTGCAGACAACAAGTTGCAGCATTATTACAACATGTAATCATGACCACTAATAAATCGGAACGAGCATACACGTCCGAATATTTGTCATGTTGAATATACCGGACGGCATCCACCGCCTCGGCATAGAGCTGTAGAGCTTCCGTGTAGCTCTTTTTCGAAAAGTGTTTTGCTGCCTTCTCCTTCAGAACCTGAGCTCGCTCAACTTTCTCGTATACTGTCATCTCATACACACGCTTCGGCCGCAACACTTGGATCGAATCTTTGGCAAGATAGCACGTGACTGACGACCGTCCCGCAAGCTTCCAACTCTTGATTTCAACGACGACATCTGATGTGCGTAGTTCCTTCACAACACCCCGACCATACTGTGTCGCCACATCACACCCAACAGTAGGTTCAATTGATGGGAATTTTGTTGGAGAGTAGAGCATACTGGGTCTCTTGGGACCCTTGGTAGGGTCGGGCTTCTCCCAATCCAACAGTTCAATCTCATTCATCACGGTGCCAGAAGATCCTGGGGCTGGTTTACGAACTCGAATCACCAGCCCCTTGCCATAAGGAGTTTGGACAATGGCTTGATCCTTATCTTCCGGAGCTTCCATTTTGATTGGATTATTCCTTTCCTGAAGTGATTGCTACGAGTAGTGGAGGATGGTTCGCCGTCGATCGTCGTTCCTGGAAGGGATCTGGCCCATCAACCATCGTAAGATGATGAACGTATAGGCGGGAGGACGGTTGATTCGCTCGAGTCGTCTAGTAGCTCGGAAATGAACATCTTTTCTACTATGTTAGTTAGTACCGTACTATCTATACTCTAGAGGGTACTTGCACCCGTTTGTAAATATGAATTAACTAATACTAACTAGTACTACTAGTAGTGTTAAAGTTTATATTGCCGTACTCTCCTAGTGCAAAAAGAAGGGCAGAGCACTCTACTAGAGGTAACTACTAAGTACCTAGGTAGCAGTCGTACAGTAGGAACTAGTAGCTAGCATTTTCAATTTTGTGGGATGTCAGTATGGGAGCTACAAATTAACACGCGACGACATTCGGACTTCCTCGAACTTCCAAAACTAGCGCCAACAAGAACAATGAGATTGTAGTCAGACAAGGTTCGCAAATGAACTACCGGTATGGAACTTAGTCACCAGGGGAGGTAGAAAGTGAGTTTCCCCTTTGGTTCACTTCCACCACCATGAAGATGGAGAGATGAGATTCACTGCTGCTTGCTAGTTGTTCCTACTATTTATGATGGGCCTGTTGGGTGGCAACACCACTTGATTCGCTCCCAGCAATACATCATGCCCAAGACCCCAACAAAGCTACGTCATGCTGCATGCTGCACCCCCCCCTCAATTCTTCTCAACGACCAACTACACACTGCATGGATTAGTTCAAGCCGAAGAAGTACCGGACCGGTAGTATAGTAACGTGGTCCGCAGTAACATTTCGTTGTCGGGTCCACTGAAAATTTGTAGAATAATACTAGCAAGAAGTTCTAGTTCTAGGTGGAAGGTACTACGGTAGTACAACTGTTCAGTACTCGTCGGAAGAAGTACTAACGTTAGTACTAACGTTAGTACGAAGTGCATTGTTATTTCACTGTGAGATGCTGATCTGAGATAGTCCCCCATCATTGCAACAACCACTGCAACAACAGATTCAAGCATCCGTCTCTTGTGCCTGAAGCTTCCTGACTTGCGAGAGGCGTTTTGATTCCGGACATGTACTGCACCGCTACTGACATGATTGCATCACAAGTAGTACTCTACAGTTGTTAGTGATACTGAATTGAAGCGAAACTAGTGTGATACGTGATGGGTTTAGCTTTGCCCGTCGTCCCATTTCTTTCTGCTCGTAGTTTCCCTGTTGAATTGCTGTGCAGGAATCAGCTCTAGAAGAAGACATCTTGAGCAGGACACCCCCAATAAGCTTGCTTGCAACTGAAACGAGGTTCCTCACAAAAGCAACAACACAACATCATGGATCATGGTACAGTACGAGTAGTGTGTCCAGGAACCGAACAGTAGTGGAGGCGAAACTACCAGGTCATTGCGAACCCCACTACTGAACGCTCCATTACGAGTACCTTCAACGAGATGCTATTCCGAACATCATTATTTTGCCGCCCCTTCCTTTCGCAAGCGCCTTTTGTCAACGAACTCGCTGATGATCCCGTTAAAGTTAGTAGCACCAGCGATATACCGTAGTAACAGTTGCTGCCGGCACCTACAGTTCGTGCTACCTCCTACTGTACTCGTGTTAGTAGTTAGTACCACCGTAGCAACATTATCACAGCAACAACATCACACGGTTACCTGTTGCTGGTTGCTTGCACCGTCGTACTTTGTGTCGAGGGTCAGCTGCTCGGAGTGCGACCCACCACCGTTGGTTTGTTACTTAAACGTTAAAGTTCCAGCGTTTGACGACAATTTTTAAGGTATTTCACGGTGCAGAAGTCCCGTGCTGCTGCGTCGTGTCGTGCTATACTCAGGTACAAGAATTATCGGAAGTCCACCCAACATATGCCAAGTGTCCTTTTGCCTCTCTGCAAAACGAGAACTGCACCCAAACATAAAATAATAGCATCTTAGAAAAACCCGAACACGCACAGCAAGGGTATTCTCTGGTTCGTTCGTTCCCAGGGCATATATGAATATTTCTCCTCCCAACCCTTATTAGCCTCCTCCAAAGCGGCGCCGACGAGCATCGGCACCACAATGGTGCCATCCTTGGTGTCATCTCAAGGTACCAATAGCACCAACGCTACAACGGTGGAAACCGCCGTCCCATACTCTGAATGTACCAGCGACCTTCGCGATTTTGATCCTTACACGCACAAGGAGGTATACCAAGTAGGAGTACACGCTATCCGTGGATTCGACGCCGCTGTTGAAGAGTACACTGGAGTCTACGCTGACTATCTTACAGCAACTGCAGGACAAAGATTCAATCCTCCAATTAAGTTTGAAGTGGTACCGTTGTCCTACGACGGTATCTTTACTGCCATGGACAACGATGAACTCGACTTCCTGTATTCCAACCCTGGTGTCTACTCCTGCATCGGTACAGAGGTTGGCGCTTCCCCTGTTGCCACAATCGTATCTCGTTTGGAAGTACGAGGACACTCCTACGAGCTTGACGTTTTCGGTGGCGTCATGGCAGTCCGAGCGGACAACGACGAAATCGAGTCTATTCTCGACTTCGAAGACAAGATTGTTGCTGCTGGAGGAATTTCAATGATCTTGGCAGGACAAGTGCAGTTCTACGAGATGTAAAAAGCCGGCTTGTCGTATGTCAATGACCCCAAACAAGTCGTCTTCACTGGAGATCAATACGATGTCGTGAACGGAGTCTTGAGTGGCGAGTTCGACGTCGGGTTCGTCCGTACCGATACTATCGAGCGTACCACTGATGAGAACGGGGATCTCATCGACCCCGACTTGTTCAAGATCATTGAACCCAAGATCTTCTTGATGGATGATGGAAACCTTTTCCCTTTCCTTCATTCCACGGACATCTACCCTGAGTGGCCCGTGTCAGCTCTGACAAGTGTTCCTCAAGATGTCTTCGAGGAAGTCCAAGCCGCCCTCCTCAACATCGGCTCACACGCTGATGCAGGACAGGCTTACGAGGAGTGTGTGACGACGTATGGACAATCACACTGTGATGACATGACGTTTCCTGAAGACTTCATTGACACTCCGCGTTGCGACACTACGAAGGCCATTGCTGAGATTGCCTATTCTGCGTCCTTGTCGGGGTCATTTGCAGGCTTCCGCACCCCTCGGTCGTACTTTGAAGTTCGTTCCATGCAACAGGATGCAGGATTCATGGTGTTGGATGACGATGGTCAGTGGCGCTGTACAAGACCTTCCAACGTGTATGACGATATCACGTGTCCCGACGGATACTACAAGAACAGCTTGGCCGTTTTTGAGCAGTCTTGTGAGCAAGTTGGCTTAACTTGCGGGGACGGATATGATTGCTTCTGCAAACCTTGCGTCAAGGCCTTTGAAGTTGATGTGTACCCCTTTGAGGAGGGCGATATCGACTTTCACTTGGAAGACTACTTCGGTGACGATATTGGCGGTTGCGCGAAGATGAGCATTTGCGGTGAAACAGAACAACATGCCCCAATTACATTCCGTGCCTACGACAATCGACAGAGAGATGACGCGGTGGTGACTGTTCTCTTCCACGCAGGTGACGACCCCGTGTACCTTGATGTCACGCAAGTTCCAGGAACATTTGCCTACGAGTTTTCAATCACGCAGAGCGAAGTAGGTGTGGAAGTGTTTGAAGTGTTCATCGATGGCGAGCAAATCCCCCAGTCACCACTGCGAGTTGAGATCGTTGATCGGGACTGTTCTATGGAAGGCAACAATCGTGAGGCAGACGCATTGGGCAACTGTGTGTGTTCCAGCAACACGTATGAAATGTCTGGCACCTGTGTTGAGAGCGCGTATTTTTTTATCATGATCATCGGTTGCGTTCTTATTGTACTATTCATGATCATGTCTTTCTATCTCGCCAACAAAAGAAAACAGTCTGACTCAGTGTGGCACGTAAATGTGGACGAGCTCGTATTCAGTGAGCCACCTGAGGTTGTTGGTCGTGGTGCGTTTGGTGTCGTCATTCTCGGGCAATACCGCGGAACCAAGGTGGCTGTGAAGCGCGTGATGCCTCCATCAATGAAGGAATCAAGCACCAGGACGGGACGTCGCTCGTCCACAAGAAGTTTGGAAGACGACAATGTCGTAGGCAACGCCGAAGGCACTTCGTCCGGAAAGAATGTCCATTTTGATGGGGGCAACGAAGACCATGATGTAGAGGCCCAATCCCCGAAGGCGAGGGATAGTCTTCAGGTCAGAAACTCAAAGAGAAGTAAATCGGGAAGAAGGGATTCTGCCAGAGGGAGCCAGACCCTAGATGATCTCATCCTCCCAGGATCTGGAAAGTTCGATTCTGTTCTAAAAGTCATCGAATCAGCAACTTTGTCAAATCATGGAGACAGCAGTGACAACAATGTTTTTGGCGGCGTGACAACTGAAGAGCTTCATGCCAACCATCATGGTTGGCTCCCTGACTTTCTTCGCTTCGATGATGAATCGCGAGCTAGGAAAGAATTCATCGAGGAAATGCGACTTCTTTCCCGGCTTCGTCATCCGTGTATTACAACTGTGATGGGCGCAGTCATCTCACCCACAGTTGACCCTATGCTCGTCATGGAGTACATGGAATACGGTTCTGTATATGACCTTTTGCACAACGGTATGTTTGTCTCTTTAGCCTGATTCTATCCCTTGTTGATATTTTCTAACTCTTTCCATTTTCGCAGAAACAATGTATTGTGGTGGAGAGATCATCCTGCAGATTGTTCGTGATGTTGCCCAGGGAGTCAACTTTTTGCATTCATCGAAGCCTCCAATCCTCCACGGCGACCTCAAGGCCAAGAACATTCTCGTCGACTCCAGGTTCCGAGCCAAGGTTGCAGATTTTGGTTTGGCACATTTCAAAGCCAATGGGCCATTGCAAGGAACGGTAAGTTCGATGTATATTGCGAGGGGGTGCAACATGTCTTTCCATGATATCTAACCAGCTAATGCGCACAACAGCCATTCTTCATGGCACCTGAGTATTTGCGTAGAAAAGTTCCATTCAACACAGGTATGTTCTTGCAGTACATTGCCACTCAATTGAAAATGTTTTTATGAGAGATCATTCTAACCCCATTCGTACCGTCTTCGTTGCTCTCATTCAACGTGAGCAGCATGCGATATGTACAGTCTCGGTATGATCTTCTACGAGATCTATTCCAGGAAGGACCCATTCGAAGGTGAAGACCCAAGGAAGGTACTACCCAAGGTCTGCCATCCCAGAATCAACTTGAGGCCCCCGGTACCCCCCGAGTGTCCTCCCAAGATGGTCGATATCATGAAGAAACTCTGGAGTGCCAATCCATTCTTCCGTCCCTCTGCCAAGGACCTAGACTACATCTTGATGGATCTGACATCTCGCGATGCCGAGCCTCTTGAAAGAGCCCGCCCAACTTTTGCTGATGTGAACAAGAAGGAGAAGACCGCAAAGGAACTGCTCTATGAGGTGTTCCCCAAGCACATTGCGGATGCCCTGAATGCTGGTCAGCGAGTAGAACCAGAGTCGCACGAGATTGTGACGGTGGTGTTCTCCGATATTGTTGGTTTCACAGATATTTCTGCGACGTTCTCTCCATTGAAGGTGTCGAACATGCTTGATCGCTTGTATCAATCATTTGACACTCTCAGCAAGAAGCACAATGTGTTCAAGGTGGAAACTATTGGTAAGAATTGGGGGCGTCATCTGTGTGCACTCTATGATGCAACTTTTGACTAAACACCTTGCAATATGGTTTCTTTGTTCATAGGCGATGCATACATGGGAGTTACGAACTTGGACAGTACTCAGAATGAGACCCATGTAAGGAATATTGCTCTGTACGCGCAAGAGGCGATTGAAGCGGCATCCCATACTTTGATCGACGAGGAAGATCCCAGCCGTGGTTGCGTCGAGATTCGCGTTGGTTTCCACAGTGGTCCTGTGGTCAGCAACGTGATCGGAACATTGAACCCCCGTTATGGTTTGTTTGGCGACACTGTCAATACTGCTAGTCGAATGGAATCCAACTCGCTTGTTGGAAGGGTACTATGCTCGCAAACGTCAGCCGATCTTTTGAGAGAGCAGAGCCCTGATATTCCATTGGCCCGCCGAGGAAAGATCACTGTGAAGGGCAAGGGAACAATGAACACATATTGGGTAGGAAACGAAGTGCACCATGAACACCACGAGACAGGGGAAATCCTAGCAGACAACGCCGATATTGAGACATCTCCCTCGAAGAGAGCAGTGCCAATGGAGGTTTTGACTCCCAAGTCCAGTCACCTTCCACCAGTGAAGGATGACGGGGCTCCGATCGTACCAGTGTTGCGCATGCAGCCTGTCAAGCATCCTTCCTACCTCGACCAAGATTCCATGTCGGAAACTAAGGAGGAAACTTGCGATATGACTTCTGCCACCACAGAGTCAAGTGAAAGAAGGTCTACTTTGATTGATTGGGGGGTTTCCTTCCTCGTCAGCCATTTGCAAATGATCTTGGCCAAGAGGGCTACACAGGACGGACTCAAGGCTCAGAACCCTCCGCCTCTCTATGGTTCATCTGAGGAAGGTCATGTCGTTTTGGACGAATTCAAAGATCGCATCGCCTTCCCTTCGTTCGATGCCGCCTCGGTGCAGAAACTTGTTCCTCCTGAAACTATCGAGCTGGATGAACAAGTCCTAAGTGAAATCAAGGATTATGTCACTGTCATTGCTTCCTTGTACAGACCCAATCCATTCCACAGCTTTGAACATGCCAACCATGCTGTGGTGGCAGTTGAGAAACTGATGCATTGGATTGTGAGACCTAATGGAGGAATGGAAGGCACACAACGTATGACGGCCAAGGTTGCTGGAGATGTGCACAAGTCTTCCTTCGGTATTTCTTCGGATCCATTGGCTCAGTTTGCGTGTGTCTTTTCCGCTCTGATCCATGACGTTGACCACCCCGGAGTGACCAATAATGTTCTCGTATCCGAAGGTGCAACACTTGCCAAGGCCTACAAGAACAAGAGTGTTGCGGAACAAAACTCGGTGGACATTGCTTGGGAACTCCTGATGACTGACCGATACAAGAACTTCCGCCACTGTGCCTTTGTGGATGCAGCCGAACTGGCCCGTTTCCGACAAATGGTTGTCAACATGGTGTTGGCGACAGATATTTCGGACAAGGAGATCAATGCCACAAGGCGACACCGTTGGGAGAATGCGTTTTCCGAGGAGATCGACAGCAAGGAAAGCATGGACTCAAAGGCTACGTTGGTATTGGAGATGTTGATGCAGACTTCAGACATTTCCCACATTGTACAAGAGTGGTCGGTGTATGTCAAGTGGAATCAGCGTTTGTTCAATGAAATGTATGGTGCGTTCAGGAAGGGACGCATTTCCGAGGATCCATCTGTTAACTGGCATGAGAACGAGATTGGTTTCCATGATTTCTATATCATTCCAATGGCGAAGAAGCTCGATGCAAGTGGAGTATTCCGCTCCGGAATCTCCTTGGCAGGTTACGCTGTTGCAAACCGTGAAGAATGGGAACGACAAGGACAAAACTTGGTCAAGTCGTTCAAGCGAGAATACGATGCCGCGCATCCATCGTATACGGGCAAGTCTCAGGGAGGGGGAAAGCCAGAAAAGCAAACGCTGGCATGGGATGCTTCACCGCTCCCAACGATGGTGTAGTTTTATTAATTTTCAGAGAACCTATTTTGAAGTGAATGTTTGAATTTTTTCTGCGCTTCTTGGGGGTGCTGCGATGTTTTGGATATCATCGGACTATCCATGGCTCCAACTCATCTTGGTACGAGTACTCAGAACGGTTTCACAGGGTTCTTCAGCAGAGGTTGTTCAAAAGCACCGGCAACGACGCCACATGTTACAAAATTGTAAAAGGTACACTGATCATGGAAATGGTAGGGCTGCTGGAAGAGAGGCAAACCTGCTTGGGACCAGTTACTGCCTTAGGTATTTTCCGGATGGCATTCGTACCTCCCACAATATCTTCTGACTTCATGTTTTCAGAGATAGTCCATCACTGCGGCGGAAACTTGCATGCATGGCTGTAGAATCAACGCCTGTGTGAATGACGTCCGATCAGACGTGCCCATCCAATCCAACCCAATACATATTTCAGCCATAAAAACTTTCTTCAACATTGATGGCCTAACCAAGCACATGCACTTGTGGGTTGTGGGAGCATCGCCCAGCCGATTTAGCAAAGAGCAGGAAAGGATTGAGAAGGTGCACGGAAGTTGCAATGCTGACGTTCGTGAGTCACCCACAGTTTAATCACGGACCCAATCATCGGTCGTTGGTTCAAGAGTGCGTTCTCGCCAACGAGCGTTGTGCAGCAATGGCGGCGGTGGTGGTGGTGGTGGTGGTGTTGGAAATATAAAATGCCATTCGTACTCGTCTTCTCGTCCTTCTCGAAATCCATTTCATAATAACACGTTACTAGAAGGTCCGAAGGCATCTGAGTGCCCCGAACTGACTGTTCTCGGTCACATGACACATGCTACTCATTTAGATTGTGCCGAAGCACTTTTCCAAGAGGACGGCTTCAATGGAGATGGAATGGCGACTTTGTTCCGTAGCTCAACTGTCTGTTTTTCCACCTGCTTTCGGGGTTCGCTTTCCTAGCTTTTGGGGTTGTAATCCCGGCTCAAAACGAACCACCGTACCTGGTACTTAAATCCATCGGGTTTCGGCTATCCTGTCTTATCAAAAATACAGAATCAAAAGCGTTTGTAGGAACAAGGGACGATCACGACTTTCAAGATATCTCGACAACGTTGTACAACTACACTGTACCGGTACCACCACAGCCATGCTCTCTACAAGTACGCCGCCAGACACGTACAGTACTCGTACATAGACCCGGAGTAGAGGCTCGTTGTCATCATCATCACATCACTACAACCCTTTTGTTCACGCTAATTCCTCGATTAGGCATAGATAAGCGAACTCGACCAACATAAGGGTAGTAATTGATTCGAGAAAACCCGAACCAATTCTTCCCGTCAGGAAGGACCAACCAACAGTGAGATGCCAGAAGATCGATGATGGGCGCCCCTCCTCACAAAAGTCCGCCAAGCGAGCAACCACAAAATCCCAGGAGTCAAACAACCATCACATGAAATCTACAACAATATGTATGAGCTTGGTAGCCATGATGATGCCATCCTTGGCATTATCCACCAACACCACCAATGCGACTAATACCACAACCGTAGTCAATGATGACCCGTACTCGGAGTGCACTAGTGAGCTTCGAGACTTCGACCCATTCACTCACAAGGAAGTATATCGAGTAGGTGTACACGCTATCCGTGGATTCGACGCCGCTGTTGCAGAGTACACTGGAGTCTATGCTGACTACCTTACAGCAACTGCCGGCCATCGATTTGACCCACCGATTTCGTTCGAAGTGGTCCCCTTGTCCTACGAGGATATCTTCACTGCCATGGACAACGATGAACTGGACTTCCTCTATTCCAACCCTGGAGTCTACTCCTGCATCGGCACAGAGGTTGGTGCTTCCCCCGTGGTCACAATCGTATCTCGTTTGGAAGTGCGTGGACACACCTACGAACTTGACGTTTTCGGTGGCGTCATGGCAGTCCGAGCGGACAACGACGAGATTGAGTCTATTCTCGACTTCAAAGACAAGATTGTTGCGGCTGGCGGAATTTCTATGATCTTGGCAGGACAAGTGCAGTTCTACGAGATGCAAAAAGCCGGCTTGTCGTATGTCAACGACCCCAAACAAGTCGTCTTCACTGGAGATCAATACGACGTCGTCAACGGAGTCTTGAGTGGCGAGTTCGATGTCGGGTTCGTCCGTACCGATACTATCGAGCGAACCACTGATGAAAACGGGGACCTCATCGACCCCGACTTGTTCAAGATCATTGAACCCAAGATCTTCTTGATGGATGATGGAAATCTATTCCCCTTCCTTCACTCCACGGACATCTACCCTGAGTGGCCCGTGTCAGCTCTGACAACTGTTCCCCAAGACGTCTTCGAGGAAGTCCAAGCCGCCCTCCTCAACATCGGCTCACACGCTGATGCAGGCCAGGCTTACGAGGAGTGTGTGACGACCTATGGACAATCACACTGTGATGCCATGACGTTTCCTGAAGACTTCGTCGACTCTCCGCGTTGCGACACGACGAAGGCCATTGCTGAGGTTGCCTATTCTGCATCCTTGTCGGGGTCATTTGCAGGCTTCCGCACCCCCCGGTCTTACTTTGAAGTTCGTTCCATGCAACAGGATGCAGGATTCATGGAATTGGATGACGATGGCCAGTGGCGCTGCACAAGACCTTCCAACGTGTACGACGATATCACGTGTCCCGACGGATATTACAAGAACAGCTTGGCCGTTTTCAACCAATCCTGCCAACAACTTGGGTTGAGCTGTGGGGATGGATATGATTGCTTCTGTAAACCTTGCGTCAAGGCCTTTGAAGTTGATGTGTACCCCTTTGAGGAGGGTGACATTGACTTTCATTTGGAAGAGTATTTCGGTGAAGACATTGGGGGTTGCGACAAGATGAGCATTTGTGGTGAGACCGAACAACATACTCCGATCACCTTCCGTGCCTACGACAACCGGCAAAGAGAAGACGCGGTGGTGACTGTTCTCTTCCACGCTGGTGACGACCCCGTGTACCTTGATGTCACGCAAGTGCCCGGCACATTTGCCTATGAGTTCACGATCACACAGAGCGAAGTAGGTGTGGAAGTGTTTGAAGTGTTCATCGATGGCGAACAAATACCTCAGTCACCACTTCGAGTTGAGATTGTATCACGCGACTGCCATGAAGTTGGTCACAATCGCGAGGCAGACGCATTGGGCAACTGTGTGTGTTCCAGCAACACGTATGAAATGTCTGGTACTTGTGTGGGGAGCGCATACTTCTTCGTAATGATCATTGGTTGCGTGCTAATTGTATTGCTCATGATCATGTCCTTTTATCTCGCCAACAAGAGGAAACAGAATGACTCAGTATGGCACATCAATGTGGACGAGTTGGTGTTCAGTGAACCACCAGAGGTGGTTGGACGCGGTGCATTTGGAATAGTCATTCTCGGGCAATATCGTGGAACCAAGGTGGCGGTGAAGCGCGTAATGCCTCCATCAATGAAGGAAACAAGCACCAGGTCGGGCCGTAGGGCGTCCACGAAGAGCTTGGAGGACGGCAATGTCGAAGGAACTTCGTCTGGAAAGAACGTCCATTTTGGAGGGGGAAACCGAAATGACGAACACGACATTGAAGCGCAATCACCAAACCCACGTGATAGTCTTCAAATGAGGGGAAGCAGGAAAAGCAAAGGCGGCACCAGCTCGTTCTCTGGAAAAGGTAGCCAAACTCTAGAAGATCTCATCCTCCCAGGATCTGGAAAGTTCGATTCTGTACTGAAAGTTTTGGAATCAGCGACTTTGTCAAGTCACGGTGATAGCACCGACAAGCTTCTGGGACGTGCATCCACTGACGCACTCACTACCCACCAGCACGGCTGGTTGCCTGACTTTCTTCGTTTCGATGATGACTCACGTTCCAGAAAAGAGTTCATCGAGGAAATGCGACTTCTTTCCCGGCTTCGTCATCCTTGTATTACAACTGTGATGGGAGCAGTTCTCTCGCCAACTGTTGACCCTATGCTCGTCATGGAGTACATGGAATACGGTTCTGTGTATGACCTTTTGCACAACGGTATGTTTGTCTCCTTCGCCTCATTCTATCCCTTGTTGATGTTTTCTAACTCTTTCCATTTTCGCAGAAACAATGTATTGTGGTGGAGAGATCATCCTGCAGATTGTTCGTGATGTTGCCCAGGGAATCAACTTTTTGCATTCGTCGAAGCCCCCAATCCTTCATGGTGACCTCAAGGCCAAGAATATTCTTGTCGACTCAAGGTTCCGCGCCAAGGTTGCAGATTTCGGTTTGGCACATTTCAAAGCCAATGGGCCATTGCAAGGAACGGTAAGTCTCATCTCCAAATGGGATTGGAAGTGAACCGCAACGCCGCGATCCATGATATCTAACCAGCTAATGTGCACAACAGCCATTCTTCATGGCTCCTGAGTATTTGCGTAGAAAGGTTCCATTCAACACAGGTACGTTGACAACACAATCGTGGGTTTTCGGAAATGTGTCATTGAAAAACCCTAACCCTGTCCTGATCGTCTTCGTTGTTGAACACATTCACTGTGAGCAGCATGCGATATGTACAGTCTCGGTATGATCTTCTACGAGATCTATTCCAGGAAGGACCCATTCGAAGGTGAAGACCCAAGGAAGGTCCTTCCCAAGGTCTGCCACCCCAGAATCAATTTGAGGCCTCCGGTACCTCCAGAGTGTCCTCCCAAGATGGTCGATATCATGAAGAAACTCTGGAGTGCCAATCCATTCTTCCGTCCCTCTGCCAAGGACCTAGACTACATCTTGATGGATCTGACATCTCGCGATGCCGAGCCTCTTGAAAGAGCCCGCCCAACCTACACCGATATCAACAAGAAGGAGAAGACCGCAAAGGAACTGCTCTATGAGGTGTTCCCCAAACACATTGCGGATGCCCTGAATGCTGGTCAGCGAGTGGAGCCAGAGTCACATGAGATTGTGACGGTGGTGTTCTCTGACATTGTTGGTTTCACGGATATTTCTTCGACGTTCTCTCCATTGAAGGTGTCGAACATGCTTGATCGTTTGTATCAATCATTCGATACTCTCAGCAAGAAGCACAATGTGTTCAAGGTGGAAACTATTGGTGAGTTTCAAAGAATGAACAAATGCAAGAGCAGAATGGAAGTTTGACTAACACGCACGTCCACAATATTCCTTTTTTTTCGATTCATTTCAGGCGATGCATATATGGGAGTTACGAACTTGGATGGAACTCAGAATGAAACCCATGTGAGGAACATTGCCCTCTATGCACAAGAAGCGATTGAAGCTGCCTCCCGTATTTTGATCGATGAAGAGGATCCCAGTCGCGGATGTGTCGAGATTCGCGTTGGTTTCCACAGTGGTCCTGTGGTCAGTAACGTGATTGGAACATTGAACCCCCGCTATGGCTTGTTTGGTGACACCGTCAACACTGCGAGTCGAATGGAGACGAATTCTCGTCCAGGAAGGATTCTGTGTACCCAAACTGCAGCCGACATTTTGAAGGAGCAGGACCCTGAAATTCCTTTAGCCCGTCGAGGCAAGATTTCAGTGAAGGGCAAGGGATCAATGTTCACCTATTGGGTGGGAAATGAGGTTCAAGTTGATGATGAACTACCCCAGGACACTACTACAACTCTTAACGATTCAGCTGCAAAACTCCAGGGATATGAAATGTCGCCCACCAAGAGAGCAACGCCACACGAGTCTACGACTCCAAAGGCCAGCCACATGGCAACTGTTAGGCATGAAGGTGCCCCTGTTGCGCCCGCGCTTCCTGTGAAACATGTCATCCAACAATCGGAACTTGGCTCGGACGACTCAGGCTCCCATACAAAGGAAACTACATGCGATATGACTTCGGCGACGACAGATTCGATCGAGAGGAGGTCGCACTTAGTCGATTGGGGAGTTTCTTTCCTGGTCAGTCATCTTCAGATGATTTTGGCCAAGAGGGATACACAGGACGGAGTCAAGCCTCAGAACCCCCCTCCCCTCTACGGATCAACTGATGAGGGACATGTCGTACTGGATGAATTCAAGGAGCGTATCGCCTTCCCAGGTTTTGATGCATCTTCTATCCAGAAGCTTGCGCCTCCCGAGAGTATTGAGTTGGATGAACAGGTGATGTCTGAAATCAAGGATTATGTCACTGTGATTGCGTCCTTGTACAGACCCAATCCGTTCCACAGCTTTGAACATGCCAACCATGCTTTGGTGGCTGTTGAGAAACTCATGAGATGGATTGTGAGACCCGACGGAGGCATGGAAGGTCCGCAGCGCATGACTGCCAAGGTGGCTGGAGATGTACACAGGTCGTCGTTTGGTATTTCGTCGGACCCGTTGGCTCTTTTTGCGTGTGTGTTCGCTGCACTGATCCACGATGTCGATCATCCAGGAGTGGCCAACGAAATCCTCGTAGCCGAAGGTGCCACTCTTGCCAAGGCCTACAAGAACAAGAGTGTTGCAGAACAAAACTCGGTGGACATTGCTTGGGAGCTCTTGATGACGGACCGATACAAGAACTTCCGCAACTGCGCCTTTGTGGATGCGGCTGAACTAGCCAGATTCAGACAAATGGTAGTCAACATGGTGTTGGCCACAGACACTTCAGACAACCAAATCAATGCGACACGACGAAACCGTTGGGACCAAGCATTCTCAGAGGAGTTCTACAGCAAGGAACACGTGGATATTAAGGCCACGTTGGTATTGGAGATGTTGATGCAGGCATCCGACAATTCTCACATTGTTCAAGAGTGGTCGGTGTATGTCAAGTGGAACCAGCGTATGTTCAACGAGATGTATGGTGCGTACAAGAAGGGCCGCATTTCCGAAGATCCATCGGAGAGCTGGTACGAGCGCGAGATTGGTTTCCATGATTCTTATATTATTCCAATGACAAGGAAGCTCGATGCCAGCGGAGTATTCCGTTCTGGAATCTCCTTGTCGAGCTACGCACTAGCGAATCGTCAAGATTGGGAGCGACAAGGTCAGAATTTGGTCCAGTCGTTCAAGAAAGAATACGATGCACAACACCCGTCGTACGCCGGGAAGTCAGAGGTAGGGGGAAAGCCAGGGAAGCAGATGCTAGCATGGGATGCTTCGCCGCTTCCGTCTATGGTGTAGTTAATGATATGTGTTAGATGTCATTGTATACGAACGGCTTTTTGAGTCGGCTCGGCAGTAGTGTCGACACTCTCAACCGTGGAAACGGCTCGGGAAAAAATTTTGGGCTGTCGGACGGAGCCGGAATCTTCCCAGTCTAAAATACTCAACAAACCACCATACACCCTACTAACGTTAGTAGTTAGTACAGTACTACAAAAGTAGAGTACTAGTACATAATTATTCAAAAAGGTGTAGCGGTTGCAGTACGAGAAAATCAATTCGGTACAATGGGCATCGTCCGTCGTACAATGGGTGTTTAGTCAAAGGGAGGAACAAAGCTAGGAAAAGCCGTCGCACGTGTAGGATTTTGTCACCGCTCTTTTGATGATGTAGAGTAAGAGTACTGGTACTTTGAATGCTTTTTGAAGACCGCATTTTGCGGACTCTTCCTCTAATAGGCATCGAGTTAAAAGGCCCAATGGTTGTCTGTGATTCCAGGACTACTATGAATGTTCCGGTAGAACAAGATGATGTTTGTTGCTTTCCTAGCTAGAGGCGTTTTGTGGTGGCTGTTGGCTGTTGGCTGGTGGTGGCATGGTGTTGTGACATCATGATGTGATCTGGTATTTGTGACGACCATTAAATGATGTTGTTTGTGAGCTGCTCTAGTAGTAGAAGACGGGCAAACGTGGTTAGTACTAACGTTAGTACTACAATTAAGACTAGAAATAATAGCGAAACAGCAATGGCCTCCTTCTCAAAGAAGTCCAATGGCATTGTTCTTTTGTGCAAGTCCTGCCGCCCTATTCATAATCAGGTGAGAACTGAGAACGCATCGTGGAACCAAAACGGTACCAGTACCCGGAATCTAGAGTAGGGTTCTGGCTTTGGGCTTCTGGATTGTAACTAAGTACTACTAGTAGTACTACTAGTAGCCGGCTTCTTGTCGTGAGAGGTTGATGCTTACGAGGAAGCCGCAAGCTTGGTAATACGACCTACCACTTACTGATGACTGCTGATGTTTCATTTTAGTTGCCTCCACATGCCATTAGGAATGCTTTCAGTTCTCGTTGCCTTTTGCGCTGTAGCTGCAACATCAACACCACCACCGTTGGCAGTACTCGGTACCACCAACAACTCTAGATTGCGTACTGACTACTACTGTACTAGTAGTACCTTTTGGAGTATTCTAGTTCTAAAAATTTTAGTACTGCCCTTGACTCTGGTAGTATCTCGCCAACAACGTGCCGTCATCCTTCCTTCTCCCTGAAGCAACGCCGCATAAATTCTACAACTACCTGATACGAAGTCTAGCTAGGTAGGTAGTTTTGCCCAGGTGGTAATGCTCCTTGCTTGAAGCGCGGAAGGGGCTTGTTGTCAAAAAGCAACACGAGGAATGGATTTCCTCCATCTCCTATTTTCCTTCTTGAAGAAGAATGAAAAAACGCCACTAGGAGACTCTTTCGACTTCATCACGGTTCTCATACCGAATGAAAGGGCCTTACGTTTTGCTACGACGTCAGTTAGTGCGTAGGAAAGCGAACAAAATAGTTTGTTAACAACAGTCCAGAAGTACTAGTATTAACGCTGAAGACCGGAACACCTCCATGATGATCGGAACAGATGATGCGGTACCCTGGTACCAACAGGACCGAGAAAACTGCAAAAATCTACTAGTATTGCTCACAAAAGATAGATTCGAAAAATTGAAACCCCCAAGTACAACAAGACATCATGAAGTTTGCAATACAAACGATCTTGGTCGCCTTGCTGGGCCCATCTCTTGTGCTATCGACCAACGCTACTAACACAACTATGGATGATGACGACCCATACTCTGAATGCACTACCGACATGAGAGACTTCGATTCTTTTACTCACAAGCAAACATACCAAGTTGGGGTACATGCTGTCCGTGGCTTCGACGCTGCAGTTGCGGAATATACCGGAGTTTTCTCGGACTACCTCACTGCGACTGCAGGTCACAGGTTCAATCCTCCGATTTCGTTTGAAGTCGTTCCATTGTTGTATGAGGACATTTTCACGGCCATGGACAACGATGACCTGGACTTTCTATACTCCGACCCAGCCGTTTATTCTTGCATCGGTACAGAGGTTGGTGCTTCCCCCGTGGCCACTATCATATCGCGCTTGGAAGTGCGTGGTCACACCTACGAACTCGATGTGTATGGAGGTGTCATGGCAGTTCGTGCTGACAATGACGAAATCGAGTCTGTTCTCGACTTCAAAGACAAGATTGTGGCCGCAGGTGGTATTTCGATGAACATGGCAGGTCAAGTACAGTTCTACGAGATGCAGAAAGCAGGCTTGTCGTATGTCAATGACCCCAAACAAGTCGTCTTGACGGGAGATCAATACGACGTCGTGAACGGGGTATTGAGCGGCGACTTCGATGTCGGGTTTGTTCGTACCGATACCATCGAGCGTACCACTGATGAAAATGGGGATCTCATCGACCCCGATTTGTTCAAGATCATTGAACCCAAGATCTTCTTGATGGATGACGGGAACCTGTTCCCATTCCTTCACTCCACGGACATCTATCCCGAATTTCCCGTGTCAGCTCTGACAACTGTTCCTCAAGATGTCTTCGAGGAAGTTCAAGCCGCCCTCCTCAACATCGCCTCTCACGCTGAGGTAGGACAGGCTTACGAAGAGTGTGTGACGACCTATGGACAATCACACTGTGATGCCATGGCGTTTCCTGAAGACTTTACTGATTCTCCACGATGCGACACTACGAAAGCCATTGCTGAGGTTGCCTATTCTGCATCCTTGTCGGGGTCATTTGCAGGCTTCCGCACCCCCCGGTCTTACTTTGATGTTCGCTCTGTACAACAAGACGCTGGATACATGGTGATGCATGACGATGGCAAGTGGCGCTGTACAAGACCTTCCAACTTGTATGACGATATCACGTGTCCCGACGGATACTACAAGAACAGCTTGGCCGTTTTTGAGCAGTCTTGTGAACAACTTGGGTTGAGCTGTGGAGATGGATATGATTGCTTCTGCAAACCTTGTGTCAAGGCCTTTGAGGTGGACGTATACCCCTTTGAGGAGGGCGATATCGACTTTCACTTGGAAGAGTATTTCGGTGAAGACATCGGGGGTTGCGACAAGATGAGCATTTGTGGTGAGACAGAACAACATACTCCGATCACCTTTCGTGCCTACGACAACCGGCAACGGGAAGATGCGGTAGTGACTGTTCTCTTCCACGCTGGTGACGACCCCGTGTACCTTGATGTCACGCAAGTGCCTGGCACCTTTGCCTATGAGTTCACCATCATGCGGAGCGAAGTAGGTGTGGAAGTGTTGGAAGTGTTCATCGATGGCGAACAAATACCTCAGTCACCCCTCCGCGTTGAGATTGTATCACGTGACTGCCATGAAGTTGGCAACAACCGCGAGGCCGATGCAATGGGCAACTGTGTGTGTTCTAGCAATACATACGAGATGTCGGGTACATGCGTTGACAGTGCATACTTCATCATCATGATCATTGGTTGCGTGCTAATTGTATTGCTCATAATCATGTCTTTCTACCTCACCAACAAGCGGAAACAGACTGACTCAGTATGGCACATCAATGTGGACGAGTTGGTGTTCAGCGAACCACCTGAGGTGGTCGGGCGCGGCGCATTTGGAATTGTCATCCTTGGTCAGTATCGTGGAACGAAGGTTGCCGTGAAGCGCGTAATGCCCCCATCAATGAAAGAAGCAAGCCCAAGGTCGGGCCGTCGGTCGTCCACAAAGAGCTTCGAGGACGACAATGCCGAAGCAACTTCATCGGGAAGGAATGTCCGCTTTGGGGAAGGAAACCGAAATGACGAACACGACATTGAAGCACAAGTACCGAGTGCACGCGATAGTCTCCAAATGAGAGGCAGCAAGAAAAGTAAACAAGGAAACCAGATCGAATTCAGGTGGGCAGAGTCAGACCCTTGAAGATCTGATCCTTCCTGGATCTGGAAAGTTTGATTCTGTCCTCAAGGTCCTCGAATCCGCGACTTTGTCCAACCATGGAGATAGCACCGACAAACTTCTTGGACGTACATCAACTGATGCACTCAATACCCACACCCACCATGGGTGGTTGCCTGATTTTCTTCGTTTCGATGACGAATCCCGTGCTAGGAAGGAGTTCATCGAGGAGATGCGCTTCTTTCCCGACTTCGTCACCCTTGCATTACCACTGTGATGGGAGCCGTTATCGCACCTACGGTGGACCCTATGCTTGTGATGGAATACATGGAATATGGTTCGGTTTACGATCTCTTGCACAACGGTAAGTTTGCGTGTTCCGACGACGAAAAATTGGACTTCATCCGTTTCTTATACCGTGTCTGCCAATGATGTTCCTCATGCGCTAATAGACACAATGTACTGTGGTGGAGAGATCATTCTCCAGATTGTTCGCGATGTTGCCCAGGGAATCAACTTCTTGCATTCGTCGAAGCCCCCAATCCTCCATGGTGACCTCAAGGCCAAGAACATCCTCGTCGACTCCAGGTTCCGAGCTAAGGTAGCAGATTTCGGCTTGGCACATTTCAAAGCCAACGGCCAATTGCAAGGAACGGTACGTCCAAACTGAAAATAGACTCTCCGAGGTGACCCGTTTTGTGTATACTTTCGTCTAATCAGTGCGCACCTCAATCCAAATATTCATTTCTATACAACAGCCATTCTTCATGGCACCTGAGTATTTGCGTAGAAAGGTTCCATTCAACACAGGTACGTTGGCCAAAACAGTATCAATGCGAAAGACATTCGTTGCTGGACTAACTCAAGAAAATTTCTCTTTGGCTCTAACTGTTTGCGATTGGTGGTCTCTTCTGAACACGTAGCATGCGATATGTACAGTCTCGGTATGATCTTCTACGAGATCTATTCCAGGAAGGACCCCTTCGAAGGTGAAGACCCAAGGAAGGTTCTACCCAAGGTATGTCATCCTAGAATCAATTTGAGGCCTCCAGTACCCCCCGAGTGTCCTCCCAAGATGGTCGATATCATGAAGAAACTCTGGAGTGCCAATCCATTCTTCCGTCCCTCTGCCAAGGACCTAGACTACATCTTGATGGATCTGACATCTCGCGATGCCGAGCCTCTTGAAAGAGCCCGCCCAACCTACACCGACATCAACAAAAAGGAGAAGACCGCAAAAGAACTGCTCTACGAGGTATTCCCCAAACACATTGCGGATGCTTTGAATGCTGGTCAGCGAGTGGAGCCAGAGTCGCACGAGATTGTGACGGTGGTGTTCTCTGACATTGTTGGTTTCACGGATATTTCTTCGACGTTCTCTCCATTGAAGGTGTCGAACATGCTTGATCGTTTGTATCAATCATTCGATACTCTGAGTAAGAAGCACAACGTGTTCAAGGTGGAAACTATTGGTAAGTTTCGGAATGTTGGATTGGAGTGTGAAATCATATGACAAAATCCGCTAACAAGTCTTGCTTGTCTTGCGCTGTGTCGTTTCGCAAATTGATGTTTCAGGCGATGCATACATGGGAGTTACAAACTTGGACGGTACTCAGAATGAAACCCACGTGAGAAACATTGCTTTGTTTGCACAAGAAGCGATTGAGGCGGCGTCCCGCATTTTGATTGATGAAGAAGATCCCAGCCGCGGATACGTTGAAATTCGCGTTGGTTTCCACAGTGGTCCTGTGGTCAGTAACGTGATCGGAACATTGAACCCCCGCTATGGTTTGTTTGGTGACACCGTTAATACAGCCAGCCGAATGGAGTCGAATTCTCTCTCCGGACGAATCTTGTGTACTCAAACTGCGGCTGATATTTTGAAGGAGCAGGGTCCTGACATTGCATTGGCCCGCCGAGGAAAGATTTCCGTGAAAGGCAAAGGGTCAATGTTCACATATTGGGTGGGAAATGAGGTTCATGTCGAAGAAGTACCCCACTACACTACTACGGTTCTCAACGATTCACATGCAAAACTCCAAGAACAGCAAATGTCTCCCGTCAGGAAAGCAGCACCTCAAGACTCCGCGACCCCAAAGGCCAGTCACCAGGCACCGACAAAGCGTGAAGGGGCCCCTGTTGCGCCTGTCGTTCCTATGAAGCATGCAACGCAAACACAAGACCTTGACGATGAAGCCTCCGACTCTCACACAAAGGACAGCACATGTGACATGACTTCGGCGACAACAGAGTCTCACTTGATCGAGTGGGGTGTTTCCTTCCTTGTCAGCCATTTGCAAATGATCTTGGCCAAGAGGGCAACGGAGGATGGAGTCAAGCCTCAGAACCCCCCTCCCCTCTACGGATCAACTGATGAGGGACATGTGTTTGGATGAATTCAAGAACGTATCACATTCCCATTTTGATTGACTTCTGTCCAGAAGCTTGCGCTCCTCCCGAGAGTATTGAGTTGGATGAACAAGTGCTATCTGAAATCAAGGATTACGTCTCTGTCATTGCATCCTTGTACAGACCCTAATCCTTTCCACAGCTTTGAACATGCCAACCATGCTTTGGTGGCATTGAGAAACTCATGAATGGTTGTGAGGCCCGACGGAGGCATGGAAGGTGCACACGAATGACGCCAAGGTTGCCGGAGATGTACACAAATCTTCTTTTGGCATTTTTCGGACCCGTTGGCTCAGTTTGCGTGTGTGTTCTCTGCACTGATCCACGACGTCGATCATCCAGGAGTGCCAACGAAGTCCTCGTAGCCGAAGGTGCCACTCTTGCAAGGCCTACAAGAACAAGAGTGTTGCAGAACAAAACTCTGTTGACATTGCTTGGGAGCTCTTGATGACAGACCGATACAAGAACTTCCGCAACTGCGCCTTTGTGGATGCGGCTGAACTGGCCGTTTCCGGCAAATGGTGGTCAACATGGTGTTGGCCAACGGACACTTCGGAACCAAATAATGCGACACGACGAAACCGATGGGACCAACATTCTCGGACTTTCTACAGCAAGGAGATTGGCAGATTAAGGCCACGTTGGTATTGGAGATATTGATGCAGGCTTCCGACAACGCTCACATGGTCAAGAGTGGTCGTCTATATCAAGTGGAACCCAGCGCTTCTTCAATGAAATGTATGGTGCGTACAAGAAGGGCCGCATTTCCGAAGATCCATCGAGAGCTGGTACGAGCGCGAGATTGGTTTCCATGATTCGTATATCATTCCAATGGCCAAGAAACTTGATGCAAGCGGAATTTTCCGCTCGGGAATCTCCTTGTCGAGTTATGCCGTTGCGAATCGCCAAGATTGGGAACGACAGGGACACAGTTTGGTGCAGTCGTTCAAGGAAGAATATGATGCAGCGCACCCATCGTATTCTGGAACAGCGGGAGGGGGCAAGGCCGCAAAGAATTTGTTGGCTTGGGATGCTGCGCCACTCCCATCGATGGTTTAGATTTTCGTATACAAGAATACATTACATCATAAATACACTAGACCAATACGTATCACTTTTGCCACCATCCTTGGTAGTTCAGCTTTTTGAATGGGGATGATGACTCCGTGAGCTTGAAATTTGAAGGATTGGTATGCATGGGGATCATGTTGTTGTTGTTGTTGTTGTTGCTGTTGTCCATGGATGCCGTGATCCATGATCCGTTATCCGTGACTGATTGAAGTCTATGTCGTTCGGAAGTGTGGACAGACGGTCGCTCGACTGCCCCTCATCCCTCATCACAATTGGACATTGCACCAACCTTGGAAACGAGTGATACAAGGAGTCATGTCCATTTCCTAGTAGATCAGGATGGAAACGTGTGATACCACTACAAAGACAGCTGACAATCCGGCTTTTGACCTAGAACAAAAACAACAGAGCGATCCCAGTGAAAAGGAGGCAAACGACCAACCACTCGGAGTAGACCCTGTCAAGACCTATTCGCAACATGGAGCCGACGTCCTTCAGGTTGCCATTCCCATTGTTCTTTCTGAATTTTTCCAAAATACCTTACCAGTTGTGGACATTGCTTTCGTTGGGAATTTGCCGAACAAGGATGATTTGGCAGCCGCTGCCTTGGCCACGGTATGGTTCAACTTGTGGAATTCGACCATGTTGGGTTTCTCTTCCGCGATTGATACGTTCTTGGCACAAGCATATGGAGCAGATCATATGGATTCGTATGGTTTGTGGACAGGAACAGGGTTAGTCATTGTCATGATTGTTTCGTTGGTGGAAATTGGTGTCATTGCAGCGTGTGCGCCCGTCATGAAACTTTTGGGACAAGACCATGCCTTGGCGGATGCTGCTGGACGATTCACCTATGGATTGCTTCTCGGTATCTTACCCTACAATGCGTTCAAGATCCAGCTCAAATACCTGCAGGCACAAAACAAGAATCTACCAGGGTGTGCGTTGGATTCATTGCTAACGGGTGGAATTGCCTGTTCAATTGGTTGTTGATCTACCACTGGGGATGGGGTCTCCGTGGTGCTCCTTGGGCTACAACGCTGACTCGATTCTTTGAGTTTCTATTGTTGGGCGGCTATATTGTATGGAATCGATCTTTGCCCGAATTCCAGTCGACATGGCCCAGGCTTTCCAATGCCATGTGGGAGCGAGAGATTTTGACGCCATTTCTCAAGCTTGCCATTTCGGGAGCATTGTCCCTGACGGCCGAGGCATGGAGTTTCGAAATAACCACCATTCTGGCTGGTTTGATTGGAACCACCGAGTTGAACGCCCATATCATTACCCTCAGTATTGCTACCTTCCTGTACTTGAGCTTTCCATTTGCCGTTGGGATTGCTGCCTCCATTCGGGTCGGACAGTGGATGGGAGATGAAAGTACTGTGAATGCCAAAAGATCATCGGTTGTATCATATGTGCTGGCTTTAACAGCTCAGGGTTTGCTTGCAATAATATTGCTAGCCGCAAGAACTCCCATTGGAGATTGGTTCAGTAGTGACAATGAGGTCGCAGAGCTGGTGTCGGACCTTATCCCTCTGGCCTGTGTCTTTATGTTGGGGACGCAACTCAAGCCACAACTGGAGGTGTGATGCGAGGTCTTGGGAAGCAAAAGGCAGTTCTTGGACTCAACATTTTGGCTTTTTGGTTGTTAGGCATTCCGGGGGGCGCCTTGTTGACGTTTGTTGGAAACGCAGGAGTAGCAGGCCTGTGGTGGGGTTTCGTCCTTGGGGTATACTGTGCTTGTTTCGTGGGGGCACTGCTTCTGACATACTTTATATCCTGGGAGAAGCAGTCTCAAAAGGCAACAAACAGGATTATGTCACTATCCAACAGAATACAAGGAAGCAATGTGTCTCAGCGGCAGCTTCCTTGCAAACCATGAGTCAATCAGCATCACGTCTAAGTAACGTGTATACCGTACTTCTTGTCTCTTGGACAAGCCGGGACATCATCAATAGTGACCGGTCGAAGATGTTTCACGGGACTCTTTTGGTCCACATATTATTATTATCACGAATGACCTATGAGATGATGTTGCCAGAAGTTTTGACTTCAGCATATTGGATAAATCACACGACCCTAGAATCATCATCAAACTCCTGCGGAATACGAGTGAAGCTTTTGAGATTATGTTGTTAGCCAGCCACCCCCAAAATGAGACGGATCCATCTTTCACGTGGAATAGACCGCCGCTATTCTCAAGTTGCATTCAGCAGCAGGAAACTATTGTTGTACTAGTTTAACGTTGGGAAGAACTAATAGTCTAGGAATGTGTACAGGGTCTAGGATAGTAGGACAGATGCAACTACACATTGTGCTGCCGAATTAGTCTGCATCACTATAACATTAATAAGACAGCACTGGAATCTGGAGTTGTACGTTACTGCAAGCAAGCGCCCTCTAATCGACCGTCGCGATTCAGGCCCTTGCCTATCTTCTGTTCCTCTCACACTATCGTACTGCTAATGGAAGAACGCGGTACTGTATGAAGACTCGAACTCTACTCCTACTGGTATTGGAGAGATCACCCTGGGCCATTCTCGAGTCCTCGGCTTCAAGAGAACGCATCTGAAATTTGAGGATGAGAATACTTGCAGCAGCTACCAGTAGTAGCCTCCGGAACCGAATTCATTGTTCTTCTACTACCTGACGCCACATGACACATGCGTGTACTACTATGTAGTTAGTACTCACTACTCTAGTAGAGTAGAGTGCACCGAATCATCGATCTCTTTTGTTTATTAGGCAGCTTCAACGATCAACTAGAAGAAGTTGCCGGGACACCTGAGCTTCCTTTAATTGTTCAGGTGAATGAATGAACCCCTTCTTCTCCGCCGCTGTGGATTGTTGTTGCTCGCTGCTGTTGATTGTCGATGGCTTCTCATTGTTTGGCTACCGAGTACTCGTACTACTGACGTTAGTACAGAAAGAGAGATCGGAGTTTTTCTTGGGCTCTTTTCTATTATTTGGACATTGGGTAGTAGTACCGTTCTCGTACGGTCGAAGACGACTCTTCTGTTGTATCATCGTTCATCGTCTACGCTGCGTGCTGCTTTCACACATACTTCTTGTTAACAAAAGCGTTTGCGGGAACAGAGAACTTTCACACCTACTAGGTACTAACGTAGTACTACCTTACTTTCTTCCTCCGTTGCACACAACACAGTAGTACTTTTAGCACGTTAGTACCTCTACTCCGAATACCACTCACGCTACTACCGAGTATCGAGGCAAGCAGCTGTAGTACAACCTCTACAGCAGCGTGCTGCTGTTCGTCATCGCACACTATGAAATGATATTTTGGTGCGGGAAATTAGACTTCGCAAAACCAAATTACGAACCAGACAATTAACAAGCCTAAAAACCCGAACACGGGATCAGATCCAATTCCACGTCGAGAAGGACCGATGGAACTGCGAGAACCAACTGCTCACAAAAGATAGATTTGCAAAATCGAAATCCCCAAACTATATACATCATGAAATTTGCAATACATGCGATCTTGATGGCCATGATGGTGCCATCCCTTGTGTTATCCACCAACACAACAACGGTTAATGACGATCCATACTCTGAATGTACAAGCGACATCAGAGACTTCGATCCCTTCACGCACAAACAAGTATATCAAGTGGGTGTACATGCTATCCGTGGTTTCGACGCGGCTGTTGCAGAGTACACTGGAGTCTTCTCCGAATATCTCACAGCTACTGCCGGCCATCGATTTGACCCTCCAATTGAATTCGAAGTGGTCCCGTTGTCCTATGAAGGAATCTTCACTGCCATGGACAATGGAGACCTAGATTTCCTGTATTCTAACCCAGGAGTCTACTCCTGCATCGGCACAGAAGTTGGCGCTTCCCCCGTGGCTACCATCATATCTCGTTTGGAAGTGCGCGGACACACCTACGAGCTGGACGTTTTCGGTGGCGTCATGGCCGTACGTGCTGATAACGACGAGATTGAGTCAATTCTAGACTTCAAAGACAAGATTGTTGCTGCTGGCGGAATTTCTATGATCTTGGCAGGACAAGTGCAGTTCTACGAGATGCAGAAAGCCGGCTTGTCGTATGTCAACGACCCCAAACAAGTCGTCTTCACTGGAGATCAATACGACGTCGTCAACGGAGTCTTGAGTGGCGAGTTCGACGTCGGTTTCGTCCGCACTGATACCATCGAGCGTACCACTGATGAAAACGGTGACCTCATCGACCCCGACTTGTTCAAGATCATTGAACCCAAGATCTTCTTGATGGATGACGGGAACCTGTTCCCATTCCTTCACTCCACGGATATCTACCCTGAGTGGCCCGTGTCAGCTCTGACAACTGTTCCCCAAGACGTCTTCGAGGAAGTTCAAGCCGCCCTCCTCAACATCGGCTCTCATGCTGATGTAGGACAGGCTTACGAGGAGTGTGTGACGACATATGGACAATCACACTGTGATTCCTTGACATTTCCTGAAGACTTCAGTGACAATGCACGCTGTGACACTACAAAGGCCATCGCCGAAGCTGCCTATTCTGCGTCCTTGTCTGGATCGTTTGCTGGCTTCCGAACTCCAAAGTCATACTTTGAAGTTCGTTCCATGCAACAAGATGCCGGGTTCATGGTATTGGACGAAGATGATCAGTGGCGTTGCACAAGACCTTCCAACGTGTATGACGATATCACGTGTCCCGACGGCTACTACAAGAACAGTTTGGCCGTTTTTGAACAGTCTTGTGAGCAAGTTGGCTTAACTTGCGGGGACGGATATGATTGCTTCTGCAAACCGTGTGTCAAGGCCTTTGAAGTTGATGTATACCCCTTCGAGGAGGGTGACATCGACTTTCACTTGGAAGAGTATTTTGGAGAAGATATTGGAGGTTGCGATAAGATGAGCATTTGCGGCGAGACTGAACAACATACTCCAATCACATTCCGTGCCTACGACAACCGCCAGCGAGAAGACGCGGAGGTTACTGTTCTCTTCCATGCTGGTGACGAACCCGTTTCCCTTGATATCACACAAGTGCCCGGCACCTTTGCCTATGAGTTCACGATCATGCAGAGCGAAGTAGGTGTGGAAGTTTTTGAGGTGTTCATCAATGGCGAGCAAATCCCGCAGTCACCCCTCCGCGTTGACATTGTGTTGCGAGACTGCTCCGAAGTAGGACACAATCGCGAGGCCGATTCAATGGGCAACTGTGTATGTTCCAGTAACACATACGAAATGTCGGGCACATGTGTCGCGAGTGCATACTTCTTCATCATGATCATCGGTTGCGTGCTTATTGTGTTGTTCATGATCATGTCTTTCTATCTCGCCAACAAGAGGAAACAGAATGACTCAGTATGGCACATCAATGTGGACGAGTTGGTGTTCAGTGAACCCCCAGAGGTGGTTGGACGCGGTGCATTTGGAATAGTCATTCTCGGGCAATATCGTGGAACCAAGGTGGCGGTGAAGCGCGTCATGCCTCCAACATTGAAAGAATCGAACAACAAATCGGGTCGTCGGTCTTCCACGAAGAGCTTGGAGGATGGCAACGTGGAAGGAACATCGTCAGGGAAGAATGTCCGTTTTGGACAAGGTAGTGGGCGTGACATTGAAGCTCAAACACCAGATGCTCGTGACAGTGTGCAGATGAAAGACAAGAAAAAGAGTAAGGGTGGAAATAGTTCCATGTCAGGAAAGGGAAGCCAAACTCTAGAGGATCTAATCCTTCCAGGGTCTGGAAAGTTTGATTCCGTTCTGAAAGTATTGGAGTCGGCGACTTTATCCAATCACGGTGACAGCAGCACAGACAAGTTCCTTGGAAATGTCTCCGCAGACGCACTTGCCACACACAAACATGGATGGCTTCCTGACTTTCTTCGTTTCGATGACGAATCTCGCGCTAGGAAAGAGTTTGTCGAGGAAATGCGACTTCTTTCGCGGCTTCGTCACCCATGTATTACAACTGTGATGGGAGCGGTTCTCTCGCCAACTGTCGACCCTATGCTCATCATGGAATTCATGGAATACGGCTCCGTTTATGACCTTTTGCACAATGGTACGTCTGTACACTCCGACTTCTCATACCCATTCTTGGTTTGCACCTTTCTTAACTTTCCTTCTTCCTTTCCGCAGAAACAATGTACTGTGGTGGAGAAATCATTCTGCAGATTGTTCGTGATGTTGCGCAGGGAATCAACTTTTTGCATTCGTCGAAGCCTCCAATTCTCCATGGAGACCTCAAGGCCAAGAACATTCTCGTCGACTCAAGGTTCCGAGCCAAGGTTGCAGATTTCGGTTTGGCGCATTTCAAAGCCAATGGGCCATTGCAAGGAACGGTAAGTCTCATCCAAAGTGCATAGGAGTGAACCGCAGCGCCTCATTCCATATATCTAACATGCGAATGTGCACAACAGCCATTCTTCATGGCACCTGAGTATTTGCGTAGAAAGGTTCCATTCAACACAGGTATGTTCTTGACAACGCAATCGTGGGTTTTCGGAAATGTGTCATTGAAAAACCCTAACCCTGTCCTGATCGTCTTCGTTGTTGAACTCATTCACTGTGAGCAGCATGCGATATGTACAGTCTCGGTATGATCTTCTACGAGATCTATTCCAGGAAGGACCCATTCGAAGGTGAAGACCCAAGGAAGGTCCTTCCCAAGGTCTGCCACCCCAGAATCAACTTGAGGCCCCCGGTGCCCCCTGAGTGTCCTCCCAAGATGGTCGATATCATGAAGAAACTCTGGAGTGCCAATCCATTCTTCCGTCCCTCTGCCAAGGACCTAGACTACATCTTGATGGATCTGACATCTCGCGATGCCGAACCTCTTGAAAGAGCCCGCCCAGCATACACAGATATCAACAAGAAGGAGAAGACCGCAAAGGAACTGCTCTACGAGGTGTTCCCCAAACACATCGCGGATGCACTCAATGCTGGTCAGCGAGTGGAACCAGAGTCGCACGATATTGTGACTGTGGTTTTCTCCGATATTGTTGGTTTCACGGATATTTCCGCGACGTTCTCTCCATTGAAGGTGTCGAACATGCTTGATCGTCTGTACCAATCATTCGATACTCTGAGTAAGAAGCACAATGTGTTCAAGGTGGAAACTATTGGTAAGTTCTTGGATGTGACAAGGAGGTACTACTGTTCCGTGTAACACAGTATTCATTGACTCGCGTGCCGTGCTTCTTATTCTTCCAGGCGATGCATACATGGGGGTTACGAACTTGGACGGTACTCAGAATGAAACCCATGTAAGGAATATCGCTCTGTACGCACAAGAGGCGATTGCAGCAGCATCCAGAACCTTGATTGATGAGGAAGACCCCAGTCGCGGTTGCGTCGAGATTCGCGTTGGTTTTCACAGTGGTCCTGTGGTCAGTAACGTGATCGGAACATTGAACCCTCGCTACGGCTTGTTCGGTGACACTGTCAACACAGCCAGCCGAATGGAATCGAATTCTCTCTCTGGACGAATCTTGTGCACTCAAACAGCAGCCGATATTTTGAAGGAGCAGGGCCCAGATATTCCATTGGTCCGACGAGGAAAGATTTCGGTCAAGGGCAAGGGAACGATGTTTACATACTGGGTAGGAAACGAAATCCAATTCGATGAAGAGGAACCCAGGGAATCGACAGCAGCACTCAATGATACACCTACAGATCGCCAAGGCGACGAGAATTCACCGTTGAAGAAAGCGGTACCACAGGAAACCGTCACTCCAAAATCAAACCATGTGCAGACATTGAAGCAAGCCGGAGCCCCAGCCGCACCTACGTTTCCAACAAAACACGCAAGGCACCCCTCTGATCTTGACTCCGAGGACTCAGGTTCTGAAACCAGGGAAACCATGTGCGATATGACTTCCGCAACGACAGAGTCAAGTGAAAGAAAGTCTCATTTGATTGACTGGGATGTTTCCTTCCTTGTCAGTCATTTGCAGATGATCTTGGCCAAGCGAGCGACCCAGAATGGAGTCAAGCCACAGAACCCTCCTCCTCTCTATGGGTCGTCTGAGGAGGGACATGTCGTTTTGGATGAGTTCAAAGACCGTATCTCCTTCCCAGATTTCGATGCTACTTCGGTGCAGAAGCTTGTGCCTCCTGAAACTATCGAGCTGGATGAACAAGTCCTAAGTGAAATCAAGGACTACGTATCTGTCATTGCCTCCTTGTACAGGCCCAATCCGTTCCACAGCTTTGAACATGCTAACCATGCTTTGATGGCTGTTGAGAAACTGATGCACTGGATTGTGAGACCCAATGGTGGCATGGAAGGACCTCAACGCATGACTGCCAAGGTAGCTGGCGATGTACACAAGTCGTCCTTCGGTATTTCTTCGGATCCATTGGTGCAATTTGCGTGTGTCTTTTCTGCTCTGATCCATGACGTTGACCACCCAGGAGTGACCAACGCTATCCTAGTGTCGGAGGGTGCCACTCTTGCCAAGGCCTACAAGAACAAGAGTGTTGCAGAACAAAACTCTGTTGACATTGCTTGGGAGCTCTTGATGACAGACCGCTACAAGAACTTCCGCAACTGTGCCTTTGTGGATGCTGCCGAACTGGCCCGCTTCAGACAAATGGTGGTCAACATGGTATTGGCAACTGATATTTCAGACAAGGATATCAATGCGGCGCGTCGAAACCGTTGGGATCGTGCATTTTCAGAGGGATTTTACAGCAAGGAAAACATGGACACCAAGGCCACATTGGTGATGGAGATGTTGATGCAGACTTCTGACATTTCCCACATCGTACAAGAATGGTCTATGTATGTCAAGTGGAACCAGCGTTTGTTCAATGAGATGTATGGTGCATTCAGAAAGGGTCGCATTTCCGAAGATCCTTCTGAGAGCTGGTATGAGCGCGAGATTGGATTCCATGATTTTACATCATTCCAATGACAAAGAAGCTTGATGCAAGTGGAGTCTTCCGTTCTGGTATCAAGTTGTCAAGCTATGCTATTGCGAACCGCGAAGAATGGGAACGACAAGGCCACAGTTTGGTCCAGTCGTTCAAGGAAGAATATGATGCAGCACACCCATCGTATTCAGGAAAGACTGACGGAGGAAAGAAGTCAGCAAAGAATTTGCTAGCATGGGATGCCTCACCGCTCCCATCGATGGTATAGATTCAATAGTACAATATATTAGACCCACATGTTACACTTTTTTTCAGGATTCGTGGTAGTATCATGTCGGTTGGCGGTAAATGGTGTCTTGTCTTCGTGATATCATAGGAACTATGATAAGACAGAGAACTTCAAAACAAGGCCATCAGACGAAGGGAAACTCTGTTTCAATCAATGGCAGTCCAGGCAGTGATTGCTCGCTAGCATAGTGTTCGATGTTGCGCCGTTGGAACCCGGTCGTGCTGCAACTTCAGGTTAGCCGGACAACTGTTCTCTCTTGCGCATGAACCGAGAGGGAAGTGTAAACTTTGGCAAGAGAGATAGATCTCCAGTCTGATGGCTCGCGGTTCAATGGACCTTTTCTTTCTGGGGAGACAAAGGGGGGTTGGTTGTGTGCAACAACAAACTGATTGCCGCCAGGATGCCTCCCGCAGCCTGATTGACAGAAACT
>BLYE01000014.1:600000-805774 GCA_016586335.1 Nitzschia putrida
CCACACGGGGACGTCCCGATGACAACGAGGATGACTTGGGATGTTGTTGTAAAATAGAAAAATCGGAAGAAATCCCCTTGAGGGCCAAACTAGGAAGCACGTGCCGTCCAAACACCACTTCTCTGGTACAGTTGCGACGACTGATCAAATTGACTTTTGTATTCCAATCCATCATCATATCCGTCAGTTGAGCCAACTGCTGATGCTGAAGTTCTGAGAGTCCCAATCTATTTCGAACTATTTGAGTAGCTTGATCGGACATGGGATCCATGGCCACATGCCCAATGGCGGCTTCTCGGATGGCATCGTAGTGCACATCGTGTTGATCCCAAATTGGAGGAATATAACGAACAGGAAGGCGAGCAAAGCCTTCCGTTGGTCTAGCAATCCAAACACATACTATCAGTAGCAGTTGTATCAAAATAGGATCCGTTTGTGGTTGTTTCCTACAGAATCGACGCATGATGGTGATGGTGCCTCGCACCTTTCAACTATGATGTGATGAAAATAGTGGGCATGTGTAATGTGTACTTTTTCTTTTGGTGTTGGTGGAGTTGTGTGTCCGTCGTCCGACCATGGCCCAAGAGCAAATTCTTTAGGAGAGCTCGGACCTCGCACCTGGACCGCCGCCACAACACTCACCCATTGACTACTCGTACAGATGGTTTCATCGTCCGGCGACATCAGGTAGAACTATGTAGACCTGGTACATACACCGTTGACTGTCAGACACTGTGATTTTCCCGCCAAATCACGTAGCACGACGAATCTCGTGCAATTGGCATTGACAATGGTGCATCATTTTTGAAGGCTTCTATCTCAACAGTGACAAAGTAACTAATGCATCCACGCAAGTATTGTGGCCCATCTTATATCAATATACCTGCTTTTGTGAGTGGATGCATTAGTTAAGTGTTCTATGGGGAAGGTCAATAGCATTCTTGTGAATGGCTTTTTTGCTGTTGCAAAGCTTGCTGCCTACAAGAACCGATGGATCAGTGGCTCCAAATGGTATGAATTGCTTCTCCACCACATCCCAGCATTGGCAAAGGTACCAGGAGTGAGTCAGCAAATTTTCATGAGGAGCCTGAATACCAAGTTTCAGCATACCATGCACAACTTCACAACAGGGCAGAACCCCACGGAGTCTACCATGTCGTCTATTCGATCAAGGAAAGCAGGAAACGGATTCATTTCTACCGATATTCCAATCCTCACCAAGAAGTACCTGCACCAGACACTGATGTGGATGATTTCCTATCAAAAAACCCACTCTCTTTTCATTCCATTGGATGTGCTTTTGCGGCTCAGTTCCAAAATGAACTTGTGCCCAAAGAACTCCAACAAGAACCAGAACAAGAAGAACAACGACAAGTAGAGCAAGATGATGAAGAGGCCAATGCTACAGTCCACCAGGAGCAGGTAAGCAACCACAAGAAAAGAAAGGTATCACATCTTGAACAATCCATTGGTAACTATTGGCTGAGCACCGAAGCCCGGAAGCTTTTCCAAGGAGCCGAGAATCATCACACCAATCAACCTTGTTGGGTGACGTTGGCATGGATACTGTCCTGGTTCAAAGAGTAATGTTGCTGAAAAATGTACAAGCTGAAGTAGAGGGATGGAAGTCAATTGTGCAACTTCACAAAGGACATCGGGATCATGATGATACTGCTGAGGAGGAGGAGTTCTATTGTTCTGGCAGAGACATATTCATTCTGCGACAGAAAGCAATGTTCCTGTGCCGAGCATACGAGCATGCCCTGAAAGGAATGAATGATGGCAAGAATTGGCTTGAATGTTGTACTGAGGCTGTTGAGGAGCTTCGAGTATACGGCTTTGTGTTGGCCACAAGTGGGCGAACAGTTGCAAATTGGAACACACACTTCCGGAGGCATGCGAAGTTTCCCCATCCCAATCCAATTATCGCAGCCGGTGCAGAGCCGGAGGCCACATTGTTTCAGGTTTTCCCTGAAGCAAAGGATTTACTTATCTCTCATTGTAGAGAACATCTTAATACTCTAACCGTTGACTCACTGCACAACTACATCAATACAGAACTTCTCCCAACCCTCCTTGCCCCTGAATCGTCTGAAAGACAGGAGGACTATGGACGGTATATTGAATCATGGAAGAGAAAGCCTCCATCACCCATTACATGTTGGCGCTGGTTAAGATCTTGTGGATTTCACTACAGTACAGCCAAGAAATGCTTTTATGTCGATGGACATGAGAAACCAGAGCAGCAAAAGCATCGCCAAGCGTTCATTACGAAGTTTTTGACGGAGTGGGAGCCACGAATGCACCAATGGATTCAATTCCCAAGGTCGGAATACTTGGCACTGATCGAAAAGCAGCAGACAGATGAGGAAGAAGATATGGATATAAGTGAAAACTACTACAAGAAGAACAAGAAGGTAGGGTCAAGCTCTTCGTTCCTGCCCACACCTGAGTCAGGTTACAGTTATTCCAATGAGGAAGGCGTTGAAATGATAGAATTTCATGTAGATTCCTGTCCATACTTTTTCGAGAAAGCAGATCAAGAATTTGAGTATGGGGGGTCGCTTAGTGTACGTCGCAGTGAATCACAGCCACTCATCTTGTGGGGACAAGATGAGTGTGCTTTCCAGCAACATCGGTATGGTACTAGGCAGTGGGTCACCCCAGATGGCGAGAGACCCCTGCTACCCAAATCAGATAGTTATACCCTGATGGTCTCTGCCTTTCAGAGCCGAGAATTTGGTTTTGGCTTTTCAACGATCACACAAGAAGATATTTCTCGAGTAAACCAGTTCCGAGAGAATGCCGAATACAAGGATGAGGATGCAGCAAATGAGGTACTCGGCTCAACACAAAAGCCTCCATTGCAGAAGTCGCCTTTTGTGAAGCTCTTTGAGCTTGGATCCAGCCATGAAGGCTATTGGACGTACGATCATATGGTCATACAAATGGAAGATTGCATGGATTGCTTGAACGTCCTGCTTCCAAACTTCGAACATATTCTTCTCTTTGATTACTCCAGTGGACACAACCGTAAACGCCTGAATGGGTTGGATGCATCAAGTATGTCGAAGGGTTTCGGAGGAACACAGGGAAGGCTCCGCGATGCTCCAATTTACCAAAGTGAGGGTATTCTCGGTCCATTTGCCAGGCAACTGAATGTAGGTGACAATCAGTCCTTCATATTCACAGAAAGTGATTCAGGTCCTTTCTGGATGAACCCTGAGGAGAGGCTGGCAAAGAAATTTGACCATTTCAAGGAAGCAAGCGCAACTTCCACCCAACAACATGATGGGGACAACGTAATAGGACAAGATGACGAGAACAAACGCAAAGAAAAAAGCAAACAAATGCTATTTGATGAATTACAACAGAAAAATGTTGATGTTCCTCAACGCTATTTGAACAAAATACGAAAGGATGAGTTGAAACGGTTGGCTGCAAACAATGGAATTGATATCTATTTGGAAAAAAGTCAACGTACCTCGAAACTTGTGGAGGGATGGTGCAACAAGCCCAAAGGCCTCTTGCAGATTCTATGGGAGCGAGGTTGGATAGATGAGTCAAAACTCAAAGAGTATCGTGTGATAGCAAAGAATCCTGTGAACAAAGAGCAGATTATCAACGATCGGTCACTGCGAATCATGATGGCAGACTGCCATGATTTCCAGCATGAAATTTCCCAGTTGCAGGCAATCGCTGAAGCTTGCAAAAATAGAGTATACATGACGCCAAAATACCACGCAGAGATTGCTGGTTGTGGTATTGAGTACTCCTGGGGGGCAGCAAAGTCCCATTACCGGCGGATTCCATTTGAGAAAAAAAGAAAACGGAATGACTTCCGAAACGCTGTAGAAGAGAGTTTGAGTGTGTTGAACAAAACAACCGTACGAAAGTGTGACCGCAAATCAAGAACTTACATCCTAGCATACTACTCAATTGAGGTTCTTGGATGCGAAGATAACATTGAAAAGAATGGTGATTGTCAGGCATTGTCACAGCAAGATGACAGCAGAACAGCAGAAACAAGAACAACGTCGTCTGGGAACAACAAGGTGGATGACGACGACATAGTAAAACAGGAAGCAATCACCTTACCAAAAATTGAGAAGTTCCAAAAACTTTTCAAGGTTCATAGAGCTGCATTGGACTTCGATCAATCCTTCTGTGCAACCTTGCTGTCAACAACAGAATCAACAACATTGACAACAACGGGTTGAATGAGATGTGGTATGTAGAATTTTGTCGTACGTTTTGTACTGTGGTGTAGACTTTGTACTACGGTCTACGGGAAGCAGCAAGACGGTGAAACCATCTGTACCATTGCAAGTGTCGCTTTCCTTGACTGCGAACGCAAAGAATACGAGTACTGTACTCATACTCTACCGCCATCATGGCCAAGTCAGACTCTGGGAAACGAGGAAAGAAAGCAACAGATGATCGGCCTTCCAAGAAATCCAAGGCGGGTTCCGTTTCCATAGCAGCCGAACCTGCTGTTGAACTTTCTGTGGATATCGTAGCGCTTGCCTCTGGAGTAGGCGTAGAAACTGGTACTACTACAACAAGTATCACTCAAGGAATCACACAAGGAACCTCTTCCAAAGCAGTTAAACGACGTCCAACGACGCCCACCAATTTACCTCCAGTCACATTGACAGCGACAGAACCAGCCGCCTCTACCTCCCAATCGAAAAGCTCCAAAAAGAAAAAAGGTCGACCTCCGAAACTCGATGTGGCTGCTTTGGCGTCGGGTCCAACTCCCTCAGATTCCATGACTCCTACCACGCCTACCGTTTCTAAAGCAGCTCAAGACAAGCATCCCTTTGCTCGGTCTTCCGTCATTGAAGTATGGCATGGAGTCGAGGATCCGACAGAGGAGAGTTGGTGGTCCGAAGACTCGGAAGATTTAGATCCAGTTCCCAATATGGCTACCACCACAGATGAAGAAGGTAGTGAGGCAGACCAGGAAGAGCCAGAAGAACCGGAGGAGGATGACGATATGGACGACGATGATGACAAGTCTGCTTCGGGTCCAACGGAAAAAGCGAAATCCACACCGCTGCCTCCCCTTCACCGACTCTGCAAGCCAAAACCAGGCATCACACCAAGTGTTCGTTTGTGTGATGTCATTGATCGAGTCAGTGCAGGAGAAGGCAAATGGAGATATTATGTTCACTATCGTGATTTCAATCGTCGTATGGACGAATGGGTGAGTATGGAGCGGATTGTCAGTCCACCATCCATTGGGAATGCCAAGGCCCGAGCTATCAAAAAAGAAGAAGAACGTCAACGACGGAAGCAGGCGCGGGAAGAAGAAAAACAAAAGGCCGAGTTGGTGGATATCACGGCTCCTCGAGCCAGTCGTCGGCGCCATACATCGTTGGGAGGAGATGCAGCCTTGTCGGGGGCGGGAAATGAGGCTCCTACTACGGGAGGCGTTGATGCCGCTGCCGCTGTTGCGGCGCACGCAAGTGGTGCTCTTGCGACAGAGACTCCTCGTCAAACCCGCAAACGGCGAAAGAATCAAGATGATGATGCTACCGTCGTGGCGGGGAATGCAGGAGATGGAAGTTCGGATGCACCGGTGCCTCCGACGGTCGCCGTGGCCGAAAAGGGAATTGTTGCTGTACCCATTGCTACACACACAACTGCTGTGGGTGAACACATTGTCGAAACCATTGCGGCCCAAGAACTGGATGAACATGAAGGTTTGGATGAAGCATCTCTAAGAGAACACGAAGAAGTGACCAAGGTCAAGAATGTGGCGTTTTTGGAGTTGGGAGCCTATCAAATGGAAACTTGGTACTTTTCTCCTCTGCCCAAGGAGCTCTTGTCTGAGAGAGGATTCACTGAAGTCTTGTATGTCTGCGAATTCACCTTTTCCATGTTTGCCCGCAAAAGCGAGCTGCAGCGATTCCAAGCGAGACTCCCTGTATCTGCTCGGCATCCACCAGGGAATGAGATTTATCGCAAGGGAAATTTGTCCATGTTTGAAGTGGATGGTTTTGAAGAACGTATCTACTGTCAAAACTTGTGCTATATTGCCAAACTGTTTTTGGATCACAAGACCTTGTACTTTGATGTGGATCCCTTCTTGTTTTATGTTCTTTGTGAAGTCGATGATCGAGGCTTTCATCCCGTTGGATACTACAGCAAGGAGAAATACAGCGACGTGGGATACAATTTGGCTTGTATTTTGACATTTCCATGTCATCAGCGCAAAGGGTACGTGTGTTGCTATGCTGCTTTCTGTCTTGGGTGCAAGCGCATTTAACGAATCACCCTCTAACCTGGCTTGTCCACTTTGTCTCGCAGATATGGTCGATTCCTGATTGCTTTTTCGTATGAATTGACAAAAAAGGAAGAAAAGGTTGGATCACCAGAGAAACCCATGTCCGATCTAGGTCAGCAGGCCTACAAACCGTACTGGGCATCAACGATTGTGGATTTCCTGTTGCATCAGGCTCCCAACGAATCCAATTTGAGTATCATGGACATTTCCAAGAGGACTTCGATTATATCGGAAGATATTGTTTTCACATTGAATCAACTGGGGTTGTTGAAGATTATCAATGGTGTATATTTTGTGGCAGCCGAGGAGGGTTTGCTCCGAACGTTGGAACAACGTTTCCCAGTGAAGGAACCGCGAGTGGATGCCTCGAGGTTACACTGGAGTCCTTTTGTGACTGATATCAAACGAGACAAATTCTCTATTCACAGCAAAAAGCCCAATGTGGATGAGAGTATCGAACAAAAAGGAAACAATAGTAAGGCTACACCTGCCTCATAGCTAGCGAAACAAGATTTCCTCTCTTCGCCACTGGTAGCATTCAACCGGAAGTCTGGGGGGTTGAAGACCCTACAAGGAACCTTCCCTCTCATATGAAGGATGAAGCGGTCAATCGCACCATATCATTTCACAATCTTTTCTCTCTCACACACCTGTGTTTACGAGTGCAACAACAGTGGTGCAGCAGCCCGTATCCCTTATCACCCATGCTAAAGGCACGCAACGCGCACAAATCGGTAGGCAAGTCTGAGGAAAGAAGTTCATCTGCAAAGGATGCAACTCCGTCAAGTCGCTCAGTAGTCCATGGCTCCGATACTATGCAAGAGCTCCAAAACTTCCGACCCTCTTCGAACGCTGCAGTGTGCTGTTTCGGTTGATGAAAGGCTTGATGAAAGGTTCTATTTTCAATGGTTGATCGGGAAACAATAGTCTCCCACTTCCACCGTTTTGTAGAACTGGAGAGGGAAACACCCGAAGAGAATTCAGCCCACGCAGGACCCTAGATAATCATGATTCCTCGTCTCTAGTTTCAGGACAGAATCTCAGAACAGGTCCTTGCAGGCCTTCGTCCATTGCGGCCCATGGGGTCCTCAGCGTCTTAGGATACGATGATAAAGTCAGTAGCCATTTCCAGAAGGATAATTGATCCGCGTAAAGCAAAATCGGTGAGGTAGTCCGCTAGTAAAAGCCGGTCGTCCGTGGGAGTATTGTTCAGTCGTTGTCCTTCTGGAGTCCCGCACGAGTCTTGGATACAAGCCGTTATGCTCTGTCCGAAGAATCGCCAAAAGATGGACAACGTGTGAGACAACAACAATGACAACAAAAATGTCCTGTAGCACATTGTGACAACTTGGGAGTACAGTACGGTACAATCTTGTAGTAGTAGACCACAAATGTCGACAACAACAACAACAACCACGACAATGGATCAACCACAAGAGCAGGCGATGAAGTCCATGAACACTTTGCGTTTCTTGTCGCCAACAGTGACTTTTATCTTGGTAGCTTTTAGTTTGGGTGAATTGGTGAGTGATGTTACTATGGTGGATGATGTAGAGACGTGGCGTTTGACGAGTGTTGTCGCTAGACAGTGTCAAACACCAGTATCATGCTTCTTACTTTTCTACTTCTACCACTTCCAAAAAATAGGGTGATGGACTCAACATTTTCCAAGGAATTTACTTGGTTGGTTTGGGTTGGAACGAAGGCAGTGTGGGAGCAGCTTTGTCGCTAATGGGATTGACGGCTCTGGTGATGCAAACATTTGCGGGTGACATCATTGACAAGACATCGATTGACCGACGTATCTTCTTGACGGTAGCGAGCATCGTCACGGCGTTGTCTGCCTCTATGATTTTCTTTGTGCGTGAAGGCAATCAGGATCATGGATTGGTGTTTGTCTCCAAGGTTGTGGAAGGTATCTCCTCCAGTTTCATTGGGCCTTGTTTGGCTGCATTGACTTTGGCTACGTTCGGACCGCATCACTTTGATACTGTCATGGCAAGCAACATTTTGTGGGGTCATATCGGAAGTATTGTGGCGGCAGGTATTGCTGGCTTTGTCGCCTTTGAGTTGTATCCCAACATCAAATATTGCTTTCTGGTTATCAGTGCGGCAGCGTTGGGAGCTGTTGGATTTGTGCAATACCTTCCTGAAGGAGATCCACTCATGGGAAGAGGTTTCATGGGAAAGGTTGCCATGGATGAGTTTGGTCATGTCGAGAACCTAGTAGAGGAAACAGCAGCAGTTAAGGAAACTGAATCGGAGCCTCAGGCTCCCAAGGCGGCGGCGTACAGTGAAGTCATTGCAGACAAGCGCTCGTTTTTGCTTTGCTTGACAGGTTTCTTCTTCCATTTTGCGAATGCCAATGTGCTTTTGGTATTGGGTGAGTTGATGGGCGGGGACAACGAAGACGGAGGTCCTAGTCGTGCGGCTATTCCTTTGATTGCTGGTGCAATTGTGTTGGCACAGTTGACCATGGCCGGTGCTACTTGGGTTGGTGATTGGCTGACAAATGCGGGTGTTGGACGCAAGCCTCTTTTCATGGCAGGTTTGGTTACCCTTCCCATTCGTTGCGCGTTGATCATCTACTGGAAGGATTCTGGTTCGGCTTTCTTGTTGTCTACTCAAATCTTGGATGGATTGGGTGGTGGTTTCTTCGGTCTTTTGCATCCCTACCTTGTGGCGGATATCACCTTTGGAACAGGTCGTTTCAACTTGTTGAGTAAGTAAACATCAGATACTATCCATGAGATTTGTTGTTGCTTTACTTTCTCTCACACATTCGCACCTCTTCATTTCAAAAGTGGGTCTCACGGCATCCATGTTTGGACTTGGAGCCACACTTTCCAATTACCTAGGTCAAAATGTGGTGGAACGTTACGGCCATGTTGCTAGCTTGACAGGTTCCTTAGCGCTTTCTGTCATCCCCATTGTAATCTTTGGTGTATTCATGCCTGAGACTCTGGGACACCGTGGAGAGACCAAACAGGAAGACAAGAAAGAGGAAGAAACCAAATACGTTGAAATGCCATAAAGAAACTGACCACAGTACTTTTGATTCCAAATGCTATCATCGCTCTCTTTCCCAACTCCTAGCTACTTCCACGTAAACTAGTTATCATGTCTTACATTGTACAGACTGTGTTCGAATGATTGCCCATTCGTCGAAATGGTGGTCTATTATATACATCAATGTCTATAGAAGAGGAGGACTAACTCAAACAACATGCAGTATTCTATAGAACAAGCAAGAACAATTCATGTATACAATACGATTTCATTCATTGTTGGTTCTGGTTGACTGGTTTTGTCCAACAATTCGGATCGTCATTGCTCTTTTCTCTGTTGCCCATCAACCGTTGGAAGGAGGTGTTCCCGACACAGACAGCTTCATCGGCATTGTTGTTGTAGTTGTTGGAGATTCTAAAATACTCGCGAGTCGCGAGGTGAGCAGGGTTCGGACGAAATTTTTGAGAGCGGGCAGAGCAAAAATTGCCTTCCAATACTATAATTGATTTATTGCATTATGGAATATACCTGTAATTTCCATATAGCATGTTTTGGCGGGCAACTCCACATGCGACACGATCCGTTGGCCATTTCCCAACGACCTTGAGAGCCGGGAGTGTCGTCAAGTGTGAGAGGAGAGCACGCGCTTGAGCCCTTCACAATTTCGCACGTTTTTTCACGTCTTTGGTTGAGCGGCAGTTGTTTTTGTCGGTCGGTCGATACTACTTCTTGTAGTAGTGGGTGCTGTGCTTTGTTTGTGTTTTGATTAGTTAGCTACAAGCAACACACAGTCAAGATGCCTCATGAATATGTGGACCTTGAACAGATTGCCAGCTTATGGGATATGCGTCTCATGACGCCAACTGTAGGATTGATGTTGGTTTCGGCATGTCTTTGGGAATTGGTGAGTGTTGCTTTGTTTCATTGCAAAGATCTCGGGTTCTGGATACTACCAGGTTTGTTCTCATGGTATTTGGATGTCTTTTTTCATCTTCTCTGGGACGTTTAATTTATCTAGATGGATGGTATCAACATCTTTGAAGGTGTCTACCTGGTTGGACTTGGGTGGAACGAGGGAAGTGTTGGTACCGCCTTGTCATTGATGGGTTTGGTGGCATTGTTCATGCAAACATTCGCTGGTGATATTTTGGACAAAACCAACATGGATCGTCGTATGTTTTTGATTGCAGCTTGTGCCATTACTGCTGTCTCTACCTCGACGATTTTCTTTGTACATCAAGGAAACCAGGATCACCGAATGGTATTTGCTGCCAAAGCCGTGGAGGGTATTTCCGACAGTTTCATTGTTCCTTGTATTGCCGCATTGACTCTGGCCACTTTCGGACCGCATCACTTTGATGTCGTCATGGCCAACAACATTTTGTGGGGTCATATTGGAAGCGTCGTTTCGGCGTCATTGATGGGTTGGGTCGCCTACGTGATGTACCCCTACCACAAGTTTTGCTTTTTGGTGATTACCTTCCTGTCTTTGGTGGCAATCGTGTTCATCCGGTATCTGCCGGAAGGTGACCCCATGATGGGACGGGGTTTCATGGGAAAGGTTGCCTTGGACGAATTTGGTCATGTCGAGAACTTGGAGGAAATGTCTGTCGTCAATGGGGGGAACGAAGAAGACGAGACAGAAGCACCGCCACAGGCAGCTACATACAAGGAAGTGCTCGTAGATCAACGTTCCTTTGTGCTCTGCGTTGCTGGATTTTTCTTCATGTTCGCCAACACCAATGTTCTGTTGGTATTGGGTGAATTGATGGGGGGACACAGAAAGGACGGAAGTCTGAAGCGAAAGGCTATCCCAAACATTGCCTTTGCGATTGTATTGGCACAATTTGTCATGGCTGTCACTACTTGGATTGGAAAGCGCCTGACGAACCGCGGAATTGGTCGTAAGCCCCTTTTCATGGCAGGTTTGATTACGGTTCCTATTCGATGCGCATTGATTATCTACTGGCAAGATGCCGATGCCAAGTATTTGTTGTCTACTCAAATCTTGGATGGATTGGGAACTGGCTTCTTCGGATTGCTACACCCCTGTTTGGTGGCAGATATTACCTTTGGAACGGGTCGTTTCAATTTGTTGAGTACGTATTTTGTGGAGAATATTGCTTCATTCTGTATGCTTTGAATTGACTCGTGTTTTGACTCACATTTTGAATCGTTTCCTTTTCTTTTTTTAGTGGGTCTAACTTCCTCCGTATTTTGTTTTGGAGCTACTCTCTCCAATTTCGTTGGCCAACATGTGGCAGAGAAATATGGATACGAGGCCAGTCTAGTAGGATCCCTCGTTCTTTCCGTCATTGCTGTTGTTGTATATGGTCTTTTCATGCCAGAAACAATGGGCCACCGTGTCGAAAATTTGGAGGAGAATGACGACGTGAAGAATGTTGCGGATGGTGAGGCCGGAACGAAATATGTTGAAATGTCGTAAGAAGAAGCTACAAACAACTATACATAGAAATATATCCCCACCAATACTACCCCAAAATAGTACGTATGCATGGTGTTGCTACTTCTTGGAGAACCCCAACATTATCTTGATGCATTCCACAAACTAAAATATGGAACGGTATTGTTTGGGGCTACGGAAGTACTTGATAGCATCGTGCAACGTGGCACGGACGGAGGAGGTACGACTGCACGACTGGTTGGATTCAAGAGGAAGTTCGTTCGAATCTTGGAGAGTTCGGGCGCGTCGACTCGAAACTCGAGTCCACCGGTTCTTTTCACAAAAAAGACTTCTAGTCGTTGTTGTTGTACGAGTTTGGAGGAGATTCGAGCAACTGTCTTTGTCTCGTTGTTCTGTCTCGTATCATGAGTAAAATGTTAGACATCATTCGAAGAAATCCAATTCGTTCCTTGGCTGTATTGGGAGCTGGTGGAGCGGTTGGCTACAAGAACTACAAGGCCCAAAAGCTAGAGAAAGAATCCAAACATCACAAAAAGGTTCTGGTTCTTCCTTTTTACAAAATGAAGATTGTGGAAGAAACCAAGAAGGACTTTGCCAGTTTGCTGGCCATGTCTTCCAAGAAGTCTGATCGAACCGAGATTATGGAAGTGGATCAAGTGGTTTCCTTGATTCATGAAGCGGCTTCTGATCCAGATATCGTAGCTTTGTACGGAGTTCTGGGACATGGCACTACATTTTCTACGGGAGGCTGGGCTCATATTGAGGAAATTCGCAATGCTTTGTTGGTCTTCCAACAATCCCATCGGGTTCACTACGAACCCGGCAAGATTTCTCCTCCTGCCCCGACCCCCAAGCCTTTGTACCTCTACTCCAACACGTTTGCGTTGCCTGCCCCCAATGGTGGAACTGACATGAAGTCATATTACCTTGCTTCTGCTTTTACCCATATTCATTTGCAACCCACAGGGGACCTCAACTTGTTTGGTATGCACACGACCGATACCTTCTTTCGCGACTTTTTGGACAAGTATGGCATTCGTGTACACGTCTGGAAGCATGGAGCCTACAAGAATGCTGCCAACCGTTTCACCCATTCCAGTTACACCAGAGAGCATGCTGCCAATGTGGGAAATCTTCTTTCTGAAATCAACCAACATGTTTGCCACGGTATCTACTTCTCTCGCTACGGCCAATTGAAGAATTACGAATACTACAACTTTTGGAAAATGGTGCTTCAAGCCGGTAGTTTCCCTGCCAGTATGGCTAAGCAAATTGGATTTGTCGATTACTTGCCCAAACTGAATCCTTTGGATGATCTTTTGGATCAACCCAAGAAGAATGAAGGCTCGGAAGAAGACGCTCGCCTGGCGAAATGGGGTGACACGACCAATTTGGAAGATTTCAGGGCTACCAAAGCCATTACGATCATGGACTATGCTCGTCAAAAGAAGAAAGAAAAGGCCAAACAGGAGCGACAGTTGCAAATGCTGGAGAAGCTTGAAAGTATGCCCTCTGGTATCAAGTCTTTGTTGCAAAAGGTGCTTCCCACTGACAAATTGAATGCAGTACGTGTATTGTATTGTTGTTTGGTGAATGTTTGCTGTTGAGAACCATGACTCATGTTTATTTTTCGCATTGCTCTCTACTGCTACAGGAGGAGTTGGACATGCAAGTACAAGGTCGCAAGGAGAAGATTGCAGTCCTCAAGATTGGTGGACCCATCACGGATGCCATGGCCAACAAATTGGACAAACCTCTTCGTATGTTGCAAAAGGACAAGGATGTCAAGGCTGTTGTCCTTCGAGTGGATTCCCCTGGAGGTGCTGTTACCGCCTGCGAAACGATTCATCAACGTATCCAAGATCTTCCTCAAAAGGTGGTGGTCAGCTTTGGCAACGTCAGTGCCAGTGGTGGATACTACATTAGTGCCAACACGGATCGTATTTTCGCCTCTCCCACAACTATCACGGGATCCATTGGTGTGTTGATGATGCGTCTGGACTTTCGAGGATTGGCACAACAATGGGGTATCACATTTGACTCTACCACTACCGGAAACCTGTCCGGAAGTTTTGATCCCTTTTACCCTGTAAATGATCTTATGAAGCAAAATTTCGCCAGCTACACAGATCGTTCGTACTTGCACTTCAAGGAGCTTGTGTGCAAGGGGCGAGGACTGGACATGGCGGATTTAGAACGCATTGCTCAAGGTCGTGTGTGGACCGGAGCCCAAGCCAAGGAAATTGGATTGGTGGATGAATTGGGTGGTCTCGATCGGGCTGTCGCTCACTGCCAGCGAACCTACACAGAAAGTGGTCATGCCACTGTAGTGTCTTGGCCTCCCAAAAAGTCACTATTCCAAGCCTTGACTGAGATGGGAAATGAAGACGACGATGACTTGGATGATGTGGAGCTCCCTGGTGCTGTAGCGTGGGTGCTCTCCGCCATGGGTGGTTCCAACGCTTGGTCCAAGAGTTCGTCCGAAAAGACAACCAACACCGAACTGTCCGTGGAATCGTTGGTACGAACTGGTCGCTTGCCTGGAACCACTGGATTGATGATGACATTGGACGAAAACACTGCCTTCCGATGCTTTTTGGAAGACAACGATGTTCCCAATGTGTTTTCCAGTTTCCCCCCTAGCTTTTGGGAGTAATTGGCGGTATATGGTGAACGATGACGATGACTGTTGGAGTGAATGATGTGTGCAAAATCGGGGAGGAGGATGCTGGAGACACCAGTCATCGTAACAACATATACACAATGATGTGTGTAACCTTTTGATGTTTTGATATTTATGATACTACTACGATATAGGGACGAACAAACAATAATTGTCTTTTATGGAAAACTGCAGTATGGTGCTAGTAGCAGCGGTTGGAACCAAAACAGAATATTAAATTAGTATCGATTCAACACCACAACAAACTAACACTAACGACCATAGCCACCACCGGGTGGAGGTGGATAGGACTGCTGCTGTTGTTGTTGAAAAGGAGGTGGCGGAGGAAGATTTCCAGGAAACGGAGGAGGCGGTAGTTGCTGTTGTTGTTGTTGATGATGTTGGGGTGGTGGAGGCAATCCATGGGGTGGCATGGGCGGAGGCGGTCCACCACCACCACCACTACCACCTCCATAATAGTTGTTGGGAGGAGGAGGTCCTCCTCCTCGCATCGAAGGTGGCGGTCCCTGCATATGTGGTGGCGGTGGAGGACCTCCTCTAAATCCTCCACCACCTCCTTGTTGTTGCATGGGCGGTGGTGGTCCACCCCGTTGCATCCCCATTCCTGGTGGTGGAGGTCCAGGTCCAGGTCCAGGTGGAGGAGGCAAAAAGCCTGGCCGCACCCAAGATCGTTCCCCTGTCTCATCATTGTAATAAAAAGGAATATTGATAACATCATCCATTTCTTCCTTCCATCCCGGCGGAAGAGGAGGAATCATGGGATCCGCTGGACCCATGGCTCGGACATATGCTTGTTGAGCCGAGGCCAATCCCATGGGGCCTCGACGCCATTCATCCACGTGCGATTCGTAGTGAAGCTTAAAGTTCTCGCGGAACTTCCAACCGCGGCGTTGTTGTTTGCGACCCGCCGCACTGTCGTGTGTCAAGTAGGTGTTGGAATAGTCGTCAAAGAAACGGGGCATGGTAGGTAGTGGTATACCACGACGAGTATGGTAGGATTGTGATGATATGGTGTAGTTGTTGCTTTGGTTCGTTGTTGATTGTTGTTGACGAGAGTGCTGGTTGCGGTGGACGGACATACCAATGTGTCCGATAGTCCGACAACCCACAAGGGACGAAGCGAAACCAAAACATTTGGCGCGCCAATTTGCGTCCTTGGCATCGTAAACTACTACGGGAAGGTTGAGACATTGATCATCATTGGTGTAACCCTGCAACAACAAACAGAGAAGCAGCAACAACAACAACAACAATAACAACAAGAACGACATCATCATGACTGTCACTACCAAGCAACAAGACGAGAACACTCCACCCAAACGTGCTTCTTGCAAGCATCAAGCCAAATGGCAACGATTCCAACCCACACTCATCCAACCCGAAACCAGCAAAAAGGCAGCGCAAAAAGACACCGAGCCCTACCAATACCAACGACAATATTCTCATGTCTATTCGCACCGTTTGGCAGCTCTCAAGGCTCGTTGTTGGGAGAGTTTTGCTGCAGCTGCTGGCGGTACTAGTAGTAGCAGTAGTAGTAGTATCTATGCTCGCAAGGACCGTGTTTTGGAGTTGCGAGAGAATGTTCCTAGTCAATTGGTCGGTACTGTTGTCAAGGAAACCAACGATCCCAAAGAAGACCCTCTCGTTGCCGATACCGAATGTCGGCCGTCCGATCAACTCTTTTTGGAAGATGAGAGTGGTCGCGTCGCTTTGCAAGTAGACAATATTCATGACTATTGCACCGGAGTCGTCCTTGGAGTCCAAGGAAAAGTGGATGACAAAGGAACCTTTTTGGTCGATCAAGTGGTGTTGCCCCAGCCACCTCCACTTGCTGCTCCACCAGCTACCTCCAGTGAGGGTACGACTGGTACTGCAGGTGTAACACCCCATGTGTTGCTTCTTTCCTCTCCCTTGTGCGGAGATCCTGCTGTTTCTTCCTTGCCCCGCGAATTGCTCCTTTCCTATCTCCAAGGACAATTCACTCCCGATGCCGCCAAGGTCTGCCGTGTCTTGTTGGTGGGAGGAGGTCCTTCCAAACAAGATCCTTTGCAAGGCCTCAAGGAATTGGATGCCTTTTTGCGGCAACTCACGACTGCCGGTATTCCTGTCGATATCCTTCCGGGCAAGGACGATCCTACCACTGCCAATTGGCCACAACGCCCCTTGCATTCCAGTCTCTTGCCCAATGCGACCGCCATTGTCCATCGGGCTCCCAATCCCTATGCTGCCATGTTGGGAGACAAGTATATTGTGGCGACTGATGGTGCCAATGTACATGATTTGCAAAAGCACGTTTTGGACACGACGGCGACCGCCGACGCTACTCCTAGCAGCACCACCAGCCCTTCCGACGATCCAGAGACGTCCACTCTCACGACAGCAAGTCGTCTGTCCGAACTTGATGCCCTCCATCGAACTTTGGAATGGTCTCATATTTGCCCCACTGGACCCGCTTCTCTCCCAACCGTGCCGCACCTCGAAGACGATCCCATGGTGTTGGATACACTCCCCCACTTGTATGTGGCAGGCAATGCTTCCGCATTTGCGACCCAGCAAGCGGGGCAAGATAATAATAATACCACTACTTTGGTGTGTGTTCCTTCCTTTGCGCAGACAGGACAGGCTGTTTTGGTCAATATGGAATCCATGGCGGTCGAATTGTTGCGGTTTCAAGCCAAGGATGAGTAGACAGCTTTGTGTATGAAGGTGTATGGATGTGGACTGTAGGCCTGGGGGATAAAATAATAATGGATGGTTGAGATTGATAGAAACGTACAATGTACTATGATAGTGAGAGAATAGCACGTGGGGTGTAGTTTCATTTCGAATACATTATGAATAGTTAGTTTGTGTATGCAAATAGTGTCTTGCCCTTCCATGTGGCATGCTGCTGCTGCTGCAGACACTTAGAATTCTTCATCTGAAGTATATTGAGATGACTCTTCACCGTCAGAGTCATGCTCCATAATATGATCATCCTCCATGACGTCGTCCTGGTCGCTTTCCCCCGACACTTCCTCATCGTCATCGTAGTCGTCTTCATTGTCACTCTCTGTTTCGTCCCCCATCCGTCGCATTTTGCCATCATCGTCGGCGCCTTCAATGTTGTTCATGCGAACGCATCGAAGTCGTGGTAAATCATTTTGCAATCGATCCAGACTCTTGTTTTCCTTGACGCCATGACATCCATACAACGCCAAGGACTGAAGGCTCACCATGTCCCGTAAGTACACAAGCCCCCCAGATGTCACTCGGGTATTGCTCAAGTTCAAATGTTTCAACTTGCTTAGAGCTGCCAACGATGCAGCTCCACGATTGGAGATGCGATCGTTCTGAGACAAGTTCAAAGCGGTCAAATTGTTCAATGTAGCCAAAATGGCACATCCTAAATCACCAATGCCTCCTCCGCAGAGTTCTAGGTTCTCCAACGACTTGATGCGGGCAATGTGAGAGCATCCAGCATCGGTAATGCGACCCGAGAAGACATCCAACGACTTCAATTTGTTCAAATGCCTCAAATGGACCAAACCGGAGTCATCAATTTCGCGACTGTCCAGGTTCAATACCTCCAACGATGTCAACTTGGACAAGTGTCGGAGACCACGGCTGGAAATATTGCAGTAAAAGAGAGACAAGCGCTGCAATGATTGGAACTTGGCCAAATGGACCATACCCAAATCGGTCAATTCCGTATCAGCCAAATCGAGCGACTTGAGGTTTGGGACTACGTTGTTGGATGCCAAATGCGATATAGCCCAATCTCCTACTGGAGAAGAGTCCAAACTGAGAACTTCCAACGCCGGTAGATGCGTGAGTTGTCCAAGATGGGAATCACGGACACCCGAGTAACAGAGATCAAGTTGCTTCAGAGCCTTGATCTGACCTTGCCAGGAGGAGCGACTGCGTGGAGGTGAGAAGTGCACTTGCGATGATGACCATCAAACAAACAACTCATGAATACGTACATGATCCCGGGACAATAAGAAACATCTAAACAAGCCAGTTCTGGCATTTGAGAAAGCGCCTTTCCCAGAGCAGCACTTCCAATACGAGGGCACCCATTCAAATCCAGTTCTTGCAAGGCATGCAAGCGCGAGAGGTGTTCGGTACCAACGTCTGTGATGAGACATCGAGCCAAACTAAGAATCTTCAATACCTGAGCGCGGCGAGGCTGTTTCGTAAGGATGTCCAGCCCCTCGTCCGAGATAGAGCTACACCATCCCAGAGAGAGCTCTTCCAGTTGCTCCAAGTCTTCTAGCTCCTCCAAACCAGCATCCGAAATGAGGTCACATTGAGAAAGGTTGAGTTTCTTGAGTCGCAATAGACCCGCAATGGCGGCTAACGAGCGATCTGTCAAGCAGCGACATCCATCCAAGGAAAGAGCTTCCAATGAATTCAAATGCGAAATATTGATGATAGCTTCATCGGAAAGGCGGCGACAATTGGCAAGAGACAAAGTATGTAACCTGAAGGAAGACGAGAACGCCAGCAAACCCTTTCCAATCACAGAAAAGCAGTTGTCAAGCCTTGCCACTTCAAGCGCATTCAGTCCAGTGAGCTTGATCAAACCCTTATCTGTTAAGCGTTGCGACCCACGCAAGTCCAGGATTGTAATGTTGGAGGAAGTAGAAGGGGGGGCCGCACTGTACTCTGATATTTCAAATTGGTAGCTGCTATCAGAGGGTTCTGCTTCGTATTTGGCCTCTTTCATTTCTTGATCAACCGTGGCTACGGTGGGCTCCAGTGTCGAAGATGCAGAAACAAAGGACGATGTATCACAAGACGTTGATGATGCTTCTTCCTGTGTCACATTCGACGATGCATTGTAATAGATGGGAGGCGGCTTCATGTTGGCCGCATCTGGATTGTCTGACATTTCCGCATCTTCCATGGTATTGTGGAAGGAAGAGGAATGAGACGATGTAGGCGTGTGGAAGGGTTCCAACCATTCATCTGTCACACCCCGGCATCCTGCCAAGGAAAGGGATCCAAGCTCGCAATTCTTGAAGACACGAAGGGTAGTTGCATTGAGTGCATTGTGCTTGACGAGGGATGTGACCAACTCATCCACCACCTCTTGAGGAAGCCCAGGAGGAAGTTCTCCTTCCAAATATGCAAGGGAACGACACAATGTGTCTGTACACAACTCTGCTAAACTCTTGGGAGACCGGGTACCGTTCGGTCCCGCGATGTAGTTGTCTTCTGGGGGATACAATTGAGCGATAGAGGTGTCTGGTAGCTGCAAGTGAACGAGGGTAAGGAAACTGATGGCTCAACAAAACTCTCATCACCACGATGCTTGATTTTCTTACCTGTTGAATTACAGAATGGCGAGAAAGGCGACGATCTCGGGATTTGGATGAATCCATTCTCCGCAAATTCTGTGAGAGTTCAGTGAGAAAGAACATTAAGAGTGTGTGTGAGAGAACAAAAACACAACGAATCACATCACCATCATCTCAAAAATCTTGCTCCAGTCCTTACATAATCCGTTGTTAGATTCCGAGAATCCCTACGAGAAGAATTGTGTCGAGGCATAGAACATGTACTGCCCATGTTGCTCATGTGCTACTGTGAAAGCAAGAACGGTAGTAGATTTCCCAGTGTTGTTCTGGAAAAATCCACCTGCCCAAACTCTCTGTTTTGTTCTGTCTACAAAGTAGTAGAGAACTCAATTTTCTCGAATGCGAGTCGTTCTGTTTCGCCTGTTCGTATCACGCTAGTAGGCCGTGACAACCTCAGACAGAAAAACAATCAAGCTACGAGGGAGATGCTAGCGAGAAGGTGGCCCCGGATGGATGGATTCGTGTTCTGTCGAAGGCGAGGATGGGAGGGAGGTTCTGTTCTGATGATCATCATGATGATGATGTTGTATGATGGTGGGAAAGCATGTGACATGGTCCAACTAGCCGTTTTCGTGTCATGGAGACATGACACATACGAAAAGCCTATATTCATTCACGAAGCCTTGATCACCAAATCCACAGATTCCAGAGGTAGGAATCCTAACTGGTGGAGTGCCACCCAAAGTGCGCTAGCCCGTTCGACACCCGTGTTGTAGTTCAACCATCTTTTCCACCACCACCATCGTGATGCAGGACTCAAGAAAGATTCTTCTAGCAATAGGATACGCACGATGACGACACGGAGAAGACAATCGCTCAAGCTGAGGCTTGATCATATAGTGCGTGTCAAGCTCAATGGAAAGACCCAGACCTAGAAATTGAAACCTTCGCAGCAAAGGTATGAACAATCAATGCAGCTGCCTCCTCGACTACTACTCTACTGGTAGCTAGCTAGTACCTACCTGGATACCTACCAGAGGATGGGCAGCCATCCACCATCAGGATCAACTCTCTCCGAGAAAAGAATAGACGAAGAGGAGTGCTTACCTCATAGCAAACAACCATAGAGGAGCTGTCACTTGTTTACCTACCATGGCATTATGATTGGAAACTATCGGTATTCAATGGATGCCACGTTGCCTCGGGTATCATTGGTGGCTCGGCTCGCCCACATTATTTGTTCCTTCCCACCACTACTGTACAGACTGTTTGAAGAGATGATGGATATGCACCACCGATAGAGGTGCAAAGGTAGACGTGATCGGATTTGCAGGGTAACAAGCAAGCAAACACGTACGAATACTCTCATCTGCCATACATGGAAATAGTTCTCATCCGCAACACCTCAACGTGGTCCATAGGGTGTAAACTGCCGATCCCCTCCTCCGCCTCGACCACCACCACCGGGTGGACCCCGTCCACCGGCACCACCTCGTCCAAACCCTCCTCGACCACCACCACCACCACCAGGACCACCTCCACCACGTCCACCAAAGCGTCCTCCGAAACCACCTTGTCGTCGTTCATTGGCTTTACGCAAAATAGCTGCAGCTTGACCTACCGCTTGTCCGACACCTTCAGGTGGCGCACCACCATGTTTGCGCCAATGTTTGATACTGTAGCACAAAAAAAATACGGAAGGTGGTGGGAAGAGAGTGCGTTAGAATACCCCGCAACAGCAATAAAGCCAACAAAACATAACAAAAACAACTAGCAACAGGATACCTACCGATTGAACATGGGAGCATGCTGCAACATTTCCGGCAGGACAATGAAAACAATTTCCGGACCCCTCACATAGACTTGACTAATCTTTCTCTTGACTCCATGAACATCCCGAATAATAGCATTCTTAATGTACAAGTTCATTTGATCTTCGGCTTCAAACAAGAGACCTCGGATCAGTTCTCCTTTTTTGGTTTCAATCTCCACTACGGCACCTTCGGCATCGTGTAGAACGACAATGGGAATTCCAACGCGGTTGTTTCCGACAACTGACATGATTCTATGTCTATTACGGTAGTAATGCTGGTATTGCTGGTATTACTGGTTGGTTGGGTGTAGCAAAGAGCAGTCAACAACAAAAGTGGTTGTTGTAGATACTGCTTGCAGTACGGTACCAGGTACGTAGTTGTTGGTGTTGTGGGTCGTTGTGGCTCTGCCACTTGCGCCGTCCGTCGCCCGTCTCCGCCAACAACTCTGTCACTGTCAACGGACGTCAGACAAACACTGGAAGATCTCACTAGGGACTCAGGGCTGGGGACTGGGGGCTCTCGTTCAGGCGACTCAAGCGATTCCCAACGCAACGAATCAGCGATCATCGCTGCTGGGAGGCAGATTCCTTACATTTTTTGTTGTGACGTACAACTTTTGGGTTTGGTTGCGTGTTTGAGAGTTAGTGTTCGAGTAATCCGCTCGCTTTCCCACTACTCCTGCTCACATCATCATTCCGGTACTGTACATACTCGTATTGCTGCACTTGTACTTCAGTTAGTAGAGGAGAGGTGGTAGTTGACAATTGACTCCTGGTTCCTGTTGCTGCTGCTACTGCTACTGGTCCTATTCTTCTTTCATGGCTACGACACAGTCTGAGAGTATTCATTCCTAGTAGTGGTTGTCCTATTTTGTCCTCATGGCGTTTGTATTGAGCAGGCATCTCCGATCGCCTGCTACTGCGACCACCTCCACCACCACAGCTCATCTTCGGATTGTGGCTATTAATGATGTGTACGAATTGGACAATCTACCTCGTCTCCGGACCTTTTTAGGTTCTCTCAAGGACAATCGGCCTTCGGCTGTTGTCTTGGCAGGGGATTTCTTGTCCCCCTCGACACTCTCCTCCATTGATTTGGGCCGAGGTATGGTAGATACACTCCGAGCCTTGGGAATGTCCCATGTGTCGCTGGGGAATCATGAACAAGATTTTGGATTGGCCGCCATGCGGCGCCGCTTTGAAGAACTCAAAGATCCCGTCTTGGTACCCGCCTGCAGCCCCAACGAACCCTTTTTCACGCCCTACTTTAGTCATGTCCGTGTTCTCAATTCCAACATTCGATCGGAACTATCCAATGTGGATGCGGAATGGATGGATACCTTGACCCATCCCTTTGATATTGTGACGACGCCTTGTTCCAAGGTCCGCGTGGCCTTTTTGGGTTTGTTGAGTGATGAACCACAAGTGTTCCGGGATGGAACCTTTCGAGGGATTCCCATTGATAATATGATTGATACCTACCGAACCTATTACCAACAGCTGCTCTTGCAACCCTCTGCTTCTGTTGTGGGTGGTGCGAGTGGTGATACAGAGGCCAACGTCGATGGTGAGGGTGAGGGCGAAGGCGATACTACGAGTAGCAGCGATGGTCCCTTGGCTGATATTTGCATTCCGCTCACTCATGCTGGAATTTCTCGAGACCGAGAGTTGGCACAAGCCATGCTGGAGATGGATCATATTGGACATGACTATGGACTGATTATTGGTGGTCATGATCATGAACCCTACGATGAATCCGTCTATACCGAAGAGGGAGACCGGTCCGTTCGAATACTCAAGAGTGGAATGGAGGCCAACGCAGCCTCCTTGATTGATTTGACCTTTCAACTCGATCCAGAGGAACAAAAACCTCCTAAATTGACCAATGTTGATTATTCCTTGGTAGAACTCAAGGATTATGAACCTTGTGTGACGGTTCAAAAGATTGTCGACAAGCATCAAGCCATTCTCAAGGCTTTTGAATTGGAGTCGATTGTCGATATCAACAAGAGTTCTCTGATTCCTGCGGGAACCTTGCTTTCATCCCGAGGGACGCGCTTTGAACAAACCACCTTGGGGAGTGTCTTTTGCTCCATGATCAAGGAAGAGTTGGAGGCTGATGCGGCCATTCTCAATGGAGCCGTCATCAAGGGCAACACTGTCTACCCTGACAACCAGTTGACGTATGCGCAATTGAAAAAGGAACTTCCCTTTCCCACCAAAATGGTGGTCGTTCCCATGGAACGGTATATTCTCGATGAAGCCATTTCGTATTCTCGGACGGCCATTGAAGAAAAGTTGTCCCCCGAACAATTGGCCGAACTACAAGATCGGCCCATTGCACGACGTGCCTATCTTCAAGTGGATTGGGAGTACGAAGAGCAACAGGGTGCCGTGGGATCAGGGCTCCCCGATGACATTCTTCGCGTCGCTGTCCCTCGCAATTTGTTGAGTGGATTTTGCAAAATCAAACCACTCATGGAAGTTGGAGCCTCGCTCAAGGAACAAGGACTCTTTCCCGGTCCCAATGATTTCATTCCTGCCATTGACGTGATTGTTCGAAGCGCCAGCAAGAACCGATGGATGAAGATTGTCCATCGCACCAAGGTCTTTGAAAAGTTTGATCGCAACGGCGATGGTGTGCTGGACCGTGATGAACTCCGACTGTTGTTGGAACACTATTTGGGACGGGAGCCATCGGACTTTGTGATTGATGATATGATGGCTGCCATTGATGGCGATGGGAATGGAGTGATTGATCAGGGAGAATTTAGTTGGTTGCGAGCCGAAATTGAACGTGACCGTGGGCGATTTGGATAAAAGCAGCTGCACACAACATCCTATTAATAATATATTAATATTTTAGTACATCTCAACAACCCAAACTACACAACATACACTACTACTATTGGATACTACAACTATTATTTTTTGAAAGTATGTATGTCGTGCGGACTATTACTTTTTTAGCATGCATTCGTCATGTGGACGAAATGAAATAGATAGGATAATAAAATAGAAGAGTGAGAATTGGAATTGGAATTAAACTTCAACGTTGGAAACTTCCGCCTTCTTGTTGATACGCTTGAGGATTCCAGCCGTGACCTTTCCAGGTCCAAGCTCGACCGCTCGTTCAAAGTCCTTTCCAAGAACCAAGTCCATGGTGTTTTCCCACAAAACAGGTGCTGTAACTTGGGTAGCCAAAATCTTCTTGATGGCAGCAGGGTCTGAATGAGGTTTGGCATCGACGTTGCTAATAACAGGGATGCGAGGCTTGGAGAACTCGACATCGGCCAAGACCTTTTCCAAGGATGAGACGGCGGGAGCCATAAAGTCTGCAAAAAGGAACATTGGAATGTTTGTAAAGTGTGAGGAATATGCATATCAGGATGATCCATACAAGTACTCGTATAATACAACATGGTGGAAGAAACAGAATCACGTACCGGTATGGAAGGCTCCAGCCACAGCCAACTTGACCGTCATGCGAGCCTTGAACTCGGGTTTGGCAATCTCGGCAACGAGATCACAAGCCTTCATGGCCCCACTGACGGCATAGTTGCCCTTGCAGAGGTAGTTGGCAATTTGGATGGATTCACCAGTTCTCTCGGAAGCCACAGCACAGATCTCCTTGACCTTGTCACTGTCCAAACCAATAATGGAAACCATTCCAGAACTGACCGCATCCGAGGCAGCTTGCATGGCTTCTCCACGAGCCTTGGTGATGCGGACTCCATCGGCAAAGGACATGGCTCCAGCAAAGCACAAGGCCGAGTATTCACCGAGGGAAAGTCCCATGGCACAAGTGGCAGCATCAACAGCTTCTTGTCCTTGCTCTGCCTTGAGCTTTTCTACAGCAGCCATACTGGCGACAAAAATGGCAGGTTGGGAAACCTCGGTGGAATCCAACTTTTCCTTGGGTCCTTCGGTGCAAAGCTTGTAAAGATCGTATCCTAGGATATCGCTGGCTTGATCAAACAGAGCCTTGGCGGCAGGGACTTGACTGCAGACCTCGGCGCACATGCCGACGGACTGAGCTCCTTGACCAGGAAACATAAAGGGCACCTTGGCACTGAAGGTATCAAAGTCATTGTCGCTGGCAGTTGCAGCTGCAGTTGTAACAGTACTCCTACCAACCTTGGAGGAGACGGAACGAGCCAAGCCTCCTGCCAATGCAGGAACAAAGGCAGAAGACAACCTACTGGAAGCCAAGAGAATCATGCAGAAACTGGTCAATCGGAGCATATTGTTGTTGGTGCAACTTGTCTGTCGTCGTCGTAGCGCCTGTCGCACGCTTTATTTTTGTGGCTTCATTTCTTTCTTGAAGGAGTTGGTCGGTGGTCGAAGAAAAGGATCGTCGTCGTAGCTTTTTTTTCGCCGAAAGATCTTTCGACGGATCATTGCAGTCGACTACTCGTACGGTACTCGTAGTGTTGAGGACTTCTACTGCATCCCGCTGCGACGTCACGCGTGGACAGGTGGTATTGTCGCAGTGTACAACTATCAATTAGGAGGTCGAGTATTATTCACATCTTCGTCACAAGTGCCCACTGGGACATGCAGTTGCGAGAAAATTAGTGTGTTACGAGCTGGCAGCCACGATGAATTCCGTACTGTAAATTTAATGCTGCCGAAGAAGTGGGAGCGTTGCTTGTTGGGTGGTAGGTGCCGGAGACTGAAATTCCAAGCTTATTTGGACAACGAAACTCACGCAGCAAATCCACTACGAACTCTCCCTCATTCGCTTGTGTGAGTGATTTCCTTTGAGGACATTGTCCTTTCTTGATTGTTCGTTCTGCTACTCGATTGCTACCAATCAAGCAGAGTTTACGAGGGTACAATCCGAACAACAACAACAACCACAACAACCTTTGCCATTGCTACCAATCGCTACAACAAACAGAAGCGCTATTTTGTTGTAGAAAGGGTTCCAAGAACATCAACATGCCCATGTCTGTCGAATTTCAGTTTCCAGAAGTGATTGACGACAAGGTCGCCTCTCAGGTTGTGTCACCGCTGGATGCTATTATTCGAGAAATCCGTCGCAACAATGTAGGAGCAGCCGCTGCCGCTGCAGGTCCACAAATGTCCATTTTAGATGCCAATGAGCCGGGTCTATCGGCGGAGCAGCAACTTGTCTTGGCGGAGGACACAACGGCGGCGCAGTCAGCGGATCCCGGAATGGCTACATGTAGTACTTGTAATAGTCGCATTCCTGGTACTCGAAGACGAATGAGTTTGATCATGTCCAGACCTGCCAACCGAAGAGCGTCCTTTAGCTACTCCAGTCCCCAACGAATGGCACAACGTCGGTCCACAGCGGGATCAGCCGGGAGTGAGTCTTCCATGCAAGATGACAATTACTGTCCTGAATGTGGTAGAGAGCGAGGGAGTTCTTCTCAAAATATGATCTCGGATGGTTTCAACTATATGCTCTCCAAGAGTCCTGGAAAGAAGAGGTTCAAAACCTGGATTGAATCCGTTCGAACCGAACGCGTCGAGTCTCCACAACATGCTCGAGCGCTTCTTCAAACCACACCCCATTTACGAATCATGTCAGAAGCGTCTACGGACATGCAAGGATCCACGGCGGCACCATCCAACAATTTGATGAACATACTCTCCCCGCGCAAACCCAAAGGAAGGAACCGCACCGCTTCGGGAGATTCCAGTAGTGCGGATCCGACCGATTATCCTGCTGCCTTGGCGCGGGATCGGGCCAACCAGCATTCCGCAGCAGAGTTAACCTCATTGTTGTGGGTTCTAGCCCATGAATTGTCCCTCGAAGACTATGACACGTTGGAAAATGAAGTCTTTAATGATGTCTTTGCTTTGGTCCACTCACAAAAGAAGGAGCTGCGGATTGCTGGATTTATTGCCATGGACAATCTGATTGATGCTCCTAGTACAGATGAAGACAAAAAGGCAATTCGGTTTGCCAACAATCTCAGTCATGGACTTCGAACAGCCAATGGTGACTTTGAGCTTGTGGCTGTCGTGAGCAAAGCATTGGGACATTTGGCGCAACGGACAGCCAATGTGGATATTGTCGAGTCCGAAGTGTCTCGCACCTTGGAATGGCTTCGGATGGATCGATCGGATCGACGGTACGTTGGAGGTCTCTTTTTGAGTGATGCAGCAACGATCCGGAGGATTTTGACTTCTTTTGCTCACATTATTTTTGCCTTTCTCTATTCGTATAGTCTCGCAGCTTGTTTGGCTCTTTCTCAATTTGCCATTCATGCACCAACTACGTTTTATTCCAAGACGAGTCATTCCATATTAGGTGCTGGAGGTTCCAACGAGTTTCTCTCCTATATCTTCGAGTCTATCCGGGATCCTCAACCCATCGTCCGCGCCTGTGCCGCCGACGCTCTTTCCAGATGTCTCCGTGTTCTCATGGAGCGAAGTCATGGATCGTTAACAAGTATGCTCTGTCAGGTTCACTTTTCGTTACTGGAAGGGTTAGACTTGGAGGTCTCCAAAAAGAATCGAAATGCCATGAACTATAGAATCGAAGCGGCACAACATGGGTCACTCCTAGTGGTGGGTACAATGATGGCGGAAACTGGTGACTTTATGCTGCCGCGATACGATGAAATTTGTCGAAAGGTTCTCGAGTTTGCACACCATCCGAAGGCTTTGATTCGATTGGAAGTCATTCATCTTCTCCCACGCTTGGCTCGCCGAGCTCCTCTGATATTTGCACGTCGGTATCTGGAACCCAGCTTGGATTTCCTTCTCGAAAGTGCAACGGAAACTGTGGCTTCAAGATTACATGTGGATCTAAGACCATCTGCTTTCCTTTCCATTGGTTTGCTTATTCTCGCCATGTCAGATCCCAACACAGGTGAAGTCTTGGGTGGCGATGCCATTCCGACAGTGAGAATTTCAAATGACACGAGCAACCCCGATGGAGGGCTCATTGTACAGTTGGACGAAAAAGGATGCATATACCAGAATCTAGATCGCATTTTCGCACTTGTCAGCAAAGGTCTCAAGCATCCCACATCATCTGACAGCAAAGTTACTTTGTCAAGACATGTTGCCGCATTCCATTGTGCAGCAGACCTTGTGGAAGCTTTGGGTGATATGGCACTTCCTTTCATCCCCAATTTGATTGATGATATGTTCCGGGCTGGTTTGAGTAATGATCTGATTCAATGTTTACATGCCATTGCAGAGAGTATCCCAGAGCAAAGGCGTGCTATCCAAGACAGACTTTTGGAAGAAGTGTCGCTCTGCCTGGCTGGACGAAAATCTGCCCGCATTGCAAGTGAAGCTACAAACATCGTCTTTACAGAGTCAGATGCCAAACTTCTTGGTATACCAGAGGACGAACTAGATTTGAGCAACTACTCCCGGCGTGAAGTGATGACGGATATTGACCGAATACGAATCCTTACGTCAAAATCGACTCGAATAGTCAATGATTTAGTACTGAGCTTGCAGACCCTTGGAATGTTTGGAGACGCACTGGGAAGGGTTGCAACTTCTGATGGCGTGGTTCCCTTGCTTCCATTCGTTCAGAACGTCGTTGCACAGTATTTGACCCATCCTTCCGATAAAGTACGCAGGGCCGCGGTGTTAACATGTTGCGCCCTGCTAGTACCTCCCGGAATTTTTCACAAGAACAGGATTGGTGGGTTTTCTGCCAATGTTATTGAATCCGTACTGAGACAGCTTTTGCGAGTGGCTGTGGCAGATACCTCCCCAGTCGTACGCCTATGTGTTGTACGCGCTCTAGATGAGCGATATGCTCCATTCTTATCTCAAGCCCACAATCTGCAATCACTGTTTCTGCTACTCCAAGATGAATTGTTGGCAACGAGAGTTGCTGGGGTGCAGCTGCTGGGTCGTTTGGCGGAACTTAACCCTGCGCCGGTGCTACCTTACATGCGAAAATTCCTTCTGGATATTATCATCGAACTCGAATGCAGCGTTGACTCTGGAAAAGGACGCGAAGAAGCCACTCGGTTGCTCGTAGTTTTCCTGAGAGCAAAGTCTATGAACCGCTTGGTGGGTCCTGTGCTTCATTCGTTGGTCAAATGCCTGCCACTTGTTGGAGGGACTCCACGACTTTCAGCCGTTGCATTGGAAGCTCTTGGGGAGTTGGCCAAGGCTGCCGGTGCATCATTACAACCTTGGGTAACTGAGTTGATACCAATTGTTCTCAACACCCTGCAGGACCAACGCAGTGCCAGCAAACAAAAGACAAGTCTCCGCACACTCTCCCTGATTGCCGGGTCAACTGGTTATGTGATTCAACCTTACATCGACTACCCAAAGTTGTTGTCAAGGGCAACCGACATTATGCCGGGAACGAAACGTGCTCCGTGGGCTCTTCGACGAGAAGTTATTCGAACTCTTGGGGTGTTGGGCGCGTTGGACCCTGCACAATATCACCTTGTGGCACCAAAAGCCAGGAAACGCGGGGCCGTTGGTGGTGCCTACTTTACAGTTCAAGACGCAACCGACAGTTCGAAGCAGAATGGAGAGCCAGTCGAGAAGAAAGAGAAGCTGACGAGACACCAAGACGATGATTTGCCTGCTCATCTTTTTATGTACGAACAGTATGCCATGGTAGCCCAGCCGGTTTCCAGACTCCCACCGGCGCGAAGAATGACGCCAAAAGACGAGGATTTCTATCAAACTGTTGTCGTTCAAGCATTGATGCGGATGTTTCGAGATCCATCGCTGGCCGTTCACCATGGAGCTGTTATGCAAGCAATTCTTCTAGTGTTCAAGGCACTGGGGTTGCGCTGTGTCCCGTTTCTCCCAAGAGTGGTCCCTCACATCTTGCAAACTATTCGAACAAGTGGACCATCCAACCTAAGTGAATCTCTACTGAAGCAAGTTGTGACATTGAGTGGCATTGTGAAAGAGCACCTCCGACCCTATGTGGAAGATATCTTCAGAATTGTTGAACAATTTTGGATGTCGCGTCACCTGGGGACGATTTTCAGTTTGGTACTACACATTGCCGCTGGTGTTCCGGATGAATTCCGGAAATTTGTCCCAGATCTCGTCCGCATCATCCTTGGGAATTTTGATGAGATTCATGTTGGGGAATTTCGGTCACAAGATCTCAATATTCCAAAACGGGTAACCGATCGTCTTCGTCTCATACTCACAAACATCAAGAGCTTGTGCAACGTACTAAGCGATCATCGTCAAGTTTTGGTATCTGCGATCCTCAATTTGACTGACTCACTGGTACCCTATTGCACTCGAGGTCATAGTCTTGGGCGAAAATCAGAAGCGACAAGTTTGGTTGCCTTGGCTCTGGAGGCTTCAAGGACACTTCTAGAGGGTCAAGGGTCTGGAATTCACCGATGTGGGTTCCCAGTTGGTTCTGCTAGTGCAGCCGCTCGTGCCGTACAGCCATTAGTAAGGCTTCTTGGACAGAAATGCCGGGGCAACAAGCTCATTGGGCACGATGTGATCGAAACTATGTGCGTCTGTGCCCGACAACTTGGTCAAGTAACTTGGATGAATTCATACCATCGACTTGTTTATGCTACCGTACAAGACTGGCAGCGAAGCGTACATGATCCTCGTTCGGAGATTGACGTTGATGAGTCGGGTTTAAAGCTATATGAGAATATGGTGGAAGGCTTGACCCGTCCAACTTCACAAGTCTATGGGTTGTCAATGCCTCGCTCTGAATTTCTTTCTGCTCGTAGAGAGGATTCCCTCATGTTGTCCCCTGACCCACAGCCCCCTGTTGTTACTGACAACCCACAGTTCTTCGACCAACAATTGGAGCACCCTGACTCTCACTCAAACAATCAAAAGACGAATCAGGACCAATTGAAAAAGGCATGGGATGTGTCACAGTGTGTTACCCGCGACGATTGGGATGCTTGGATGCGAAGGCTTGCGATTCAGTTGCTTCGTGAGGCTCCCGACCCAGCTCTGAGGGCCGCGGCTGATCTTGCTCATGCTTATCAGCCTCTAGCAAGAGAATTGTTTAGCGCCGCCTTCGTGGCATGCTGGAGGCAACTGAGCAAATCAAACCGTTTGAGTTTAGTCCAAGCACTGAAGACTGCGTTCGTTGGCGATGTTGATGTGTCTCCAGAGATTCTTCAGACTCTCCTGAATTTGGCAGAGTTCATGGAACATGGGAGTGGGGATGCATTGCCCATTGATATCGCTGTGTTGGCAGAGTTGGCCTTGAAATGTAGGGCATATGCGAAAGCACTCCATTATAAAGAACAGGAACATTCCATGGGTGGAACCAGCTCTTGTGTTGAAACGCTGATCAGTGTGAACAGGAAGCTGGACCTGCCAGAAGCTGCCTTGGGTGTTCTGAAGTCTGCGACGATGGAACTAGGGGATGGACAGTCGGAACCAGACCGCCGCAGCTTTTCTATGGATTTTGCACATCAGCATCAAACATCTGAGCTGTTTTACAGTGTAGTTTGGAGCACCACGGATTCAATTACCATCACAAATGATCTTTTAAATTTGGGTGAAAACAAAGAGCTGTGGTTGGCCAAGCTTGGTGCATGGAACGAGGCGCTTTTGCTGTACCAGGAAAAATGGCGGCGTAACCCAAATGATTTCGATGCTTTGCTGGGATGTATGAGGTGTCTCAGTGCCAGAGGTGAATGGAGACAAGTTCTAGATTTGGCAGATGAGTCATGGTCGTACCTGGTTGGGAGGTCATCAAAATCACGAGACCAGAAAAAGGCGTTACGTATGTGTGCAGATGCAGCATGGCGTCTTGGACATTGGGATGACCTCGAGAAATATTCTTCGGAATTGGTGTTTGATAGGGGGAGCATGAATCTTGGTTTCCCCGCTCCAGCTGGATCTGCTAGCCACTTGGAGACTCCATTTGCAAGGGTCGAGTTTGATGGTGCATTCTTCTCTGCAGTATTACACATTCATAGAAAAGAATGGACAATGGCAGAAGCAGCAATTGACGCGGCGAGAAAAGCTATGGATGGCCGGTTTACAGCACTAATGGCGGAATCATACAGCCGGGCTTATCCAAGTATGGTGACAGCCCAAACGCTTGCCGAAATGGAGGAAATCATTGACTTCAAAAAGCTCTACGACGACAGCACAATTAGTGGCGATCGCTTCTCAATGGCAGGAGCTGAGGCCCATGATGCTAGAAACAGACTTCTTTCCGTTTGGAGAGACCGCCTGGCCGGTTGTCGAATGGATGCCGACGTTCACTCTTCGATTCTGGCTGTACGCTCTTTGGTACTTGGTCCTGTCGATGAAGTTGATGCTACTCTGACTCTTAGTGAACTCTCCAGGGAAGCTCAACGTTTCAAGCTTGCAGAACGGACAATTCTAGATCCCTTGGAAGCGCTCGGGGCAAACTTAGAAGGTCCTACTTTCGGCTTCGGCGTGGCAGAGTCGCTAGAGTTGCGGTCAAACCTCGAGAGTGCTCGCACGAGGTTACCTCTTGTTCAAGTCATTGGTGATTTGGTAATGAACGAGTCGCAGGCATTTCTTCCTCAATACAACGAAAGGCATCACCAATTTTGTCAGCAACTAGTCCACAGCAATGGGGGCTTGGAACGATTGAGAATTCAACACCGCCTATATTTTGCATTTGTCAAACACCTGTGGATAACCGACCGTCGCGACGAAGCAACAGAACGGTTGACAAGGCTCTGCGACGTTGTTGACCTGGTTTCTCATTGCGAAAATGTGGAAGACAAATCCTTGAGAGTGGCATGTTGGGTCGAGCTCGGGGAATGGAAGATAGATGCTCAAAGGATGCCGGAGGATTCACTCCCTCAAAGCTTGCAGGTTGATGTGCTGTCTGCATTCAAGCGGGCAGTGACCACGGATAATTGTGGATACAAAGCGTGGCATGCTTGGGCACTTCTAAATTTCCGCCTTGCATTGCAATTAAATGCAAGGGATGACAACCAGGCACGGTCGGGAAGAGTTCGTTTCGTGCCGACATCAGAAACACAGAAAAACCACGTTATCACTGCAGTAAAAGGGTTCGTAAAAGCGATTGGCCTGGGAACAAAAAGCTGGACTGCCTCTGTTCAGCAGGACATGTTGAACCTGCTGACATGTCTTTTCCAGTATGGCGAACAATCGGCTGTTGCAACCGTACTAAGCCAATGGGTGGACTCGGTTGCAGTTGACACATGGCTTGGCGTCCTCCCGCAATTGCTTGCCCGCATTCATATCAGGAGCCCTTCGATCCGGAATGTGCTTCATCCTTTATTAGTGCGATTGGGAGAAAAGCACCCGCAAGCTTTGATTTATCCACTTTCTGTGCTATTGAAAAGTCCTGGTGCTGAGCGCAAGACAGCGGCTGAAGTCCTAATGAATTCGCTAAGGGCCCATTCAAGTGCACTGGTCGAGGAGGCTCTCTTGGTTTCGACTGAGTTGATTCGCGTTGCAATCCTTTGGTTGGAGACTTGGCACGTTGCCCTCGAAGAAGCTGCACGCGTGTATCACGGTGAGGGCAATGTTGCGGCCATGTTCGACTGGCTCTTGGATCTGCATGTTCAGGTAGAAAGCGGAGCAGAGACTGCTCGGGAGACTGAGTTTGCCAACTGCTTTGGAGAAAGGCTACAGGAAGCACACGGGTACTTGCAAGAGTATCGGCGACTCATGACGATGGACGGATGGTCAATCCCCACTGGACAGCGAAGCGGGAACGACTTTGAGGAAGAACCACGGAACGAGGAAGCAGAAACCATGATCGCCAAAGCTTGGAACATCTATTACATAGTCTTTCGATCCGTCAACAAGCAACTCCCGCAGCTGACGAAGCTACATCTAGGCCAATGTTCACCGGCTTTGAGCAGAGCCAAAGGACTTGAGCTCGGAGTACCTGGTTCGTACAAAGTTGATGGTAGCTGCGTGAAGATTCAGAAGTTCTACTCAAACATTGAAATTATTACGAGCAAGCAGCGTCCTCGCAAAATCAAAATCCTTGGAAACGATGGTCAGGACTACGTGTTCCTGCTGAAGGGTCACGAGGACTTGAGGCAAGATGAGCGAGTAATGCAACTCTTTGGTCTGGTAAATGCGCTACTGGAACGCGATAGGCAAACCAAGACGCACGACCTGTACATTCATCGATATGCCATCACCCCACTTTCACAGAATTGTGGTTTGGTCGGTTGGGTACCCCATACCGTGACCCTTCATAGCTTGATTAGGGACTATCGTGCGTCGAAGGATATTGTTTTGAACTTTGAACAAAACAAAATCAATGAAATGGCACCGGATCACTCATACGAGCTATTGCCCGCGATGCGAAAGGTGGAAATATTTGCAGACGCTTTGAGAGATACGCCCGGACAAGGAAACGACCTCTATGAAATTCTATGGCTCAACAGCACAAACAGTGAAGAATGGCTCGAGAGGAGAACGAAATTCACGCGAAGTTTGGCAGTTATGTCTATGGTCGGCTATATCCTTGGACTTGGAGATCGGCATCCTTCCAATTTAATGCTGGACGAGTTAAGCGGACGAGTCCTGCACATTGATCTCGGTATGTACTCCTGCTATTTCTTTTTTGTTCCGCTCCTTTGTCTTCTCATAGAACACTTTCTTTTGCAGGTGACTGTTTTGAGGCAGCCATGATTCGAGAGAAATTCCCAGAAAAAGTTCCATTCCGCCTAACACGAATGTTGATAAAGGCAATGGAGGTTTCTGGTATCGAGGGAAGCTATAGGAGCACGTGCGAGCGCACCATGACCGTGCTGCGTGAAAATCACGATTCCATAGTGACCTTGTTGGAAGCATTTGTGTACGATCCTCTGGTCAGTTGGCGATTGGTGGGAGAAATGGATGGCACCGGTAATGACACGCATATTTCCAGAGCAATGGAGTCCGTACCAGGTTCGGTTACAGCCAGCAACCCTTTGACGCAATGGAGCGAACAAAGCGACGCTGGGTCTTCGAATGTTGTTGTCGACATGAATAGGTCGATGGTACTGCATGAAGCTATCGAAGAAGAGAATGACGAGGATGAAAACACCCAAGGGGAAGCAGAAGTGCCCACCGCAAATCTTGGTCTAAGACCAATTTTGAGCAATAGAACACCAACGATATCGGAACCTGCGGCCCAGACGGACACAAACATATCTCAGATATTCCAGAACATGGAGTTGCTTGCCGCAACCTTGCACAGCAACTCGAGAATCGCAAGTCTAGTCGGGGACGATAGAGCACACCAAGTGGCCGTTTCGAACTCTCTTTCTCGGTCCAGGCTGGATAGCTTCCGGCAACGTGAAATAATGAGCCGCCTAGACGAGGATGGGGATTTGGCCCACGAGGAAGCCTTGAATGAAAAGGCACTGAAGATTATCCGTCGCGTCCAGGACAAGCTGACGGGGACAGATTTCCCGGAACTATCCGATCAAGAGCCCCTTGATGTCGTTGACCAAGTACAACGTCTAATTGTACAAGCCACGTCGGTGGAAAATCTATGTCAACTGTTTGTTGGATGGTGTGCGTTTTGGTAACTCGGTTGCTTCCTGAAGCGTTGATGATGTTGAAGTTGATGCATGAAGTGTATCTCTCCCTAGTCTACTACACCAACAAAAAGAAATTGTTCATTGGTTCTGGGGGGCTATAGGTTTCTCCAGTTCGAAAACAAATCCGAATAGCCGCAATGATACTGTTGTATAAAGAATAAAGATGATGATGCGGTCTGTTTGACATGCAGAAGTATCCTGGTGAGAACGTCCTGTCGTCCTAGTAGTAGTGTTACATTCGTTGCAGAGATGATGATACCATGATCCATGTTAGTAGTACTACTCTAGTAGTTAGTACGAAAGATTATACTCCAGGTACTACTGCTTATTGCTTACTCTATCTCTAGTAGTAGAGTATGGTACGAGTTTGTTACAGTAATAGCGTTGTGAAAATGTATTTTCAACGGAAGGTACTACCTAATGTTAATAACAGGGAAGCAATGGCAATGTTTGATGGTAGATTGAACCCCCGAGGTGATCACCATGGGACTTGGCCATGTTGTACCCGCACTACCACTTCCCGGAGCCTTATGCATCGGGGGATATGGTCGTTTGGGGTTCTCCAGTTGGAGGTCGGGAACTTTTGTCCTCCTCTATCTCCCCTATTTTATTCTTGGCCTCAGTCACTGGATGGCCAGCGGGTCTTGATTGGAGGTGCCGCCTTTCCACATTTAAGCCAATTGTGGTTGCGTACTATTAACATCCAAGTCCATTCACTTAAAGCGGTCTTTGTACCGCCCCATAAATTCATGACAAACCTTTAAATGTACAGTCAAAATTGTTAAGCTTTGGAAGAAAACCATCTCGTCTTCGGTACCGTAGTACGCGGCCAATTCGGACACACCGGGTGGTGGCCGAAGTTGAAACGTCGTTGTTGACGACGATCCGGTTTGTTGGTGGAGCGAGGCCTGCAAGGCTTCTTCATTACTGCTGCAGATCCTTTCAACTGATGGCAAGGACTTTCATCTGTCGACACCCTTCGAACGTGTCTCTCAGTGGGAGTCTTTAACCATGGCAGTACTTTCTCGTTCTTTAGGAAAAATGTTCACAACAACCAAGACGGTTTCAGAATATGAAGAAGTTTTGGAAGATGACGAGTATTATGAGGAGATTATTATCGATGATGATGGTGAAGAATACTACGAAGAAATCATCATCGATAGCCCCAAGGGCAAGAAGAGCGGTTGGCAAGCTACGCAGGAACAAGTGGATAGTATGTCTCTTCAGAATGCAAAGATGTACCTGCTGGGACTCCCAAACGCCACTGGGCCAACAAGTGTTCCCACTTTGGATGACGATGATTATGAGTACGAAGAAATCGAAATGCCCGATGTCATCACTCCGATCCGAAGGAGTAGGAGAAATAGTTTGTTTGATGCCCCAAAATTGGATACTCTCGATGAAGGAAATGAGCAGAGTGAACACTCCAACGCTAGTGTGTTGCATTCTCCAGGTTCCACAGCAGGCAGAAGACCTGGAATTCGTTCTACGCTGGCAAATATCCAAGAATCTCCTACAAAGATATCTCCACCTCCATTGAATGGTACAGGACAAAATACCAGCAGTGAAGAGCAACAACATGCCACGACCAGTACCGAGGAGTTCAAGACGCCCAAGGGAGAGGATACATCTGGTGCATCTCCTCCTGGACAATCCGCAAACACCACTCCAAGCTTGTCGTTGAAATCGATTCAATCCGAAAACACAGCAACAACGGCAAACATGTCTGGAAGTAATTCCAGCCTGGATTTGGGGCAAGTATTTGGGGAAGGTGCCTTGCCGTTGTCATCTCCTGCCTCTACACCACCGTCGGGTACCTCTCGCAAAACACATGGATCGTCGAGCAATCTATTGACCAGTCCCAAAGAAAGACTATCAGAGTCTGCTTCTTCGGAGAAACAATCCCCTTCCTCCTTGCATTCGTCGGGTCACGGTTCCGAACGCCGACGTCGGCGATCCAGTGCACCCAAGCCCGATGATGACGATGACAATCGGTCGGTCAAATCCAAGTCGAGTCGTTCGCGGCGGAGATCGTCGGAATCTTCCAAGGAACGTGAAGAATCGATCGAGGCAGAAATTAAGCAATTGGTGGGAGAAAAAGAATCCAGTCGCCCCAGGAAATCGCTTGGTGATGTGCTTTCTTCTCCCAGACCTTCTAGCCGAGGCGACAGTGACAACAAATCCACCATGTCCTCGCGATCCTCCAAGAGTCGACGGCGATCTTCGGGGGCATCGACCGCTAAATCTACCAGTTCCAGGCCAGAAAAGACAAAATCTGCAAGTGAGACCACAAAACCCACCTCCAAACCAACCTCCAAACCCACCTCCACACTGGCTGATTTTCTCAACATGATGCCCGCAGAGCCCAAGAAGCGCAGCGATGCTAGGTCTACTATTTCAGCGTCTCGACGACGAGCCAGAACCCGAAATAGTGAAGAATCCAGAGATAGAGACTGTCAATCGGTTACTGGCTTGGATTTGGCTGCCAAGAATCTCAAAAGATCACGTTCCGCCCGAAGGACCAAACCCAAAGATGAAAACGAGAGTTCCAGTCGTACCCGAAGAGCCCGCTCCACCAGTGTCGGACGCAAGGAGCGACTTCGACGGAATCGTGTCAAGGAGGCTACGGAAAAGGCCAATGCCCAATACCAAGCAGAAAAGGTAGATTTGCCCAAGGATGATGACGTTCCAGGAATTCCAAAATCAAAGTCTTCGTCCAGTGATGATCAAGGGGATCGGGTGGAATCGAAACGTCATGGAAGTCCCAAAGAGCGATTGCCTTCGGGTGAAAAGTCTCGAGGCGAAACGGATGCACCAGAAAAACGGGATGCGTTGAGGAAACGGGATTCGTTTGCCAAAGGCTCTAGGGGAAGCAGTTCGAGTCTTGCAAAGCACGATGAAGGTCATGCAGTGAGGTCTTCCAGTGACAAGCGCAAGAGCGAAAAAGAAGGTTCCGAGAAACGGGATGAATTGAAGAAACGAGAATCGTTCGCGAGGGGCTCGAGGGGAAGTAGTTCAAGTCTACAAAAGCATGATGAAAGTCAAGGGCGGTCTTCCAGCGAAAAGCCCAGGAGTGACAAAGAAGGTTCCGAGAAACGGGATGAATTGAAGAAACGAGAATCGTTTGCAAGGGGCTCGAGGGGAAGTAGTTCGAGTCTACAAAAGCATGATGAAAGTCAAGGGCGGTCATCCAGCGAAAAGCCCAGGAGTGACAAAGAAGGCGCAGAGAAACGGGAAGAGTTGAGGAAGCGTGAATCGTTTGCTAGAGGTTCCAGGGGAAGTAGTTCGAGTCTACAAAAGCATGGGGAAGACCATGACTCGTATACGAGCTTGACCAAAACACCCACATCTTCCAAGGAATCTCGAAGACCTCCAATGAGCAGGAGTGGTTCTGGAAGAGATAGAGGCCATGACTCGCATTCTGCGAGCTTGACCAAAACACCCGCATCCGCGGAGGGACGCAGACCGTCTGTGAGCAGAAGTGGATCGGGAGGAGGGGAAAGGAGACGTTTGAAATCAGGGGGTGACAGGGTACAAGCTACTCCCAAGAGAAGTAGTATGAAAAAAGAGGGAGACAACTATACGTTCCAATTGCCTTTTAATGATGAAGCAGAGGGAGGTTTCGACGGTCATATGTCTTTCTCGAGGACACTCGATTTGGCTCGAAGCTTGCACGCAGATTCGTCTCATGATGGGCCTGGACGGCAAAGTGCCGGGGAAGGTTCTTTATCATCCTTTGTGCATGATACAGAGCAGGAGTTGAACCAACTCCTATCGCCTGGTAAGAAGAGCCACGCAGGAGAAGAATTCGATGGGAACATGTCCTTTTCGCGAACGCTGGAGTTGGCGAGAAGTCTTCACGGGACATCACCTCGCCCGGGCCCCAGCGACACGGACGAGAGTGAACGATCCCATCGAAGCCTTCGTCGTCCATCACGAAGCAAGTCAGGAGATAGCACTGATTCAGGTGAGCTCCTCTCGCCTCGAAGACGCAGCCACGAGTCGAGGTCATCGGGCAAACATCATGACGCACCAGTGACCCCTCGAACACCAAGGGTACCCAATCGCGCCAATTTGAAAAAGACGCATAGCTCCGATGACGTTTTGCTTGTGGAGCCAGATGAAGATTCTTGTGAACACCCTGTTACGCCCAAGGATCGCAGCCGCAGTCATCCTAGTCGGTCTCAATCTGGACGGTCTCCTCGGGATTTGGTTTCCACCGCAAGTTCCAGAGTATATCATTCACCGCGAGAGCAACTACGCCGCTCAACCTCCTCAAATACCTTCCTATCACCTTCGAAACAGCACGGCAGTCACAGCAGCAGCTCTGCATTTTCTTTCCAATCTCCTGTCCAGCGGACTCACTCGGGATCTGTGGAGAGCGGGTCAGTGTCACCTCTGTCTACTGCCAAATCTACCGCCTTTGAACGAATGAAAGAATTGGAAGAAATTAAAAGCTTCCTGAGTGCCGAGGAGTACGAAGAGAAACGACGGGAAATTCTCGCATCCATTTAGAGTGGGAAAAGTAAGAGTAAGCAGCACTCTAGCTACCTAGTAGGTAGTCAGCTATTAATCTGTAACGGACTAAAGCGACTCAATTTGTTGTATCAACTTTTGTGCAAGACGGCAGGCACACCTCCTCTCTCTCTAGAGCAACTACCTGGTACTACAGCAACACCAAGACCTTGACGAGTAGAGCACCTTATTGCTGCGTCAAGCGTACTTTCCTTTGAACAACCAACCATGGCAACTCCAGCTACTACAGCAAACACAGAAACCAAAGAAGGCGAAAAAGAAGAATGGGAAATCCAAAGAGACTTTCACAAACAACAAGCAGATCAAGCCTTTCGCATGGGAGGTTTCCGGACTGCCATTGATCACTACAGCAAAGCGATTGAATTGGACCCTGATTTCATTCTTGCCTACAGCAACCGATCTGCAGCCTATTTGAAAAATAGCGAAAAGTCCAAAGCTCTCAAGGATGCCGAAAAAGTGGTGGCTCTGGATCCCAAATTGCCCAAGGGACATTCGCGATTGGCCGCTGCCTTGCATTCCCTCAAGCGGTTTGAACAAGCCATGGATTCTTACAAGCGAACACTCGAGTTGGAACCCAACAATGCAGCGGCCAAAAATGGTGTAGAAGATTGTCAAGCCGAGTTGGATCGAATTCACAATGAGCAAGCTCAACAAGAGGCAGCCAAGGCTCCCTCGGAAGAAGCAGCAACAGCAGAGAAGGAAGCGGAAGAACCTGCCGAGGAAGAAGATGATCTATTGAATGACTTTTTTGCAGATGTGGAAGAAGCAACAACAAAAAAGAAGGAAGAGCCCAAGGCTACCAACGTCATCAAGAACGATCGGGTTGCATTGGGGACCGGTGCTGAACAAATGGACCGACTGCTACAATCCAACTATGAATGGCGAAATCTGAATCCGTACTATGTCCTGCAACTTCCACATACAGCAACCGAAGAACAAGTAGCCCGACGATACAAGGCCCTCAGTTTGCTGCTACATCCCGACAAGAATGGGGGAAGTGAACGTGCTCAAATGGCATTTGATATTGTCAAAAAGGCTAAGTCGATACTGGATGATGAAAACCGAGCCAAACACACACAACTGCTGGTAGAAGAGGGGCTGAAACAAGCTGATATTGTTTTTAAGCAATCCAAAGGGAAGAACTCGAAACCGTTGGAGGAATTACAGGAAACGGAGGTGATGCGCATCTTTGCCCAAGTGGAACAGAAACGTCGGGAAGTTGAGGAACGTGAGCGCAAGTTCGAACAACGAACCCAACAGCAAGAGGATGACCAGGAAGAAAAAGAACGTCAAGAAAGACAATTTGATAAGGCTTGGAGGAAGGAAGAACGAGTTGACAAACGAGTGGGGAATTGGCGCGATTTTGCAGGAGGGAAAAAGAGAAAAAAAACATAGCCAGGCTTACAATTTTTCATTTTTCATTGAATGGTATATCCTATAGAGAAGCATCCTCTGTGGCAATGGGGAATGCTCTCTTGTACCAGGTAGTGTGCTTCTAATAATGATATCCTAATCTTAATACATGCAACGTTCCTTTGTTGCATTGATCCTCAGTTTAGAGGTACACAGCTCGCTTCTTTCGCTTCATCCAAGGTTCGCAAACGAGGAAGCCCGAAAGTCTTTTTGTGTCTAGCAACTCATGCGCTCGAGATACTTTGTACAGAGGTACCCGATCCAAGATTCGTGGCTGGATATGACCATCCTTCAACAACGCAAGGAGGTGCTCAAGATCCTTTTTGCACATGCTTTTGCAGTTGTCCCATTGCTCGAAGACATCGTACATGTGTGATCTGCTCAGCCTTTTCAACATTTCCTTGTTCTTGGCACAAACCAACGTTTGTGGTCGCTGATCCCAATCGCCGACTTGCACATCATCGCCACCCATTCGACGACCACTTAGAATTAGTCGACCTTCCTTGGGTTTCAATGCCCTGTAATGAATAGGTGTGACATCTTCACGGTATCCGCCATTCGGAGCGAGAACCAAATCGATGGTACCTTCAATTCGGGCAATCCACTCAGTGGGTTCTTGAGATAGTGGCATGATGCCAAAGGAAATCAAAGTCTTCCAGTGCTTCTTTTTCGCCGTCGCGTAAATGTTTGCCACACCGGCATGTAGGGCCAACTCAATCATGGACACTCCCATGTTGTTGGACATCGATCCCACAATCAAAATGGATTTTCCACGCAGGGATGACTGAGTGTATCTGGCAGCTCCAACTTGACCATAGTGAAGGACTTGGAAAGCACTGAGGTACATCTCTGTCAAGCAGGCTGCTTGAGCTGGATCGACCCCATCAGGAACCTTCACAATGTCGTTCGTACTGATTGTTTGGTATCGGCTGTTACCGCCCCATTTTGTCAGGGCAAGGACGGTGTCTTTTGGCTTGAAATTCTCTTGGGACTTTTGCTGTTTTAGTTGGATGATTTTGCCAACATATCCAACCCCTGGTGTGATCTCTGCAGGAAGGGCATCTTGTCCCCACCAATCCCCACGTCGAAGAATGCAATCTGTCTCTGAGATTGTGGAAGCCTGCGTTCCCGATCAACTATAAATGAGTCGTTGTTCGAAGTTATCAAATGCTTGTTCTTTTCGTAGTGACTTACCTCAATTTGTACCACCGCCGAGTCCCCCTGAGTCGTGTGGTCTAGCATTGGTGCAGTGCCTAGCTGCCTGAGTTTAATTGTATTTCTTGGGTCTCGACCGAACTCTTCGTAGTACACGTCAAACTGTTGGTTCATGTTGTACTCATATTCATACAGAGACTGAGGTCCCTTGGCTTGAAGAAACTTGTCAGAGGGAACACCCATGACACCATTGACGTAGTCCGTTCCATCCCCGTGAACTGCATCATTTCTGGTGTTGTTGTCAGCAATCAGCCGAGCTGCTGGGAATACATCCCTTGCTTCTTCCGAGTCAAGAAGATGAATGACTCCTCTAGAATTCATGCGGGGAGCTGCACAACAAACTAGTTTTTTCAACCCAAATGCCTGCGGAGCGATTCCAGTGTCTTGAAAGTAGTTCGAGACTGTTGATCTTGAGTGGCTTGATACGTCGTTGTTGGCTTCGGGTTCTCGAATTTCTTCAACCTCTGGAGCTTCCTCTTGAATTAAAGCCAAGCTAGTGCTTTGTTGTTCGTCCACACTGTCTTCAGGGATTGCTTGGAAATTCAGACGGATCTCGTTGACGACAGGAGGATCAGGTTGGACAGCGGTGGAGGGCGCAGCAGAAACGTTGGCCTTGGGTGCCTGATTGGCAGCCCCAACAGCTTTTCTCGACAAATGATCCACATCTGTGCTCTTTCCAGTTGCAACATTTGTCTGCAACCGAGAAGGTCCAGTGTTGGAGGAGTCTGTGGAGTCGTCCGAGTCAGAGTCGTAGTCTTCGTTTTCAAACCCAAATGGATCCAACTGTCCTGCCGCTTCGAAGAAAAGACTGATAGGGTCCAAGTCTTCAACTGGGATTTCAGAGGAAGAATCTTGGCGGGTCTGTGCCATGTTTTTGTTGGAAGTGGTAGTGGCGGTTGTTTTTGTTTTTGTTTTTGTGGTTGCGGTTGTGGTGATGGCCTTCCGTTCGTTTCGCTCTTGGACCGCTTCTTTGGCTAGTTCCGTCTCCGTTTGTAGTTCCTGATTCTTTTTGAATCGTCCAAAGAAACCCTTTTGTTTTTGATTGGAGGATGTAGCCACATCATCTCTCTCTGTTAGGGAAGACTGAGACTTGCCCCTTTGCATGTTTTGAGACGAGCCGGTGGTTGTGATCTCCCGAATTGGCACAGTCTTGGTTTGGCTTTTTGTGTTGGTTCTAGAAGATTGCTTGCTCTGGTCTTTGTTTTTCTTGGAACCAAATCCAAACATCCTCTTCTTGTTGGTATTGTCAGAAGTTCCTTTGTTTTGCTTGGCTGCTTGGGAGTTCCAGCTTCTGCTATTCCCTAGCTCCCACGATGAGTCACCAACGTCATTTCGATTGTTTGACCTGTTTCCTCGGCGACGAAACCGGAAGTTGGACTCATCACGAGTCTCGTCAGCCCAGCTCTCATCAGAAGCACTGTCACTATCAGTAAAGTCTCCGATCGCATCCCAAAAGGATTCGAGGAACCCTGCCTTTTCCTCTTTGGGAGGCGGTTGTTTTGCTTGCCGGCCAAAGATTCCTCTCCCCTTTGGGGCACGTCGCACCTCTTGTGTTTCTACGTCATCATAGTCATCAAGAATGAACTCCCAAAGAGGGTCCAACACTGTCTTTTGGGTCGCCATGGTGGTAGCAAGTAGCACACCGATGGATCGGTCGATGCAGAAAAGTGCACGAAATGTGAAGGTTTCTGCGGCCGTTGGACGGGTTGGTAACTAGCCAAATCTCGTTCTAAGTGTGGTGTCGCCAACTTCCGTTTGTATGTGCGTTGTATGTGTATTGACGTTGACCCAAGATTCCATTGTTTGTTCGATTGAGTCGACTACCCGATTCGTGACTGGTCATTCTGATTCTTTGAGAAGGTATTCCACGAAACAGAAAACCACGCTAAACTAAAGAAATAATACCAGAGAAAGCATCAAAAGTAAATTGCAGTACCCTATGTAGATGATAGTGTATAATGGGTTCCTTTCGAGAGAAATATCTATTTACAGAATTCCTCGGGAGTGGCGAAAGGATCACGAAGCCATCCAGCAGTGGCAGGGCTAGACTTTTCGCCTGTCATGACTTGACGCAACAAAGTCAAAATGGCGACAGTGACTGGGCCTCCAGGAAGAGCCTTTCCATGCGCAAACTCCATATCAAAAGGATCTTCTCCAGCCCCGGTGGCCAACCTGGCAATAGGCACCAACTCGGCAGCCGTTCCAGTGCAGAAGGCTTCACAAAACGAAAAAAGTGAGAATACCCCAAAAACCAATACGAAGATCCAACAACCCAACTCAGCAAGAAAAATAGAACATACCTTCTGTGGCCTGCTTGATTTCTCCCACAGTGACATCGCGGGAAGAAACAGAGACATTCTCTTGACCAGTACTTGCAAGCATAGCCGGCTTGAGTTCCTCCTTGAACTCTTCAATCAAAGTAATGACGGATTCACGGGTTACTCCAGGAAGAATGGTCTCACGGTCCAAGGAAGGAGTCACGACTTCTCCCGTCTTGAGGACAAAAAAGACATTGGCCGCCGACATTTCTTGCAAAACAGCATTCTCCAAGTTTCCAGTGCTGGCATAGGTCTCCAACTCCAAAAACAAGTTGTCATGGAAACCTTGCTTCTTAGCATCCATGTAAGGTTTGAGAGCAGTACCATAGTTTCCAGCACATTTGACATTTCCTACTCCTCCCCGGGCGGCGCGAGACCTGCGAGTTTCCAAATGAAGATTCAAACCTCCTGTGGCATTCTTGAAATAGTTTCCCTGACAACGTACAAAAGGTGAGCCAACACAAGACAATTCAAAACAAACCAAATCCATTCGATAACATACGCACCGTAGGAGAGACGTAAAAGAGAAGACTGAACTGAGGACTAGGATAAAGTCCAAGCTGTTGTCCACTTCCCAACAGCATGGGACGGACATAAAGCTTCATTCCTTCTCCCTTGGGAGGAATCAAATGAGAATTCTCTTGCACGGCATGCTGAATTCCTCGAAGGAAAAGTTCCTTGGAAGGAGGCGGCAAACAGAATTGTTCGGCACCACGGACGAAACGAGCAAAGTTGCGATCGGGGCGGAAGACTACGGGCTTTCCGTCCTTGTCACGGAAACACTTGAGACCTTCCCAAATTGTGGTTCCGTAGTTCAACGAAGTAGTGGAGGGGTAGATTGGAAGACTAGTCTCCGAGTACTTGTACACAGAGTCAAAGAGACTTCCAGAGTCAGAAGCCAAGTCATAATGCTCCTTGGTGAATTCACTCTTGGTAGTCAAGTGCACGTACTTGACTTCATCGGGCAAGTTCATGTTCCACGGAAGAGCCTCGAACTCGATTCCTTCCTTGGGGGGCAAAAGCTCAGAAGTTGGCATTGTTACTAAAAACTACGAGTACTCGTACTGTACGCAACAAGAAAGAAAGTCAACAAGTAGAATGATGTTGGTCGAGAAAAAATAATAATGGCTTCCAAATCCGACGAGGTCCCAAGTACGTCGTAGTTTGGATTTCCATTTGATTCGGCACCACCGAAAATGGATTCCATCGAGTCCAATTTGGGTGATGGATCTTTGTTGACCAGCCCGACTCAGGGTGTTCGGGTGTTCGCCAGCCCTGCTGAGGGTTCCGCGAACTACCGGTAGGTAGGCCGTTGAACAGACGTCAACGCTCTAAGATCCTTGTCCCATTCGCCAAATACATAGACTTCATTTTGCCGTTCAAACGGATGCCGAGCCTCATTCATTCAGATACTACAGTCAACCTTTTGGCTACCACCTCCATCCCTTTCACTTTTTTCTTCCAAGTGGGTTGACAGTAGTTGACACCACCACCATCATTCTACCAACACCATGGGATCAAGGTCTGTTGCAACCATCGAAACACGTTTGGACAATAGCCACCAACGTGACAAGGATTCATGTGGAATCTGGTTGTGGTTCTGTGGTGAAGAGGAGGAAGATGATGATGATACGCTTCTGCAAGGATCGACCGTAGGTGAATCTACCTTGGAAGGAACCACTGTCGGGACTCTGGATCGCGATGATGATTCCATATCGGAATTTTCCCTAGACTTTGCTTCGATTGGGTTTGGACCCATGTCCAAATTAAACGAACGGGAAAAACAATTTCGAGATTACTTCTTGGGAAGCAACTCCAGTGAAGACGATGGAGATGAATCCGTCACCCGATCCTCTACCCATCGACTACACATGCACAAGGCAGCACAGAAGCAGAATAAGCAGAAGCAAGAAGCAATCCTTCAAGATTCGGTAATGACTGAGAAAGATACAAAAGAGACTCAACCTGTGGACAAGAGCGAGGTCAACAAGGGCGACGCAAAGGAGAGTCGTGATGCTCAAGCGGAAAAAGAAGAGGATGTTGAATCAAACAACTACTGCAACTGCTTTCCCTCTGCGCTTCAAGCTCCATCCACAAAAGAAAAAGTAGACAAGGTAGGCGAAATTGTGGAAACCAAACCCATCATGGAAGCTCTGGCAAAATCGACGCGAGAAATGAAACGACTACATGAACTCGAAAAGAGGCAACGAAATGCCAAGAATTTGGTTTCAACTCTTCTGAAAGAAGCAAATGCTAAACTACAAGCAGATTGTGAGCAACTGGAGCAACGAGACCCCGAAGAAGAGTCGGATATTGATGAATCATCGCATGGATCCATCAAATTGAGGTTGGGTGATGAAGAGGAACAAGGCGAAAAGCACGAGGAAACGCAGGAGGCAGCTTCAGAACCAACATCGCTGAAATCACCAACCGCAGACTCTCCAGCCATACAATTGGAGGCTCCCCGTAGCCCTCAGCCGTCAAGTCCTGAAGACGAAGGCGAAGTGATTACGTCTATCCCTAAAGTGGCAAGTCCTACCATGTCAAATATTGGTTCAACATCAACCATACAAGAGCCCATTGACCCTACACCAAGGGGGAGATATATGAAGTTGTCGGAACTGCGAAGAGCCGTGCATGAACTCTCCCGAGGAGCTTCGGGTCATGGTGGCCATGAAGGTCAGTACGAGTATGAACCAGCTCAAATGCTTTCACTGGAGGATCCCGTGGAACCATATCTCGCGCAGTCCAGGAGTGACCAGGTCATGAGTAGAGGATATTATGGAATGCATGGGAATCCTCCTGCAATGGATGAGAGACGATACATGCCCAGAACGTACCACCGTCAAGGTGAATTCCAACAACCCAGACGCTTCCAATCACCTCCCGAGGAATGGCAGGGACAAGCACGTTCACCATCCCCAATGCGACGAAATTACGAACCCGTTTACTATGAACCAGAGCAAGATTTGGAGCAAATGGGATATGCGATTCCTCACTGGAGGGGTTCCATGCGACCGAATCAGGCACAGTCGGTTGGACCTTACGGTCACCACCCTCACGCTCATGGATACCATTACGATGCGACAGGCTATGGTGCTCCCAGGATGGTAGCATCACCACCACGAATGAGAAGGGACTACCATGGAGTTGGACATCCACAACACTATCGCGGGCCAGAATTCGACGAGCACTCAGCATACTTCCCAAGTCAGCAAAATGCAAGCGAGGGCTACAAGAGAGGGTACGGCATGGCCTCTGCCTATCGCCGCCAGTATAGTTCACCTTCTGGGCGACAACGCTCCATGTACGCCGCGCCAAGAGACATCGACCGCCTTCACGAGTATTCTGCTCAAGGTGATGACTTCCATCACTACGACATGATGCGAAGCGAACAACTGCCGGCCTCGGTCCAGCTTCAAATGGGAGCTAGGATCGCTCGCCAGGAAAGTGAAAAGCTGGCACTAGCTGCTAAAGATTTCAAGAGAAGGGTTCAAATCCCAGAAAGGGGAATTTCGGCAAATTCATAATATTCTATAGGTTCCATTTTGAGGAATAGAAATTAGACCCCGTACATTGTCTGACTTCGTACTACGGTAGTACATTTCAGTGAACTCTGGTAATCGTAGTTCATTCGTTGACCTGTATTCTTGCTGAGTTATCCCCTTTTTCGGTGGTGGTGGTGGGCTTGCGGCGTGGCGGGAGACTCACAAATCACAAAGTAGAAAGGAGAGAAGAAACTCGGCAGCTGGAGAACATGCAAATGAGGTCCACGTTTCCTTCTACTACTACTAACGTTAGTACTAGAGTACCGATAGTACCTGTACGGTACTACTACTGTTAGGAGTATATTATTATGTATATTATTAATTATTATTGTTGTGCTTAGCCTTAGCAGCAGTACCTGGTAAAGGCTGGTGGTGTGGACAGGGGTAAAGATACGAACGTACTACTACTAGCAACCCCAACACGTCGATTGGTGGAGGGGACAGACGAAATGGCGCAGAAACTCGGGAGAATCTGCAAACGAGGTGCACGTTTCCGTCTTAATTGATAGGTGTGGACAGGGGCGCAAAAGCCACAAACACGTGAATTGAAGCGGACAGAGTGTCTTGTTGTCGGCATCAGTTTGCAATTTTCGGAACGCGCCGACTTTTTGTATCCAACAATAACTGGATTTTGATCGCGTTGCAGCCGGACGCTAGAAAAGGTTGTGATAGTAGTGCCCTTCAGTAGTCTATCGAAATCTTGGAACTCCTGGGAAACCACCTCATCATGCCCTATCGCACTCAATCGGATAGTGGGGGATAGTGGTTGCATTCATTCACTCCTGAACTACTACGCTGCTGCCACAACTCTCATATTTTTGCAAACCCTTCGATTTTCGACAAACCCAGTTGGACAAAAAATGTTGAATGCTTTAACACCGAAGAAAGCCTCGGGAACTTCAAAAGAAGTCCTCCATGAAGCCGAAATGTTTGGTCATGATCTGGAAGAAGAAGATGCCAGCCCCAAAGCCGATGATCTGAGCCTCTCCACCTCCAAAGAGGAAATTGCTATTTCCATTGGAGCAGCGGAAGACGCCAGAGTATCTTTTACCAGAACTATCATGTTGTTTGTGCTGATTACAGTTGCTACAAGCCTCTCCTTGGTGATATTCTTTGTCGCAAAACACTCAGAACACAATGCATTTCACTACGGTTTCGAAGTTGTCGCCGACAAACTAGCCAGGCAGTTCGAAGTCGGTGGAGTTCGAAGATTGACTGCCTTGGAGTCCTTCGCCGCCCAAGTTTCCTCGTATGCTCGAGCCACCAACAGTTCTTGGCCTAATGTTGTACTCCCTGATTACGAACTCCGTGGTCAGTACATCTCCGATCTCTCCGATATGCTCGGCATCGTTCTCTTCCCAATTGTTACAAAGGAAAACCGAGAGTCCTACGAACGATTCACAGTGGAAAACCAAGGGTGGATTCAAGAAGGTTTGGAGTTCCAGGGGATTCCCGAAGAGGACTGGGACTACGAATCCATGGACATTTATCAGGCTGGCTACAGCCAACAGTCGATAAAGCCCACAATCTCAGAGAAGATCTTTGCCACGAACGGATCACAGCCTATCGAAGAAACGAGCGATGGTCCGTATGCGCCTGTAAGTTGTGTTGTCATCTCTTTGAAATGATGATTGTATGTATCACCATTTGTGTTCACCTTAGCGTCTCACCGTATCGGATACCATTTCTTGCTTGAAGTTTTGGCAAATGTATCCTTCCGTCCCCGTAGCGACAACTCTCATAAACTACAATCCCCTCACTCATCCTACCCGCATGATTCCAATGCAAGCCGCCATGGACTATGCCAAGCCTTTGATTGGGAATTCTTGGGACTACGGAGAATATGACAACGTAGCAACTACGGTCCGACGTGCCATGCTCAATCTCTGGATTCTTCATGCCGGCATCGACGCCTCAAGGTATCAAGACGGTCCTGTGGCAGATCTCTACATTCCGATTCATGACAATGTCTACGATGAGAACGCGACACTCGTGGCTCTCATGGGCTCCACCATATACTGGCAAGTGTACTTTGAAGACCTCTTGAGTGACAGTGATAAGGGAGTCATTGTCATTTTGGAAAACAGTTGCGGCCAATCATACACCTTCCAAATCGACGGAAGTAAAGCGACTTACATTGGAGAGGGAGACATGCATAAAGACGAATACACTCACATGGGTATCGAGACAGACTATGGATCCTTCAGTGACTATCCGGAAGACATCAACGATATCCCCGATGGCCAATGCTTGTACCACATAAGGGCATACCCTTCTGACAAGTTTGCTGAGCAATTCTTGACATCTGCCCCTCGTCGATTCGCCCTTATCCTAGCAGGTACCTTTGCATTGACCTGTTTGGTATTTTTGTTGTATGACAAGTTCGTGGAAGTTCGTCAACGAGCCGTCTTGGACTCAGCCATGAAGTCGGGAGCAGTTGTGAATTCTCTCTTTCCCAAAGAAGTGAGGGATCGTCTCTATGAGAAACAAGAGTCCTCTGAAGACAAAGAGGGTAAACGAACGCATGCCTCTGGCTTTTTGGCCTCAAAAGTCCCGGAAATGGACAAACATACCGATCTTGAGACTGACCCGATGGCCATTGCTGACCTGTATCCAGAATGTACGGTTTGCTTCCTGGATGTGGTTGGATTCACCGAGTGGTCATCGGAGCGAGAACCAAGCCACGTTTTCAAGTTGTTGGAGACGTTGTACAAGTCGTTTGACAAGAGTGCCAAACGATTGAGCGTCTTCAAAGTGGAGACCATTGGAGACTGTTATGTCGCCGTCACCGGGTTGCCCCAACGTCAAGAAGATCACGCCACACTGATGGCTCAGTTTGCGGCTGATTGTTGCCTCAAGATTGGCTCCGTCACACATTACTTGGCTGATCAATTGGGACCGGACACACTCTCCTTGAATCTCCGAGGAGGAATGCACAGTGGGCCTGTCACTGCAGGAGTTCTCCGAGGAGCCAAGGCAAGATTTCAATTGTTTGGGGATACAGTGAACACTGCAGCTCGCATGGAAAGTACAGGCCAGACGGGCAAGGTTCAGGTGTCAGAAGAGACAGGTGAATTGTTGACGAAAGCAGGGAAAGAAGAATGGATTGTGCCTCGGGAAGATGAAGTGTTGGCCAAGGGTAAGGGAAGCCTCAGTACATTTTGGCTGGAACTGAATCTCGTCGATCGGGGACTCGAAACCGTTGGTTCTAGTACTGGACCTCCTCAAAGTGTATCTTCATCAGAAAAGGAACAGCGGAAGAGTGGAGGTACGCGGGTTACAGTTGAAACACTGGAAAGTTTTGGAACTCAATCGCAGTAACATGGACTAAAATGCCATTTTGAGCAACGCTTTTGTACCATGAGTGGCTGTTTGGTTTATTCGAATTAGTCATAAGTTTGTTGTCATTGATGTCATTTATCTCAGCATCAGCATTATCATCATCAGGCCCTCCCAATGCGAAGGATAAAGTTCATGTCATTTTCAAAATCCCATCTCCTCTTCATCTTCTTCATTCCGTCCATACTTTCTTGGTGCTTTCTCCGTCATCGATAAGAAATGTATTGGAGCAAGGTTATCCCTTGTTCCCGTGATACAGGTCGGATCCACCAACGGAGCAGAAATGCACTACCGTACTAACGGTGAAATGCCAAATCAACAATTTTAATATTCGCCTTCTACATGGATAGAGTTCCCCTCTCCTCGAGAAAGTTCTGTAGATATAAAGCTTCCATAGAGGGGATGGATACTATGATACGGTAGTCGTGATGTCACCGTGGCTTCACAGCAAAATCATCTTTAGCTCCTTTCATCCCAGCTCCTCGAATTGCGGCATCAACACAAGCTACTAGCAACTTAGTACTAACTAGTACTGTACTATCTCTAGCAAGTGCAATCATACTGCCACGCAAACAGTTTCACTACTCACCCTCCTGGATAGCTCTAGATTGGATATCACTGGGACTACATCCTGCTACCTGGCAGCCAAAAGTCATGACCATGGATCATTACTCAGTACTCATGATCCAACCCCAACATCAGCGACACTTTTAACTCAGCATCCAGCACTTTCATGTCAACACAGCACAACGTCACTACCTAGGACTAGCTGTAAGAAAGTGGGAAGGGTCTGTTGCCTCTTTGCCACGAGTACTACTGTACGAGTAGCAGCAGCAACAACAACACTGACATTCGAGTATCACCACAGCAATCATAATGATATGCCACATTTCTTGCCTGAAGAAGCTTGGCTGTTCTTCGTCCTCTGCTTTATCTAGAGTATTTTAACCACGCTAATGTTGGCATCTGCTCAAAACTTCCCGTGCAGACTTTTTTCACTCGGGTTCGCCTAGTACTGTTACTGGGACACACTCAAATAGTGCCCAAATCACTACCACTCAGAAATCCGAGAATTCGAGCGAAAGGAGGCAACCCACATCATCTTTTGTTGCTTCTTGTACAGTACTACTACAATTGCCACCACTACCTAGCAGCTAGCAGAAGGTCAACTCCGCAACGAGTATTGTCTGGGCCTTTTGTCAACATTCATTTTTATAGCACGCCTTTTCCCATTGGGACATAGTTCCGAAAAAATGCTGAAAGTTTTCACACCCAAGAAAGCCTCCAGGACCTCCAAAGCTGTCCTCCCTGAATCTGAAGCCCTAGGCCATGGTTTAGACGACGAGGACGATATCCGTCAAACGGGTGATGAGCTGAGTCTCTCCACCACAAAAGAGGAGACTGCTTTATCCATTGGTGCAGCTGAAAATGCAAGAGTCTCCTTCACCAGGACGATCATGATGCTCGTGTTGATTACAGTTGCTACAACTCTCTCTCTTGTGGTGTACTATGTCTCAGAAAACTCGGAACAAAATTCGTTTCACTACGGTTTCGAAGTTGTTGCCGACAAACTTGTCAGGGAGTTTGAAGGCGGCGGTGTTCGAAGATTGACCGCCTTGGAGTCGTTTGCCGCCCAAATTTCTTCGTACGCTCGAGCCACCAACAGTTCATGGCCAAATGTCGTACTTCCCGACTTCGAACTCCGTGGTCGGTACATCATGGCTCTTTCCGATATGCTTGGCCTTGTCCTCTTCCCAATTGTTACAAAGGAAAACCGAGAGTCCTACGAACGGTTCACAGTGGAAAACCAAGGATGGATTCAAGAAGGATTGGAGTTCCAGGGTATTCCAGAAGAGAACTGGGATTATGAATCCATCGCTGTCGTCCAAGCTGGCTTCAACCAACCGACGTTAAACCTGGCAATCCCAGAGAAGATCTTTGCGTTGAATGGAACTGATCCCATCGTAGAAACGGGCGATGGTCCATATGTACCGGTACGTTGCATTCTTCTCGTCATCTGGGAATGATCCAAAACTTTACATTCGCAAGTACCCCATCGGAGCGACTCACCACCATTTCCAATAACTTTCTTCCCACAGTTCTGGCAAATGTGTCCCACTGTCCCAGTGACACCAACCCTTGTCAACTACAGTCCTCTCACTCATCCCACCCGCAGTATTCCTCTTCACGCAGCCTTGGAAAGCGGGAATACCATCATTGGAAATTCTTGGGATTACCGAGAATCGAACAATCCAGCAACAGAAGGCAGGCGTGCCACACTCAAACTCTGGATTCTTCACGCCGGAATCAACTCGTCCACGTATGTTGATGGCCCTGTGTCGGATCTGTATTTCCCAATTCATGACGATGTCTACAGTGAGAACGCGAGCATGGTGGCACTGCTGAGTTCGACCATTTACTGGCAAGTCTACTTTGAGGATTTGTTGAGTGAAAATGACAGGGGGATCAGTGTCATTTTGGAAAACAGTTGCGGTCAATCCTACACCTTTGATGTCGATGGAAGCAAGGCGACATATATTGGACAGGGAGACTTGCACGAAACCCAATACACTCACATGGGCATTGAGACAGAATACGGTTCCTTCAGTAGCTACTCGGGTGATATCAATGACGTTCCCAACGGGCAATGTTTGTACCACATTCGAGTATATCCTTCGGATGAGTTTGCCAGCCAATTCTTGACATCCGCTCCCCGCCGATTTGCCCTCATTTTGGCTGGTACTTTTGTTCTGACCTGTATGGTCTTTTTGTTGTATGACAAGTTTGTGGAAGTTCGTCAACGAACCGTATTGGACTCTGCCCTCAAATCTGGAGCAGTGGTAAATTCACTTTTCCCCAAGGAAGTGAGAGATCGCCTCTATGAAAAGCAAGAGTCCGCAGAAGACCGCGAGGTGAAACGAACAAACGCCTCTGGTTTTTTGACCTCAAAGGTTCCGGAAGTGAACAAATTCCCAGAGCTGGAATCTGACCGCATGGCCATTGCCGATTTGTATCCAGACTGCACGGTCTGTTTCTTGGATGTAGCCGGGTTCACCCAGTGGTCATCAGGTCGCGAACCAAGCCACGTGTTCAAGTTGTTGGAGACGTTGTACAAGTCGTTTGACAAGAGTGCCAAACGCCTGGGAGTCTTCAAAGTAGAAACCATTGGTGACTGTTATGTCTCTGTGACAGGGTTGCCTCAACCGCAAGAGGATCATGCCACACTCATGGCTCAATTCGCGGCTGATTGTTGTCTCAAGATTGGTTCCGTCACCCACTATTTGGCGGAACAATTGGGTGCCGATACAGTATCTTTGAGTCTCCGAGGAGGAATTCACAGTGGGCCTGTCACTGCTGGAGTCCTTCGAGGAACCAAAGCTCGATTTCAACTGTTTGGAGACACGGTCAACACGGCTTCTCGCATGGAAAGTACGGGCAAGCCTTCCAAGGTTCAAGTGTCAGAAGAGACGGGCGCATTGTTGACGAAAGCAGGGAAAGAAGAATGGATTGTGCCTCGAGAAGATGAAGTGCAGGCCAAGGGGAAGGGCAGCCTTCATACGTATTGGTTGCAACTCAGCCATGTGGATCGGGGACTCGAGACGGTTGGCTCCACTACTGGACCTCCTCAAAGCGTTGCTTCTTCGGAAAGGCTGGAACAGCAACGGATTCAAGGCATGGGGGCTACAGTTGAGACAACTGAGAGTAGTAATGAAAGTCCAACAGCATAACAGTAAGGTCATAATTTCATCATCGTGTTGTTTGTGTTTGTAAGTGGCATGTGGCATGTGGCATGATGAGACAGAGAGTCTGTCCGGTAATAACCGTCGTTGGATGACATCGTGTCAGTCACTGCGGTATGGTCACGACCTACAGACAGACGGTCCCCTCACTGCAACTTGACAACCTAAATTACCATCATGTTACATTCATCGCTTGTCGTACTTTGGTGGTAGGGTAGTTGATCCAAAAACTTCTCATCTTCTCAAGACGATGACAAACATCACCTTGTAGAGGACTCAGCGTCAGCTTGGTCTTCCTCGAACTTGCGACGTATCGGTGGTTGGAGTATCAAGGGGGATAGACCCACGCTAGATCCACTGGATACTCTTCCACATCCAGAGGAGGGAAGACCGCTGTTCTTCAGAGGCTCAGCGTACGTTGTAGAGACTGGGGTTCGACTCCATGACTTCCATGTCCCGTACCTGCGCCTAAGGGTTGGGCGGGTGGGAAAGAAAGAAATAGACACAACACCTCGTGAACAATTACCTGGACAAGGACCAAAAGAGGTTAGACGGCAGGCCCAGTAGGCAGATCGTAGCGAGCGATCTTCTAACGTCGTTTTGGTTTGATTGTGAGCCAACAATCGGCTTCCTCAACTTTCTCCTTCTCTGTGGACCACAGGTTTCAGTTTCTCCTGCCGAATGAGGGGTTGTAGTTTCACGGTCCGTCTGTCTGCCGATTATGACCGTACCTCCCAAGCTTGAGCACGGGTTGGTATGGTCACGACCTACAGACAGACGGTCCCCTCACTGCAACTTGACAACCTAAATTACCATCATGTTACATTCATCGCTTGTCGTACTTTGGTGGTAGGGTAGTTGATCCAAAAACTTCTCATCTTCTCAAGACGATGACAAACATCACCTTGTAGAGGACTCAGCGTCAGCTTGGTCTTCCTCGAACTTGCGACGTATCGGTGGTTGGAGTATCAAGGGGGATAGACCCACGCTAGATCCACTGGATACTCTTCCACATCCAGAGGAGGGAAGACCGCTGTTCTTCAGAGGCTCAGCGTACGTTGTAGAGACTGGGGTTCGACTCCATGACTTCCATGTCCCGTACCTGCGCCTCCGCCACCCACCATTGTAACGACAGTCGCTGAGGTGCTCTCTGGCCTGTTGAGTTTTGGCCGAAGAGCATCACACTGTCCGGCCATTCCATCCCTCGCTCAATTACACCGGACAGTGTCTGCAACGCCCAAAAATTACCAACAGATTCCTCGCTTTTCGCTGCATATCTTTCTCTCCTCCTTTGTCCGTTTGCGAGTTACAAGGCACGGGAAAACTGTAAGAATTTGTCTGCCAACATTTTCCGTTCCGTGTAGATCACCCGCATTGGACCCTTCACAACTTGTTCCTCCGCGCTGCCCCAACGATTAATCCATTCTATCATCTCGTTCGGGACATTCACTTGTTGAGCTCGCGTTGTCGCACCTCGCCGGAGGGACCTTCCCAGATGGTAATCCTCAGTAACAACCATCTCACTGGGTAGCAGATCTTCGTTCTCCCGCTGGATAGCTTCCAGACAATCATAAAACATTGGATTGAATGCACTCATGATTTTCCTTCTCCCATCCGCGTGGTGGAACAACCAATCCGAGCGGGCGCCGACACTGTCAATATGCCACAAGAGCCTTTGAAGCCAAAGCAATGGCTCGAGTCCCGAAGAAGTCCGACCAGCAATCAAACACAACAAATGCACCGGCTGGTTACCGCATCGCTTGAACGTTCCATGCAGAGCCAGCCCAATGTGACCTGAAGCATCCGATCCCGATTCCGAGGGCCATTCTATTTGGGCTCTTGTCCGACTTAGCACAGCTTTTGTGGTCTCCCAACCACGTAAGCTGTGACAGTAGGTTAAAGAGAAATAGGTAGCCCACTCCGCGACTTCTCTGGCTCTTGTCATCTCTTGGTTCCTCACTGCTTCCTCCCATTCTGTGTGTGCCCGTTTGTTCATTTCTAACATTAACTCGATTGAGACAGCTGCGTCTCTTTTGACTCGCTGTCCCACTCGAGCCTCGAAACCTTTGATGAAGGCGGCGAACCATTCAGAGTCAGTTGGAGCAGTGGACAACACTGTCCTTTTATTCTCTGATCGCATAGCCACTGGAGTAGCTCCTTCCAGTGAGGCTCGATAAAAATTAGAGTGAACCGAACGTGCTCTCCTAGCCGACGAAAACTTCTGGAATTCCTCGTGCCGCCCTGGTAGCTGCGACTTGAACAGCACTCCCATCGCAGCTCTCATCCCAACGTCGATGCCAAGTCTTGAGCTTAACACACTTCCCGGCGCTGGAGAAACCTCTCCGAACATATCCACACCCAAATGTTCTCCAAGAGTCAACTGCTCCCGAAACAAACGCCTGTTCTGTGCTACCGTAGTGGAGGCTCGACTCCAGAAGGCGTCGAGATTTGCTCTCCGCACATATCCAAGCAATTCTTTGTCTCCAGGACGAGAACGATCTGCCGGTCTGGATTTCATTGTAACAAACTGGCAGTCGTCACAAATGAAAAGGCAGATAAGATGGTCTCCACCCCTTGCGGTCATGAATTTGGATTTGGCATGTTCATCCTCTTCCAGATCCACGTTCTCTCCTTGTGTCGGGTCTTTCTCCCGCCACACTGAGAAACGCATGTAGGTTGGGCTGTGATAACAATTTGGACACCACGCCCCATGGCAGAGACCGAACGTTCCTTGCGGCCGTCCAAAATTGGCGCAGCATACGGACTCCGGATACGAAATCTGAACGGAGCAAAGCTTGCATCTGACACGTGAACGGAACAAGGACTGGGACATTCTTCCAATCCCAGGGTGAACAAGAAAGCAAAGGTAAGTAAATTCCAACATACAACGGTTCACACATTTCAGAGGGCCAACATGGACTGCCGGGTTCGATCACAAAATACAGGTCTACCGCCTTCAGGAATCGCCTCCGCCACATCGGAGTCATTAGCCGAGGTATCAGGACAATTCCACACAAATGCTCGTGCCTCTTAACCCGTCCCAAAGCCAACTCCTCCAAGGCGTGGACGGCTCCTGCTGGAGGTAGATCCCACACCCAAACAGTGTCTGGACAGAGAAGCTCCCATTCTCCCACTAGAGTCGCTTCCCTGAACCAGTCACTTGGTGTAGCCCACCGTACTTTTGAACCCGTAGTCCAGCTGCTGATCCATGCCTCTACACCTGGATGCCTTTCCCGCGGAGATCGATGGAGGGGGACGTGGACTGTAACCGAATGAGTAAGTTTCTGAAGGTCAATTTCGCCTCTGGAGAGCCCATCAGTTCCTTCCAAAATCATTCGTGTACCGGCCACGTGCACCACCCTCAGAACAAAATTACCTGTGATCTCTAGTTGTCTCAATTCGACCACTAGATCAAACAGTTTCCGGGACGTTGACGTTCCTCTCCAAATTGCGCTTTCGGTGACCGCGTTATCAGTATATACCCAGAGTTCATGTCCAAGGAGTTGCTGTTCGTCTGCGAGCTCCTTCACATGCGTCACAAGGTTTCGGAATTCTCTAAAATTCGATGATTCCTCACTTGCCTCTGTGCACCAAAATCCACGGCGTACTTTGAACAAGTCCTGACCTATCTTGAGATTGTGTGCCCGGCTTGGCTTGCGCCATGTTCCTCCAAAGCCCTCACCAGATGCATCGACGAACCCATATGCCAATGCAATGCTAGATCGGACCGGTCGCAAGAGGACCATTGTAGGCGATTCTCTTTTGAAGAACTCTCTCCACACATCGAGGTCCAGACGAAGTCTCGGTACCGGTCGCACAAACTGAACTTGTCGTTCCTCCATCTCTGTCTCCAGCGGTACCATCGGCTCAGCACATTCCATGTCCAGCGGCACTTCATCACCCTCCAACTCCATATCCTCGAGCGCATCTACCGAATCGTCAGCCACAGCCCACCCTTCCTTGTCCTTTGGTCTCTTCGTCCAGGCCGATAATGTTAAATGAAAACCTTTCAAGTACGGTTTTAGATGAGTGTATGTGAGAGAAACATGCACAAGAAAACCTCGAATGGACAGCAACCGCCGGTAATCGAGACCCTCTGATGTCGGATTATTCTCGAATGCCTCTAATGCAGCTCTGACTTCTTCTAAGTGTCCTCTAACACGATCCCATTTCTCTTGCGACACAAACTTGCGATCCAGCTGATGTGACGTGTGCACTACCGTCCCGGCCCATGCTCCTGACTCTTGAGAAACAGGTCGTCTCTTCCGGGCTGCGTCTTGAATTCCCAAGTACTGAATTTTTGACGTTACCAACCTCACTCCCTGTTCTGTCAGGAGTCGATCCGGACCAACAACTCTTCCATCGTCGACATAAAAGACAACAATGGTAGCTTGTTTTCCGTCCCATCGTAGAAGCATGATCCAAGGGAGGGTAGGGTTGTAGTTGGGGCTTCCCGGGAGATTTAAAGTGACCCGTTCCCAGTGGAAAGGGTTCTTTCTCTCCTTCGTATTTCCAACAGCCCACTCCACTGCACGGGATAACATCCTCACAGCTAGATACGGCGAAGGTCGCCATCCAAATAGTAATCGATCCCAAACCCACATTTTTCCGCCGAACTTCTTTCTCAATTCGTCAGGAAGATTAACTCCAGCAAACTTTTGCTCGAGCGGGTGCATTTGAAAGTTATGGAACATCTCACCGATGTCCATGTCAGCAACCCACCCGCCACAAGGCAGCCGCCGAAACAATGAATCTGGGAGAGGCAGAAAGAAAGATGGAACGAAGATTGAAGTGTTTACTCCATTCTCCGTATCGCTCCATACCACTCGGATGTCGTCCTCGCCCTTTCCCACAGCAAAATGGGGAATAGCAACTCTTACTTCGTTTGGGACACGAGCGACTCGAAGGTAACGTCGGACAATGATCTTTGCGATTTTCTCGTTGATCATCTCTTGAATCTTCGGGGTACATGGAACTTTTCTTGCAATGGGTCGTCGGGGAACCCGCGCTATATGGCTCACTTTTCCACCCAACAGAGCTTCCCGTCGCCATAATGGTGGCCAACGCCAGAAGAACAATCGGCTCCCATCTGACCATTCAAACCATTCTGAGTTTGCTGCACGACGTACGCAATCCCTGACAGCTTCCCGAATAGTACCCATGTCTTTTACAACCCTCAGACTCTCACTCAAGGAGGCAGCTTTCAGATGCTCGCACCCCTCCCGAGTTACTCTTCTTTTCCACCACCTCAACATCCATCCTTGAAATATTGCACGGGCACGGTTCCCAGCAGCGGTCTTTTCACCTGGGGACCACATACTAGTGTCAACACCGGCATCGTCACTCTTGGTAGCCTTGGAAACTGCTTTGGGTCCCGTCTTCTTCCAGAACCAACAAAAGTATGACAGTCTGGCCAAAGATGAATCGGTTTCACCCACATTTCCTGTAAGCCCGAAGTTCTGAGCCGCCCATGGTTCCAAGGATTGTTTATCGATGGCTTCTTTCCATTCTTCACTATCTGGACTCGATACACTCTTCCAACCCTTTAACAAAATCTCCAACCAAGTCACGGCATGCAATGCCACCTCCATGTGGAACTTCAGCGGTAGCACTGACCCATTATTCCAATGCCATGCAGCTACAAGCATTTTTGGATCAGACTGTACGGGCATGTCGAGAATTTGAGCAATCTCCTTCTCTAACAGGCGTCGTGTGTGCCATCGTTTTCTCATCAGGGAGTGACAATTTACAACCACTTTGGATAGGGGTGGGAGGGGCCAAGGGAAGCAACTTCCTCTGTCCCGTGTGTCCCAGCAAAAGAGCGGTGATTCTGACTCAGTAACAGGTGCCCAAACAACGGGATCAACAAATGCTGCTGGTGGTCTTTCAGCATATGCCACCTTGTCAATTTTCATACCATCGCTCGCCCACTCTCCCTGCCATACTACCCACGTAGAAGCAATTGTCAGCCCGCTCAACTTCCGATGTTTCAAACGTTGACAACCGTACTCTAGTCCCATTTCTTTTGAAATGGTGCACAACCTCCGTGCCACATTCTTTGGGCAAAAGCAGATCCACCCAGCCAAGTGACTCATGACTTCGTATACCTCATTCGACCAATTTTCCAATTCCAAGAAGCCAATAGCTGTCAATCCTTCAACACTCCATTCCTCCGCCAAACCAACCCATCGGGATGACTCTTCCACAATGAGCTTTTCTCCCAGCGCCTTCCGCTGATCGATTTCAAATAGTTGTTCAATGTAATGCTTGCTTTCTTCATTCAATGGTACACAGACAGGCGTGTTCGGACATGGGATTTGTGTAAATGCTAACCGCCACATCCAGGACACATCACTACAGATGACAGGGACGATTTTGGTGAACGTGATTCTACATCTTAAGATACTTTCCATGGGTATCTTGCCATTTGTAGTACCTGTTTCCATCCTCATCACTGCCATCCGTTCCCGTCACAAATCTTTGGTCTTTGTTTCCAAGTTACTAATTCGCGTCTTGAACCCTGACATTCCAGACAAAAGACTTTCTGCCTTGGCCAGCCGGGTCTCAACTGATCCAGAGGGTCCAGTGGTCATAAGCTCTGAAACCAACACCGTGTTCAGCACCGAGTCATTCCTGAAATTGTAATCCAAGAAATCCTTCATCCTTCGGTGAGCGCGAATCATCCCCCACAACAAAACCTCCAGATTTTTCCCATCAAATACTGGTCTGGAATTCCTCGCATCATGTAGCTCCCTGAAGACAGCGTACAACACATTAAGCATAATGTTCCACACTTGTTCCTTTGTGAAGAACGATGTCTCTTCTAGGTCGGCAGCCCATGATTCAATTTCGTTACACAATGTGGTAACGAAATGTTTCGACTTGGTGATCATGTCTCTGGCCAAAGCTTGAACCTCTGGTGAACGAATGTTGTCAATCGTTGCATTCACTTGATTGTAGATGTTCGTTGTACCGTGTGAGATTTTGTAACCCATGCCTTGGCCTGACCCTTTCCATGCCTTCCGATCCTTAATCTTGTACTTGAGCCTGGTGGCATCATCAGAGCCTTTGTCCGCCGATCCAATAAGAATTGCTGGAAGGACGGACAAAAAGCTTGTGACAACACGGCTTTCCAAATCAGACTTTAGCTTGGCGTCCGCAGTTGCTTTCAACATTCCGAGGGCACCTAGATGTCCTTCGCAATCTGGAATGATTGAGTGCATCAACGACGACGCATCATGGAAAATTCCATAGTCGAGAAGAGGGTCTCCAATCCACTCTTTCAGGTCTTCAGTCGAAGTCCAGGTCCAATTGAGCATAGAAGCTACTCCACTAATGCTTGTAGCAGCCCTAAGCTTTCCCAGCTCGTTCCTTGTACGTACGAGGTCGCTACTGTGGTTTGCAACGGTGTCCTTCAGAACGAGAAGCGTAGATACTTCTTTGTCCCATTCTTGTTTGACAACATCCAAGGTACCGAGGGTTTCGGCCATGGCCTCACACTCAATTCGATACCCAGCCTGGACAGCCGCCAATTCATTCCCTTGCGCTCCGAGAATGAGTTGTTGGCTGTTGAGTTTCGCCTTCAGTTCGTTGAGTTCTCTCTGCGTTTCCTGAAGTTGGATTTGCAGCTGTCTCACCAAAGACAAACACTCGTTGTTTCCAGACTCCACATTAGCTTTGTCCTCCGTGGGATCGTCTCCATGATTAGTGAAAAGATCAACCACAGCTGGGGCCACTTCCTCCGACTTGCGCTCTTGTCCTTCCCTTGGGTTTCGTTCTGCGGTCTCTGCATCACTTTCAGCTTGTCGTCCACCTCTTCCAGCAACCTTCGATGCCAAAATGGAGCCCTTACTCAAACCTTCACCCAGTGCTCCCAAAAAGGTGGCCGCAGGTTTGTATGCTCCGACCCCCATAGGGGTAGGTGCCTGCTTTTCAGTGACTTTTGGAATCTTTGATGAAAGTTTGGGTTTCTTCGGGCTTGAGGTCTCAATTTGACTTGGTTGAGGAGGGTACAACTCAGGGTGGGTGACTTCGTGAGGGCTGGGAGGAGTTTCATTCAGCACCTGCTCTCTCCACCGCCACATCAACAACTTCCACTGCCCTGGCGTAAGGATGAAGGAGGGACTTGGGGTCGCTCCCCCTCCTGACGACTCTTGAGTGATGAGATTCTCCATGTCGCTGGAGATAGGCCCATCAACGAGCGGCAAATACGGTGTAGCGAACACACCAGCTCTGACGGCACTACCTCCGGGAATGTACCACCCAGGTTCCACGTTTGCCACCATAGTGGCTTGGTGGCCTTCGGTTGTGCATGTGTGTTTTGGTTGTCCACAGAACCTCAAACGTTCTGTGTTCTTTCCGACACGACCACGACAGGAGTTGCTATCCACCCGGACAAGATAGACCTTGTTTCCGTTCCAATCACCCGCTTCTTCAATTGCCTCGACCAGTTCTCCGGGACGCCCCTTCCCCATGGGAGGGTTCTGGGCTCCAATAAGAGCCACAGCTGTCTCCAGATCATGACGGGCGACCTTGAACACTTCAACGGCATCCAATGGCTTCGGTACCGCTGGTGACGATGCAGTGGGCATTTCTCTTATTCACACCTCCACACCTACGGAGAACGCAACAGAAATAACGAAAGAAAGAAATAGACACAACACCTCGTGAACAATTACCTGGACAAGGACCAAAAGAGGTTAGACGGCAGGCCCAGTAGGCAGATCGTAGCGAGCGATCTTCTAACGTCGTTTTGGTTTGATTGTGAGCCAACAATCGGCTTCCTCAACTTTCTCCTTCTCTGTGGACCACAGGTTTCAGTTTCTCCTGCCGAATGAGGGGTTGTAGTTTCACGGTCCGTCTGTCTGCCGATTATGACCGTACCTCCCAAGCTTGAGCACGGGTTGAGTCACGAGTCGTGCAGTCATTTCCAGCGATTTGTTTAGCTCGTCAACTTCCAGCCTTGATGTTGTTGTGCATACGATCTTCCCACAATGGCCAAGGTGAAGAAGCCTTCCAACAATAGGCAATCCAAACTGGTCGCATTGTTTTTCCTATCAGTATGTTCGTATGGCACTCTTAACTTTTTGCTGACAAACAAAGCTCTCAATCATGAACAAATCTCCATTTTAGCACAACACCAACATCAAGGGAACTCAGATCCAAGTAATGGTGCAACAAACAGTAACCAATCTTTGTTCGATACTCCTCCCTACGAAATCCCGGCTTCTACCAAAAGCCAAACACGTATTATTGGATTCTGTAATTATCATTTCCGCGCTGTAGGAGTCGCTTGGTACGAGAGAATGTCAAGGTTGGGATACGACAATCATATTCTGGTGGCAACCGATCCACGCATGGCCCAATATCTACGGGAAAATCACAAGTTTCGCTATCATACTTGGTTCCATGAAGGTTTTCCACCCCAAGTCAAAACCTGGCCTAGACCCAAACAAGATCATGCATATTTGGAATTGCTCATGGCCGTTCGATGGAAGTATTTGCTACGTCGTTTAGAGGAAGGAACGCCTATAGTGTTGACCGATGTCGATAATATCTTTACCCGCTATTTGGATGTGGACGTTGAATTTGTACAGAAAAATCCGTCCATTGATGTTTGGCATGCTTATGCTACGAAATTTCCTCGAAAAGCCTTTTCTCGGCAAGGTTTTGTGGTGTGCAGTGGCATGTCATGGTGGAGACCTAGCCCTGGAGGCATTGCCTTTGCTCGTTTGATGCAATCTACTTGTGGAGATATGTGCGATGATCAACGCGTACTCAATGATCTTATGATTGATTCTACCCAGTTGAACATGACTTGGATGTGGACGGATCAAGTTCGTCGGACGGTTATTGACAATGCAACCACTGGGGACCCTCGGTTTCTAGGCCTGCCGACGATTGGAGTCCAGGGTGTGGCATCCCAAACGGGACATCGTGCTCAAGTGTGGGATCGAGACTTTGCCTTGCGTGGTCCATTGAACCCTGAGCCTTGTCCTCCGAAACTTATCAACTGGGTGTCCATGCCCATCCTCGAGGCCAAAAGTCGACAGGAAGCCTGGAAAGCCAAATTGGACTCTTTTCAACAATGGGATGAACATTGTACCTAACCAATGGAAAGAAGCTACGAGCAACTGTTGCTGATTTCAAAAGATACACTCGAAGCATCTGCAGAAAAGGGAGCACCAGACGATGTCTGATCAATCAAATGAACGCGGAATGTACCCGTCCCGATTCCTTTGGCTCGGAAACCTAGAACCATTGATTCCATAGCTTCGGTGCATGTTTTGGTTCCACAAGACAAGGTCCAAGTCACAAAATTGCTTCCCAAAGTCTCTGGATTCTCCGCGGCAGGCCACATTCCTACCCAATCGCCAACCTGTGGGTTGCAATTGAAAAAAGAAACGATGACAATGTCGTCACTTTCAACGTAGCAGGTTTTGTCGACAGTGAGCGTGCTCTGACATCCTGTAGGAGAAGGAGTCGGTGCTGGCGTTGGTTGTTCCCGCGTTGGTTGCCTTGTAGGATCTCGAGTGGGTTCTCGAGTGAGACTGGCTGTAGGGCGTCGCGTTGGCGATTCCGTGGGTCGTTTTGTGGGTGCCTCTGTAAGGCTAGCGGTTGGCTGACGAGTCGGGCGTCGAGTTGGTTGCCGTGTGGGGGCTCGTGTAGGATTTGCAGTCGGATGACGAGTAGGAGCTTGGGTGGTAGGATGGAATGTCGGAGCCCTTGTCGGTGACACAGTAGGACGCGAGGTGGGGGGCATTGTCGGGTGATTTGTGGGGTCCAAGCTAACAGTCATTGTAGGAGTTTCGGAAATCTGCGGCGAAGGTGCATTGCTAGGCTGAAAGCTAGGACTGGATGACTCTGTTGGCGGAATTGAGGGAGGAGCCGAGTACGGGGCGGATGTTTCTGGGTTTACAGCACTGCTAGAGGATTTGGGTTGTGAGTCATCTCGCGTACCAAGAAATACCGCGACAGCCACAACGACCAAGAGGAGACACAATAGGAAGGCACAGAGCGCGGCCCCAACAGGCCTCCTACGACGTTTTGTTTCTATTGGCGTCTGTTTCTCCAACTCTGATCCTTCATCAGAACCATCTTCAGAATGCCCCATGCTCTGCAAATCGTCCGTATGAACCGATTCCGCCGAGCTATCTACAAGTGAAACCTCAATTGCTGGGTTGTTCAAAGAGGCCTCGTCAAAGGGGAACTCTGATGTTGAACTGCGTGATACGGACGCCTCGTCACTGGTGGGATGTGTCTGAGTGATTCCAACCAACCACTTGGCTCCTGGTATTTCGAGTTGCAGGAAACCGGGAGAATATTGATCCGAGTCTGTATCATCTTGTTTTTTTGCTGTCGAAGAAGGCTTTCCCAAACCGAGTGCAGACACAATATTCCGCTTTTGTATGACGCCATCGGTGCTTGCAGCATCTGACGTCTCCGCTGAGTCAAAGCTTGTGTTCAAGGGTACTTCGTCGATAGCGTTTATCCTCATATTGGAATTGCGACCCGTTGCGGATAGGTGAAGTAGATTGATTCAATGGCGAGGAAGCTTGACCCGATTTCTTCGTCCCGCGTGGTGGTGAAACCTCAGCCCACAGTCAATGGAGAGAAAGAGAGAAAGTAGAGTACGACTCATTTACTCCATTGGCTTCCGAAGAATGAGGCTGGCACATCATGTGGAATATAGCTTTGCATGCGTCATGACGTCACATCGCGTGATTTCCCAGTCGTGACATGACATCGGAAGCCTAACATCAAGAGGTTTTCTATTGCTTTTCATATAGATCAAGCATGATAACGTCAACCCTAACCTACTAGCTGAGTCTTGATTCTTCTCAAGTCTATGTATTTCTCATAATTTCCAACCATTCGGATGCTACCTACGAAAACAATTTGTTTCGACATCCTCCTGCTCACAATTTGCACAACCCACACCTTTTTAGCAAGGGACATCGTAACGATGGAATACTGTGACGGTGGTTGGGTGGCAGAAACATAATTCTACACTTTTGAAATGCTGGAGTGGTACACGGCGCTATCTATTCTTATTTTTAAACATCCAATGTCGCCATGCACCAGAATCGGAAGGACAAAAACCTTATGGGGGAGGTTTGGCACTGGGCTCCTCGTCCCAAGATTGTATGGAATGAGTCACGTCATACAAAGAAACTGACGGCTCAGGTGTGCCGCTGAAGGCAGACTCCTCAATAATGTTGGATTTACTAGGAGAAGAGGTTGGACGCTTGGTTGAAAAAAATGTGACCCGTGGAGTTCCCGAGGTTGTAGGATACATGGTGGGGAACAGAGTAGGTTCTGGAAACACGGTGGGAGCACGAGTGGGGGAGTTGGTCTTCCTCACAGTAGGATGATTTGTTGGCGTCGACGTTGTGGGGGTGGTAGGTTCGTTCACACTAGGTGAAGGAGTGAACGTGGGAGAGTCGGTCGGTGGTGATGTGGTAGGTGCTGCCGTCTCTGGATCTACGATACCAGAAGGACCACCTGAGCGGGGATTCGTTCCAAATGCCACTGCAAGTCCAATAATAAGAGCCAGGAGGAGTATGAAAAATAGAACACACATCCGTGCTTTGCGTCGTGAAAAGGCTCCATCCTCATCACCAGTAACCATTGGGGCTGGAGTGGCAGCAGGAGCTACCCAAGCGTCTTCTAGAGGCACCCCACTTTCCACAGCCGTAATTTCATTTTCAAACTCGTCCACATCATCCATGGGGAACGCGGCCCCAGCAACTGGACCACCACCCACAGATGCTTCATCAAAGGGATAATCCATGGACTCCGCCCGTTCTTGGAAACCTCTCTCTCGCAGATTTGCTCCTCCTCCACCACCTCGGGCAACTTGCTCCACTGGGGCAGGATCTGTTTGCCATTTCAACCAAGGTGCTCCATCGTATTGTGAGAAACCAGGGGAGTATGCTTCTTCATTCTCTAACTCCAATTGGGGTGACATGGCATTTCCCAAGCCGAACACAGAAAATACCTTTCGATTCTTGGATGTGACACCAGAACCAACTGCATCCGACGCCTCCATGGAATCGAAACTCTTGTTCAAAGGAATCTCATCGCTAACTCTTCCTCTCATGATGGTGCTACGGCCACTGGTGGGCTGACGAGGCATTCTCAAACAGAGGGTTTGAGAACTACTGCATTGTGATGGTTTCCTCTAGAGTTCGTTCGATCGATCGTTCCAGGCACACGTGCTTGACAAGATACCCCGTCCTGGAGGTTCTCGATCGCTCTAACTTGCATGCCACTGTTGCTAGTAGTCGCAGTAGAGAGTGGAGTTGCCTTGCTCGGGAAAGCAAGTTCCATTACGATTGAGCAACCGGGATCTGCTTGGAAGGAGATGTTTCACATCATGTGTATCTTTTACTGGCATTCCGATAGCCGTTGTTTTGTCGTTCGTGGTCTACCGCTCCTATTGAAGTCGTGTGATGACGTCACACAAACAAAGTAGGTGTGACACACTGTATCATGCATACATAGCATAGAGCTGATAGTAGTAGTATGACGTATGACCCATTCCGAGCATCGAGCAACGGCAAACGGCACCCATGTTGCTAGATTGTCAACAAGAAGAATCATTTGGATGATCTCGTACAGTACTCGTACGTCGCCGGAAGTCTCAAAGTATAACCGAACAGACAGATGAGTTTTTGTTGGATACTTTCTTCGTAAAATATGCCGGTAACTCGTAGCCGTGAATCGGAAAGGAAACAAACATCAAGAAACTATACGATGACAATATTCTTAATCTGCATGGAAATCTCGTCCACAATGAAGGGGTCTGTGTGCCCAGGAGTCTCAAAATACACGGCCAAGTCCATCACAGGATACGCCAATAGAGCACTGCTTGCTCGACTGAAATCGACCGAAATGTCCTCCCAGGAATGCGATGGAATGTCTGCACGATAGTACAGACTCACGTAGTTCACACTCGTTGTGCCTTCGTATCGGATGCGGAACGTTACTTTGAAGGACGCGCTGGCTGAGTCACTCAATATCTTGACGGACATGGCAAACGTATATGTCGTATCAAACTGGAAGCGGCTTGTGACATACTGAAGGATACCTGTGTATGTGTTGCCTCGATCCGAAACCGACGCTGCCCCACTTCCTGCTCTCACATCAAGTGTCTCGAGTGTCACTGTTCCACTTCCAATACGAGCCCAGGGACAGACACCCTTGCTGGACGCTTCAAAGTCACCATTTGTTAGAATGTTCGTAGGAATAGCTGTGGGCGCAGAGGTTGCTCCAGGAGCTGATGTTGCCAAAGGTTGATACGCATATTCACACACAGAACCATCCGGCAAACAACAGCGATCATAGGACTCTTGCACAAATCCAACTGAACAAACATCATCGTAGGCTGTTGTCACAGGAGGAGATACGGCGCAATAAGCTCCATTCTGCGTGCAATCGGCAAGCACTTCAAAGTATGAATACGAAATTTTTGGAAGTCTGATTCCATCACGTTCGTATCGCCTCAATGCAAAATCTCCACTGGAAGTCAAGTCATTGAAATTCCACAACTTCCAATCAGGATCACCAACGGACGTAGATGGTGTCATGGAAATTCGGAAAGTCAGCACTCCCGTCGTTGTGTCGAAATGATACACGTTGCCCTCCGAAGCTCGGACATCCTCTACGGTGGACACTGAAGTAAACTCTTCTTCGCAAGAATTGGAACAGCTCTCGTAGCACCAGGATGCCGCATGGGCCATCACGCTGAACGATGTACCGAGAGGATACGCAATCGATATGAACACGGCTGTGTTCTCGGTCGTTTCAAGTTGCTCCATTCTCAAAGTGTGTGGTGCACCCTCATCCAGTTCCATGAACCATCCAAAGCCACCACCCAATCCAACCACTTCTGGCATTGCTGTGATGGGCAATCCACCCACAGGGTCGTTCGAGGAATCGAACATGGAACCCAAGTGGCGAATGTGACCGACACTGTTACACATCTTCCGTTCTCCGTTCACGTATTCAGCTCCGTTGGTACAGTTGGTATTGTCAACAATTGAATGCAATGCATCGTCCCATTCGAACCGGACATGAGCAAGCCCGCGAGCAGGTCCATCATTCTTCCTCACAAAGTACAACGGGGCCTGGTCATCTCGAACAACGTTGTCGTCTGGAAATCAAAAAGAAGATTAGCCAATAACCAAGGCAACGTCTATCCGATACCACAATATCATCAATACTCACCCACATTCCACCACAAGCCTGCACTGCTGAAACCAGATCCCATGAACGTGGGTTCGTTGAGACCTGATGCACTTCCGTCCACATCATACCAGTTCTGGATTCGACCACTGACGGTCTCGTATGAGGTGACACTGTGGCGAAACCTCCGTCCGACATCGTCAAAAGTCACGTTCCTCGTGGCCTGCATGATTTCGGGGTTCCTCGAATCCGAATGAGTCAGGAATCCAAAGACCGTCGAGTCATCCGCACAGCCATTGTAGGCGCTGTTCTCACATCCTCGAGTGAGCGAAGTATCATACTGGTTCAAGGCATCTGAACGGAATCCACAATTCTTGAAGTACAGGTTGGTCATGATGTGCTCCTGGCCTGTATCATACCAGTACAAACCGTCAGCTTGCATGTAGTCAGCCCGTTGAAGTGGGAGGGCAAGTGTTTCTCCTGTGCGACACACCACGTGCATGTTGTCCACCCAAAAGCCCCCGGCGAGAGTTTCAAAAGCCATGCCAGTATCATGACTTTCATAACCGTGAACCTCCATTGAACCTGACCAAGACCCAAACCCAACATTACCCGACTGGTACACCCTGGAGTTGGAAATCACACTGAACGTGGACTCGCATTCACCCGTGTCCGGATTGTCCTCACAGAATGCTCTGGATCTCGTTTGGTCTCGACCAGCAATGTACTCTTGAAGACCGTCATCGTTGTAGTAGAGGGAGCCACCAAAGTAGAATCCAGCGGCATGAAGCCAGAAATTGGCCGTTGAGTGCGCTGTATTACCGTCAATCTCCAACGCAACCCTGGTTGATGGCGAGAAGTCATCGTATCGGTAGGGGCCAGTGGGAGTGATGAAAATGGGGAACGCAAACCCAGCCCATCCTCCTGAAGCAACATTCCCAATGATGTAGTTATGCATGTTGGTGATGTAGAATCCAGAAGCAGCAATGTCAGCAGGTAACGTCAAGTCCGTGGACTGAGTAACCACAGGGACCGTTTGGCCAGTTCCGATGGCGGGGGACCCAATGACGTGAATGTGGGCAGCCAAGTTGAATGAGAGGATGTTCTTTTCTTCGACACCATCCTCCAAATAGTAGCAGAACCCACTCGCATCGTAGGCTACATTCTCGGTCACAGTCACACCGTTGGTACCGTGGACAGAAACACAGCGGTAGTACGATTGGTGAATGGCAGAATCCTTGAGGTAGCAGTCTGGACAACCGTCGCCAAGCATGTGGAAGTGCATGGGGTATCGTGCCTTGACATTGGTTTGGCCCATCCTGAAAAGCTCCACGCCCTCGACGTAGCTGACACCACCATCATGAATGATGATGTGACCTCCGTACCCTGTCAAGTACTTGTCGGGACAAACGATCTCACTGTATCCAAAGATACTCGTCGAATAGCCATCTGTACGTTGCGTTGCACATGTCTCGGTCGAAGCATCAGTGGGTGGCGAGTCTACCTCTGATCCTTGAATCTTGATAGTCCTTGTCAAAAGGCCAACTTCAGCCTGATACTCGCGACGGGCGATGTGTTCATGGGCCACAGTTCCATTGATGTACACCATGGCCTTGACCTCAGGTTGAGAGATACAGTCTGTGACAACGCTTGTGATCTTGAAGACCTCGTTTTGGTGCCAGTCGCGACTGTCTCGAACTGCCGTGGTTACAAGCACAATTTCTTGGCCTGTCTCCCAGTTTACGGCATCTTGTAGATACAGGACATTGTCCCCAACATGAGCTCGTCGAGCAAGACTATCGAAACAGTGCATCAGTGTTTGTGAGATAAAAGACAAATGCAACAGTGCTTGTGAGATAAAAGACAAATTCAACAAACCGCATAATTCACCCTACGAGGGCAACGTACCGAGTCCAAGTACGGAAATATCTCTTTCCGTGCAGTTCAAGTGTCCCTTGAATAACAATACCTTTGTACACCTCGGGCATAGCATTGGCTGGATCTGTCACTCCAGCAGGGCGATCTCCGTGAAGCGTAATAGTCAAAGATGTTTCATATCGACAAGTTTCGGATCCCGCCACAAGAGAACCCCACACGTCGATACCGTGTACATCCATGGTGATCCCTGCAGCATTCTCTGCGAAGATGAGCTCGGACGTGGCTGGAACTGTCACGTAGCCGAGAACTGTGGAAACACTGGATGTTACCACTACAGATGTATCAGATGGAAGCGTAATGTTCTGACCAGTGGAAGGCGATGGGAAGAGTGTACTCCAGTCCGTGAGTCCAGCAGCGAGGTGAGGACAATCGGTTCGTGGGGCAGTGAGATCAGGTTCACTAGGTTGAGGAATGACGACTGTTGCCGTGTTGGCAGAAGCATCCACAAAGTAGTCTTCCACGTCGGGTTTGTCATCCACCATAATCAACTCATCGACGGCGAAGTCCCATCCATTGAGATCGCCCTGGAAGTAGAGGCGAAGCAATGTAACGGAACCGTCTTCGGGAACAATATAAGAACCAGTGAACTGCTGCCAGGAAGTGGTAAGGCCATCACTGCCAGAAGTGGCTAGTTGGACGTACTTGTACGATCCATCTGAGGCTTGCTGTTCTGCCATCCACAGTGAGATAGTAGAGGTGGAACCTCCGGCCACATTGGCGAGCCTGGCCCAAAACGACACAGAATAGATAGTTCCCGGTACAAGGTAGTCAATGACGTTCTGGGCAATCCCGTGCCATGCAACACCTGCAGTGCGGCCAGTGACGAGCCCATATTGACCAGAAGTCCCTTCGGATGTAGCCAAACTCACTGACACACCAGAACCAAGGCGAAACCAAGGGTCGATTGTGGGCTGTTCAAAGTTCCAGTTTGGAAGCACAGATGCCACAGGTTCCCCAGATGGGAAACTGGATGGCGATTCGGAATTCGTCGCGCTGGGCTCTGTGCACTTTTCACTGGGTAGACTCGAAGGATGCATTGATGGGATGGTAGAAGGGTTGGAGCTAGGAGAACCCGAAGGAACCATGGATGCAGTGTTGGTTGTTGGGGTACCCGAATGGAATGTGCTGGGAGCACTTGATGGGTTCATTGAGGGAATGGCAGACGCTATGCTGGTAGGAGAACCAGAAGATTTCATTGACGGAATGTTGGAAGGAACCATCGATGGGCGGCTTGAAGGTTCCTTGGAAGGGATGCCACTGGGCTTGCTTGATGGATCGAGCGACGGCACATAGGAAGGCACCATACTAGGTGAACTAGAAGGAACCGTCGATGGGCGGCTTGAAGGTTCCTTGGAAGGGATGTCACTGGGCTTGCTTGATGGATCGAGCGACGGCACATAGGAAGGCACCATACTGATTGAACCAAAAGGATCCATAGAGGGTTGAATGGAAGGTTCCTCGGAAGGCACTTCACTCGGGGTACTTGATGGATCAAACGACGGCATGTTCGATTTCATCACACTCGGGGAATCCGAAGGATCCATCGAGGGATACATGGAAGGTTCCTCGGAAGGCACTTCACTCGGGGTACTTGATGGATCGGATGATGGCATATTCGAGTCCATCACACTAGGTGAACCCGAAGGATCCATCGAGGGATGCATGGAAGGTTCCTCGGAGGGCACTTCACTCGGGATACTTGATGGCTCGAACGACGGCATTTTCGAGTCCATCACACTAGGTGAACCCGAAGGATCCATCGAGGGATGCATGGAAGGTTCCTCGGAGGGCACTTCACTCGGGATACTTGATGGCTCGAACGACGGCATTTTCGAGTCCATCACACTAGGTGAATCCGAAGGATCCATCGAAGGATGCATGGAAGGTTCCTCAGAAGGCACTTGACTTGGGCTACTTGATGGCTCGAACGACGGTATTTTCGAGTCCATCTTACTTGGTGAACCCGAAGGAAACACCGATGGGGGACTGGAAGGGTTCTTGGAAGGCATCGTGCTAGGAGCACCTGAAGGATCCAATGTCGGTGTGTACGAATGAGTAGGTGTAATAGTACTAGAAGATACCTTCGGTGTCTTTGTGGCTTTTGTCGTCGGAGCTTTGGTTGGGATAGTTGGGGGAGAGGTCCCCACTACCAAGTTAGGTGTCTCTGAAGGAGCTTGACTAGGGAGCATGGTTGGGAGCATGGTCGGTTCCATGGAGGCCTCCATTGTCGGGCCTATCGTTGGGTGCAGAGTTGGATTGAATGTGGCGGAGGACGCCTTGACCGCTTTTTGAGGGGCGGAATCGACAAGTGTCGGGGCCAGCGACAGGAACAACAAATAATATCGACAAATCACGGCAACACCTTTCATCTTTGAGGCATGCACAAGTGCCTTGTGGCAAATATGGCGTGGTTGGAAAGGATCAATTGCAAGGGTTTCTCGATTTGTTTGTGCTTTTTGTGTTTTTGTGTTCCTGCTTTCTGCTTTTCGATGCGGAAGTGCATGTTGTGTGGCATTGCGTTTGGGGGTGATGACCGGCCGCCTGCAACAAGACCGTTGCCTTGGCGATGACATGCGCTTATATATTGCCACTACTTCCTGCAAAGCCCAGCAATGAGACGCAGCGCGACATATTGGATTCTCAGATTTATGCGATTTCTACTTATTGAACGGGTCACTTTCTGCCTGCTTCGTGAACTTCTCCACAAATAATCAGGCCCATCTTTCACATTCAAATCGGCAACATCAACCATGTGGATAACGTCATGATTGGGAACTAAAATGTCTACGACAGGAAAGACGATGATGAAGGCACATGATTGTGAGTAGTAGTCGTTGGATAGAAGATGGAGATGATAGAAGATGCCGTAGTAGTATATTCCAGTCTTGAGATGGAAAGAAATATTGATGTTTTCCTTGGTTCCAACACGGATGCAAGAATGTCGTGTCTTGGAATCCACCGCCCCTGAACCAGATATTACTTAAAAAAACATTCACAGATGCATCTATGAACGAAAAGTTTGCGGCCAGAAGACCTTCAAGAACTTCTTCTTGTTGTACTAGTAGCAACATACCACAGTGACCGTTGATCCATTCGCGCTGTCGCACTCTTCGAAGGACCACACCTGACCAGCTCGTACCATTGCGCAATACGTACTCTGAGGCCTATCTATATGTATGCACCGTTGGGTACTAGTAGTAGTACGTACCAACCGCTGCTTGTCGGACTCATTCGTTCGGTCACACCACGACCAGCGGCCAGGCACCATGCCTGTCGGACATTCGACATTCTTTCCTCCATCTACAACAACAGCAACAACTAGAAACAGCATCCAAATCCTCCACTGGATTTCACAACATTTCAACAACAGCTCCATCTCATAGCGCCGATACGATATCAAACCAATGAATTAAATACCACTACTTAGTATTGCCATTGAGAACGGCAAATCACAAATTACACACACCTTGGGTGCCATGGAGAGGCATCCCATTTCAACGTCAACAATCAACAGCCGATGTGTTCTTCAAACATGGAGTGAAATCATTTTTCTTTAGAATCAAAAAGGGCGGGCCACTACCGCAAACCAACGTTACTCCCTTGTCGAGAAGAGGGTCACAAATCTCAGAATCCAGTGGCAGGGGCAAAGATGGATTGTTGCCAACATTCAGGGCCAACAAACCGGTTAGTTTTCCTAAATCCGTCGGAAGGCTTTGCAAGTTATTTGCGTCCAAATTGAGAAACTTCAGATTACTGAGATTTCCGAGCTGAGAAGGAATTTGGGTCAGTTTGTTCCCGCTCAAGGCCAACCACGTCAAACTCCCAAGCTCTCCAAGCTCGGTGGGTATATTGATCAGGACATTCCGTTCCAAGCTCAACGACGTCATTGCGGTATGTCTCCCAATCTCGGTCGGAAGGGTGGACAAAGAATTTTCGTACAAGGCTACCATCTCCTGTGTGTTGGGGTCACCGAGGGCTGCAGGAATGCTGGTAAATGCATTTCGTGGGATCCACAAGGTTGACATATGGGGAAACATTCCCAACGATCGGAAAGTTCCTGATAGTCCATGTCCGTCTGTTTGAGTTGTGCAACAACTTCAACGGTTTGTCAAGTAGGACCCCCACACACTCACAATATCCCCTACATTATCGAACGTACCCATTTGAAAAGATGTCACTTTTCCGTCGGTGCAAGATACCCCGAACCACGAGCACTCCGCAGTGCTGGGGCACGGAGGAACCCAATTATACAAGGAATATCCACTTTTTGTGACGGAATAGTAGTACAGAGACAATCCGAATCGTTGATGCCATTGCTCATTCGTCGCGGTCCCCAAAGTCAAAAGGCCGTCAGTGGAGACATACTCGTACGCAAGGTTTTCCGGTGTACCCTCTTGAAGCATCAAAGAAGTATCTGCCACTTCGGCCAAGATCTCCAGGATATCACTTTTGGTGGATTCCGGATCTGGATCTTCGAAGCATTGGCTCGGAGACTCTGAAGGAGCCAAGGAGGGCAATGAAGACACGGATGGCAACGACGACGGAACCGCAGAGGGAGACAAGGATGGCTGCTCAGAGGGCAACGACGACGGAGACTTAGAGGGAAATTGGGATGGGGTCGCAGAAGGCAACAAAGAAGGAGTCGTTGATGGTGTCAAAGATGGAAGCTCCGAAGGTGATCCGGAGGGTAGCGAAGAGGGTGACACAGATGGAATCGCAGAACAGTACGTGCTACGAGCATGACAGCAGTTGGTACGATTCTTTTTTACATGAATATTATTTACATTAGTACATCGATCAGGACCACCCTCGACATCGTACAATTCTTCGTACTAACAACTACTAAGTACTAAACTACCTACCTAGTACTTGTAACATCTTTTTCAAAAATATAATACTCGGTCAGTAAATAAACTCCCGCCAGCTCAGTGGAAAAAGAAGGAGGAATGTGAGTACGAGTAAAGTTCTGCTTGAGCTGTTCACTGATACGCTACACCGCTCGCTCCGTTGTTACTACTGCTGCTGCTGCAGCACATGATGCGCTACTTCTTGTAACTTATTGGAATGCTGATGTCCAGGCCTCTCTTGACCATTCTTTGCTGTGAATGTGAATAATACGTCCTGGAACCACCATTCATCACTCATCACTCATCACTCATCACTACTCACTACTCACCACTCACCACTCACCACTCACCACTCACCACTCACCAGGACTCGCCTTGACTACTTCGACAACAACATCGAAGCCTCAAGTCGACACAAACGACTCACCCTACGCGTGAGGACATCATAGGTGTACGTGAACAAGCGGCAGCACAGAAGATGAACGCAATGATGATGAATCCAACAAGCTGGAATCAAGGTTTTCATAAACATACCGCACTACTCTGTATGTTCAACATTCTTTTCTATAAAATCTAAGCAAATATGTTATCCTTCACCTGCATGGAGATCTCATCCACAATGAAAGGCGACTTGTGTCCTGGAGTTTCAAAATACACAGCCACATCCTTCACTGGATAATTTTGCAACGAAGAAGTGTACCAAGTGAAGTCTACTTCAAAACTCTCCCAAGATCTGGACGGCATATTGGAACGATAGTACAATGTCTCGTAATCTGCGTTGGAAGTTCCTTCGTATTCAATGAGGAAGGTTACTGCGAATTTCGTTGAGGCCGCGTTACTCAACACCTTGACCGAAGCAGCGAATGTGTACGTTGTGCCAAATTCGAAACGGTCTGTGATATACTGAATGATGCCAGTGTACGCGTTGCTTCGATTGGATATCTTGGCAGCTCCATTGCCTGCTTTCACATTCCCTGTCACGAGACTGACTGTTCCAGATCCAAGGAGAGACCATGGGCAAATAGCTTTGCTGGATGCTTCAAAATCACCATTGATCAGAATGTTGGCAGGAGCAGGAGTGGGTGCCAAAGTGGCTCCAGGGGGCAACGTTGCCTCTGGCTGAAAGGCGTACTCGCAAGCAGAACCATCTGGCAAGCAACATCGATCATAGGATTCTTGCACCAATCCAGAAGAACAGACATCATCATGAGCTGCCGTTTTGGGAGGCACTTGGGCACAATAGGCTCCATTCTTGGTGCAATCCGCCACGACTTCGAAATAGGCGTCGTACGAGGACATGGGAAGGAGGATCCCATCACGTTCATAGCGTCTCAAAGCATAACCTCCGCTCGAAAGTAAATCTTGAAAGTCCCACAATTCCCAATCAGGATATCCCACTGTGGTGCTTGGTGTCATGGAAATGCGGAAGGTCAAAAGCCCTGTTATTGTATCGAAATGGTAGACATTGCCCGAGGAAGAAGACCGGACTTGCTCCACGGTGGACACGGATGTAAACTCTTCTTGACAGGAGTTGGAGCAGGCCTCCTCCCAACACCAAGGTGCGGCATGAGCAATTACACTGAAGGACGTTCCAAGAGGATACGCAATCGACAAGAATACAGCTGTGTTGGCTGTCATTTCCACCTGTTTCATTTGCAAGGTATGTGGAGCTCCACCATCCAGCTCCATGAGCCATCCAAATCCTCCACCTAGACCTACCACGTCTGCAATTGCTGTAATCGGCAAGCCGCCCTTGGGGTCCTGCGATGCATCATATTTGGAACCCAAGTGGCGAATGTGACCTACGCTGTTGCACAGGAGACGCTCTCCGTTCACATATTCAGCATCAATGGTGCAGTTCTTGTCATCTACGAGAGCATGCAGCGCTGCATCCCATTCGAAGTGTACATGTGCAAGGCCTCGGGCAGGTCCGTCTTGCTCCTTGATGAAGTACAGTGGGGCCTGGTCGTCATGAACAACACTGTCATCTGTATGAGTGAGCGTGAACAAATGCATGCGCCAAAAGGGTTAGTCATACTTCACAATTCTTGACATGCCACTGAATTCTCAAGCCACATATCACTCACCAACATTCCACCACAGTCCTGCGCTCTGGAATCCAGACCCTACAATGGTGGGTTCGTTCAAACCCGATGCTGTCCCATCCACATCGTACCAGTTCTGGATGCGACCACTGACCGATTCATACGAAGTCACACTGAATCGGAATCTTCGTCCCACAGCATCAAATGTGACGTTCCTCGTCGCCTGCATGATTTCAGGATTGGTTGACTCGGAGTGAGTGAGGAATCCAAACACAGTGGAGTCATAGGCGCAACCATTGTAAGCACTGCTGTCACAACCTTGAGTGAGGGAACTACTGTATTGGTTGAACGCATCTGATTGAAACCCACAATTCTTGAAATACAGATTGGTCATGATATGTTCTTGGTCAGTGTCATACCAGTACAATCCGTCACCTTGCATCAGATCGGCTCGTTGGTATGGAAGGGCCAAGATCTCACCCGTGCGGCACACAACATGCATGTTGTCCACCCAAAAGCCGGCCTCCAGGGATTCGAATGCCATTCCAGTATCGTGACTTTCATATCCATGTAACTCCATCACCCCAGACCAAGAACCAAAACCAACATTCCCGACTTGATATACTCGGGAGTTAGAAATGATACTGAATGTGGAATCACATTCACCTGTGTCCGGATTGTCAACGCAGAATTCCCGCGGCCTATCAAGGTCACGCCCAGCAATGTATTCTTGGACACCATTGCTATTGTAATAGAGAGATCCACCGAAATAGAACGCAGCAGCATGAACCCAGAAGTTGGCGGTCGAATGAGCTGTGTTGCCATCAATTTCCAGAGCAACGCGGGTCGATGGAGAAAAGTCCAAGTTTCGGTACGGTCCACTGGGTTTGGTCAAGATGGGAAATGCAAACCCGGCCCAGCCGCCACTTGCTACGTTACCAATAATGCGATTGTGCATGTTGGTAATGTAGAATCCCGAAGCCGTAATATCAGCCGGGAGCGTCAACTTAGTGGACTGTTTATCGGCAGGCACTAATTGACCCCACCCGATTGCAGGAGACCCAATGATGTGAATATGGGCTGCCAAATTGAATGACAAAATGTTCTCTTCTTCGACTCCATCCTCCAAGTAGTAGCAAAACCCTGTCGCATCATATGCTACATTCTCTGATACAGTCACACCATTGGTGCCATGAATGGTGACACACCGATAGTATGATTCATGTACCGATGAGTCCTTGAAGTAGCAATCTCTGCACCCATCTCCCAACATGTGAAAGTGCATCGGGTATCGAGCCATGACGTTGGTCTGTCCCATGCGGAGTAGCTCCACTCCCTCAACATAGGCAACACCACCATCGTGGATAATTACATGACCTCCAAACCCGGTCAAATATTTGTTTGGACAAGATATCTGATCGTACCCAAAGATTTCGGTTTCACTCCCATCTGTTCTTTTGGTTACACACGTCTGACTCGAGGTGTCGGTAGGTGGCGAGTCGATCTCTGATCCTTGGATCTTGATTGTCCTTGTTAGGAGTCCGACTTCCGCTTGGTATTCTGGTCTGGCAATGTGTACGTGTTCCACCGATCCATCGATGTATACAATCGTCTTTACCTCAGGCTGGCTACCACTATCTATCCCAATTCCAGTGATAGTAAAAATTTCGTTCTGATGCCAGTCGCGACTATCTCGCACCGCAGTGGTCACAAGCACGATTTCTTGTCCCACCTCCCAGTTCACGACATCTTGAAGATAGAGTACATTATCACCGACATGAGCCCGTCGGGCAAGGCTAGAAAATTAACAGGTGAGTCTCTTGACTTCAACGTTGCGTCTACGTGGTAGAAAACATGCTTACCGCGTCCATGTTCGGAAATACCGTTTCCCATGCAGATCGAGGGTTCCTCGTACAGAAACACCTTTATACACCTCAGGCATCGTATTAACCGGATCTGTCACTCCAGCGGGGCGATCTCCATGAAGAGTGATTGTCAAGGGTGTTTCATATCGACAAGTTTCGGATCCCGCCACAAGAGATCCCCGTACGTCGATACCGTGTATATCCATGGTGATGCCTCCGGCATTCTCTGCAAAGATGAGCTCGGATGTTGCTGGAACTGTCACGTAGCCGAGAACTGTGGAAACACTGGATGTTACCACCACAGATGTATCAGATGGGAGGGTAATGTTCTGACCAGTGGAAGGCGATGAGAAGAGTGTACTCCAGTCCGTGAGTTCAGCAGCGAGATGAGGACAAAGGGTTCGAGGGGATGTGAGATCAGGTTCACTAGGTTGAGGAATGACGATTGTTGCCGTGTTGGCAGACGCATCGACAAGGTAGTCTTCCACATGGGGTTTGTGATCTTTCAGCATGACAATTTCATCTACAGCAAAGTCCCATCCATTGGCGTCACTCTCGAAGTAGAGATTAAGTACCGTCACTGATCCAGCTTCTGGAGAAGCATATGCCCCTTTGAACTGATGCCATGTTGACGTCAGGCCTACATCTCCTGAAGATGCCAGCTGAATATACTTCCAGGAACCATCCGATGCTAGCTGTTCAGCCATCCACAATGATATAGTGGAGGTGGTCCCTGCAGGTACATTGGCAAGTCGGGCCCAAAATGAAATTGTATAGATAGTTTCTGATTCGACATTGTCAATAATGTCCTGGGAGACCCCATCCCATTCAACGCCTTCAGAGCGACCAGTTACAAGGGCATACTGGCCAGCAATGCCCCCCGTCGACTCCGAGTTCACAGATACCCCAGATCCAACACCGTACCATGGTTCAATATTGGCTTGTTCGAAGTTCCAGTTTGGAAGAATGGACATAGCTGGAGCCCATGTGGGTATGAGTACCGGTGTTTGTGGTGCCCCAGTTGGTGCGAAAACAGGGGCCTCAGTGGGAGAAGGCTGTGGAACGCTGGTTGGGGCCACAACAGGGGCATCAATTGGTTGTGGCGTACTTGTTGGAACAACTTGCGGAACATCAGTCGAAACTGGCTGTGGAACGCTCGTTGGGGCCATAGCAGGGGCATCTGTTGGCTGTGGGAAATCTGATGGAGCAACTTCCGGAGTATCAGTGGGAACTGGCTGTGGAGCGCTTGTTGGGGCCATAACAGGGGCATGTGTTGGAGCTGTTTGTGGTGCAAGCGATGGCGAAACTGTTGCAATTGTTTGGCTACAAGCTTGACATAGCGATCCATAGAAACTCTCTTCCACGCGGAGAAAAGGGGTTGCCTCACCGGGACATTTTGCAGCTTTCAGAAACATGTTTGTCGTCGACGCTCCGTTTTGTATAAGATTCGGACCCCATGGACACAGATCTTGTGAAAAAAGATTGGTTTCTCGAAACACTTGCAACGGAGCTGACATGAGCTTTTTTAAAGAATGAGCAATAGATCATCTGTTGACTTACTTGAGGACACATCGGCAGCAGATACCAGATTCCAATTGGACAAGTCAACGTTGAACTTCTTGGCTTTCTTGAACATATCACGGAAGGTTTTGACATTGGTTACGTTCCAAGACTCTAGACCTTGCCCCCGGAACACCCTGGCATTGTTGAACATTCCTCTCATGTTCACGACGGATGAAACATCCCAATGACGTAAGTCTTTGTTGAACCTTTTGCAACCTTGGAACATCGATTCCATATTTGTTACTTGCGAAGTGTTCCACATTCCAACGCCGATTCCTCTATAGTTCTTGGCACCCTTGAACATTCCTTTCAAATTTCGAGCTGATTGCATATCCCACGAACTGAGGTCCACAGAGTTGAATGCAGCAGTATTGAACCCAGCGAAGAGGTTGGAGAAGTTTTTGACTTTCTTGACACACCAGTTTTTAATGGTTCCATCGTTCTTCCCTTTGTAGTAGTACGCCTTGACAGCCTGTTTTAGCTTTTTACCGTTTGCTGGAAAGCAGTACGAACTGCTGTATGCTGCGACATATCGGGTCCAGAGTAAGAAGATTAACAGCCATCGCCAGGAGGCAACTGCTCCCTTCATCTTGATTGGCGTATTACGTACTTCGAAATAAACAGGGATTCTGATACGTTGTGGAGTGGTGCCATGAATGTTTTCCATGGCGGCTGGAAAATCACGGTCAAAGAAGAGACATGATCGGAAGTGCCCGGAATCGCTCGTTATTGGCGAGTACAGCATCATGGAACACTCGGACCACCAATCTACCTAGCATTGTTCGCGTTGTGGAAGTGTCCAACAAGACCACCAGTTTGGGTGCTGCTGGGCTTCGTGGTTGTCAGCGAGAAGTGTGCAATATATATTGGATGGTTTCACCGTTTCTTGCAACATAATATATTGTGAGAGGCCATGATTCAACGCAAGTGGAACACTATGCCTTCCGCTACTACCCTGTTTTGAACAACAAAACGTGCTAATGGGTTTCCCTGACATTTTTATGGAATAGAAAATCAAAGAACTACTGGTATTTGTATTGTGAGCATTGCCCTTCGTTGAACAACAGCAACAACTCGAATTGAGTACGACTACCAAAGTTAGTAGTACTGTATTGCCTGTAACACTACTACACTCAGAAAACCATCTCTCAATGGGTCATGGGTGAAGAAGTTTCTTGAACCTATTCTTGCTTGTTGGAGCAGAAGCAACAGCAGCTTCTTCTTATACTCGTACTGAGCTCTTCGGACGATAGGGGCAAAGGTTCGCATTCTGGCTGGTAGGGCTGTGATCATGAGTCCAAAAAGATCTTTCTGTTGGTTTCCCAACTAGCGCCGTACAATATATTAATTCGTACATTGCTTTCAAGTGCATTTCTTGCATTCACATCATCTACCTAGTTTTTCAGATCGTGAAGTTCTTCCTCAAAGTTACCTGGTAGTTGCTGAATTCTAGAGAGTCTAAAATATTAGTCTGACTAGTCGAGGTATCGATTTAATGACGAGCTTGGGCTCGACGCTTTGACAAGCTAACTGGTCAAGTTACGGGCGAAGTCTTTCGCAGAGGGGCGGATTTGTATAGCTTGCGACGAGGACAGGATCGATCATCGATCACTACAGTACTCGTACTAGAGATCAGGTCAAGCAAAGCAGCCCAAAATGTAATTAACAAGCCCCTCTGTGATAGTCACCTCTGCATACTTCTCGTTCTCCATCAGATTTTTGAACTCCTTTTCCTGCAGCTGCCTTCCGGATTGGTTTTTCAGCCTTGGATTGAGAGCTTGGATGATCCCCTCAACCTTCTCTTCAGATCCAGTCCTATTCACAAGGTGTTGTTTTGTCTGTAGAAGTTCCGCCTCTGTCTTGTAATGTCCATGCCTGGCTGACACAGCGTATAGCATGTGACGATGCTTACTGTCCCCATTCTTAAAGCGGACAGGTAGCACCAAGTCATGATGGGCCGAGCTATGCTCCCAGTTTGCGTGAATTGCTCTTGGATCAAATTGTTGTTCTTCCAGCGTCGCCTTGGATGCAATCACTTCCTTCTCAGCATTCACACTGATGCCATTAACAAGGCATACCTCGACTCTTTTGAGGGTCTTCATGCTAGCCGAAATATCATCCTCTTGTGGGAGCAATTCGTCCAAGCCAATGTAAGTACTTTGGGGGTCTAATCCCTGCATCCAACATAGACTGAAGAATCGCGCTACCAGGGCACTGGCAAACATCTTTTCCCATGCAATTCCGCTTGATGTAGCAGCGGCGTTGCCAATAAACCCGTATAGGTTCTGGGTGGTTGGCAGAAGGTCATGCACATTTAACTTACATTCACTCTGGATCCATTGATGAACCGCCTTTGCCGCTTTTTGCCACAGCAGGCGTGGGATTCTGTAGTATTGCCCTGTTTTGTTGGCTCCCTCTCCGCCGGCAAGAAACGCAATGGAGCACCATTGAAGATTGCCCCATGTGACTTCTTCCCCTGGAATGGTTTCGCGTTCCTCCAGCTCAACATCACAAACTGCTGAAATAAGAATTGCTTTGCTCAAGCATTTCACAGGTAGATTCCCCCATGTCACCCACTTATGTGCATCGTTGTACAAGTGAGGCGCAACATCCTCCCAATCCTCAAACCTTGGCGCTGACTGAGAGCGTTCCTCTGAAGAAAACGCCAGCCTCAGCAAGCGCGGGATTCCTGCAGTTACCGCATACACCGTTCGAACAAATCTTATCTGGTCATCCTCCAGATCAATGAGGGGAGTAGTAACAACTTGACCCTTCCGTAGGTTATGTGGGTGGCGACAATATAGGCGTGTTGCTGCCTCCTCGGACAGAGCATTCAAAGGTGCCACACGAATGTTATTCACCTGTGATAGAAAAATCAAAGGTGCTGACTTCCGAGGATCTCGTCTTTGCCGTGTCCCGAAGGTAACCATGGCGTGATTGGTTGGAATGGACATCGATAGCTCCTCAAGCACAAGATACCCAGTTGTCACGCATTCAACAGCTAGCACTTGAGCATTTTCAATGAAAATAATAGGATTTGGTCCATCCCCTTCTTGCCCTTCAGAACTGAGGAAACCTTTCGTACAGCTCCTTAACCAGGCATAAGCCTGTCTTCCATTTCTGATTGACACCAATTTTTCCACCAAAGAAGACGGCAAAGTGTCGCTGCCATACCACAAATCCTTGATAGTTGCTGTACTCGTGAAATCGACTTCATCAATGGAAGTGTCCTCAAAGACCTTGCACAAGTGATATCCGACAAGTGTGATGAGAAACCTGTCAATCTCAGTTGGATTCCTCTGGAGTTCTTCTGGAATAGGTCCAACATTGCGTGGGTGAGCATTAATGATCATCAGACGACCACAATCTCGGGCTGCTTGAACACGGTAATCAGATGATGTAGCTATCTTGCGGAGTAGCGAACTCTTTCCGCTGCCTCTTCCAGACCACATGGTGATATAGTTCGGCTTTGGAGATGCCCTACAGGGCTCCAACCAATGCATGATTTTTTGTTCAACATAGTCACGCTCATATATTTCAGCGTCTTCATTGATGTCGATGGAGTCGTCCAAGTACTTGGCGAAGCGACCAGATTTTTCCCCAAACGGATGTGCAACCTTTTGCTTCTTGGCAGACGGGGCAAGTTGATGTGGTGGAGGGGTAGCCACCACAATCAAGGGGTGATTGGCGGATGTGGGTGGAGTCTCATCCTTCAGCTCATCAATCAGCTCTACCAGCCTCTTTCCTGGCGCAACGGAATTTTCCGGAACGAAAGGTGGTTTCGTACCATGAGGGTAGGTATATATCATGTCCAACGGATCATGGAGATTGAGTTTCGCTTTCGCTTTAACGACCTTGGCCAAAGCATATATATCATGAGGTAGTTGTGGAATTTCAATTGCTTGTCCATCTGGCTCCTCCGTTTCCTCGCGGTAGAGCTGAACCCAAACAAAAGATGCTGTGCTAGCCATTGTTGTTGCTGTTGCTGCAACGAATCTGTTGCTGTTTGTAGTGAAGCTGTGCGAACAGAGAACCGTACTGTACTCGTAGAGCCTTACAGGATTCTAACACACCAATGAACCCAAACAAAAAATGCTGGTGTGGACAACGTTGTGGCGCTGCTCCAACGAATGCATGGCTGTTGCTGTTTGAACTGGGATTTTGATGTAATCTCGTAGGCTTTTACCAACAACCCACGTGAACGACTTGTATTTGGATTTACTAGTACAACAACTCCACAAATAATACTATTTTGCGTTTCCTTGCCTGGCAACTATTAAAGTCCTATTAGTCAACAATTGCTTGGCTTGGCTTGATCTTCTTGCTAAGCTTGGCTATTATCAACTTGAAGTACATTTCGAGCTCCCTCTGCAAAAACACCACAACATTCACACTACAGGTCGTTCAGAATGACATTCCAAGCTCTGCTGTTCACTATGCTTTGGAAACGAGACAAGATTCATATACAATCAGAATACTATCAAATATGTTCTCCTTTACTATGCAAAAATGTTGTCCTTAATCTGCATGGAAATCTCATCCACAATGAAAGGGTCTGTGTGCCCAGGAGTCTCAAAATACACGGCCAAGTCCATCACAGGATACGCCAATAGAGCACTGCTTGCTCGACTGAAATCGACCGAAATGTCTTCCCAGGAATGCGATGGAATGTCTGCACGATAGTACAGACTCACGTAGTTCACACTCGTTGTGCCTTCGTATCGGATGCGGAACGTTACTTTGAATGACGCGGTAGCTGAGCTGCTCAGTATCTTGACGGACATGGCAAACGTATATGTGGTATCAAACTGGAAGCGGCTTGTGACATACTGTATGATACCCGTGTATGTGTTGCCTCGATCTGAAATCAACGCTGCCCCACTCCCTGCTCTCACATCAAGTGTCTCGAGAGTCACTGTTCCACTACCAATGCGAGCCCAGGGACAGATACCCTTGCTGGACGCTTCAAAGTCACCATTTGTTAGAATGTTCGTGGGGGTAGCTGTGGGTGCGGAGGTTGCTCCAGGAGCTGATGTTGCCAAAGGTTGATACGCATATTCACACACAGAGCCATCCGGCAAACAGCAACGATCATAGGACTCTTGCACAAATCCAACAGAACAAACATCATCGTAGGCTGTTGTCACAGGAGGAGCCACGGCGCAATAAGCTCCACTCTGCGTGCAATCGGCAAGCACTTCAAAGTATGAGTATGATATGATTGGAAGTCTGATTCCATCACGTTCGTATCGCCTCAATGCAAAATCTCCACTGGAAGTCAAGTCATTGAAATTCCACAACTTCCAATCAGGATCACCAACGGACGTAGATGGTGTCATGGAAATTCGGAAAGTCAGCACTCCCGTTGTTGTGTCAAAATGATAAACGTTGCCCTCCGAGGCTCGGACATCCTCTACAGTGGACACTGAAGCAAACTCTTCTTCGCAAGAATTGGAACAGCTCTCATAGCACCAGGATGCCGCATGGGCCATCACGCTGAACGATGTACCGAGAGGATACGCAATCGATATGAACACGGCTGTGTTCTCGGTCGTTTCAAGTTGCTCCATTCTCAACGTGTGTGGTGCACCCCCATCCAGTTCCAACAACCAACCAAAGCCACCACCCAATCCAACAACTTCTGGCATTGCTGTGATGGGCAATCCACCCACAGGGTCATTCGAGGAATCGAACATGGAACCCAAGTGGCGAATGTGACCGACACTGTTACACATCTTCCGTTCTCCGTTCACGTATTCAGCTCCGTTGGTACAGTTGGTATTGTCAACAATTGAATGCAATGCATCGTCCCACTCGAACCGGACATGAGCAAGCCCACGCGCCGGTCCATCATTCTTCCTCACAAAGTACAACGGGGCCTGGTCATCTCGAACAACGTTGTCGTCTGGAAATCAAAGAACAGTTAGCCAATATTCAAAGCAATGTCTTACAGAGTCCACAATATCATGAATACTCACCCACATTCCACCACAAACCTGCACTGCTGAAACCAGATCCCATGAACGTGGGTTCGTTGAGACCCGATGCACTTCCGTCCACATCATACCAGTTTTGGATTCGACCACTGACGGTCTCGTATGAGGTGACGCTGTGACGATACCTCCGTCCGACATCGTCAAATGTCACGTTCCTCGTAGCCTGCATGATTTCGGGGTTCCTCGAATCCGAATGAGTCAGGAATCCAAAGACGGTCGAATCATCCGCACAGCCATTGTAGGCGCTGTTCTCACATCCTCGAGTGGGCGAAGTATCATACTGGTTCAAGGCATCTGAACGGAATCCACAATTCTTGAAGTACAGGTTGGTCATGATGTGCTCCTGGCCTGTATCATACCAGTACAAACCGTCAGCTTGCATGTAGTCAGCCCGTTGAAGTGGGAGGGCAAGTGTTTCTCCTGTGCGACACACCACGTGCATGTTGTCCACCCAAAAGCCCCCGGCGAGAGTTTCAAAAGCCATACCAGTATCATGACTTTCATATCCGTGAACCTCCATTGAACCTGACCAAGACCCAAACCCAACATTACCCGACTGGTACACCCTGGAGTTGGAAATCACACTGAAAGTGGACTCGCATTCACCCGTGTCCGGATTGTCCTCACAGAATGCTCTGGGTCTCGATTGGTCTCGACCAGCAATGTACTCTTGAAGACCGTCATCGTTGTAGTAGAGGGAGCCACCAAAGTAGAATCCAGCGGCATGAAGCCAGAAATTGGCCGTTGAGTGCGCTGTATTACCGTCAATCTCCAACGCAACCCTGGTTGATGGCGAGAAGTCATCGTATCGGTAGGGGCCAGTGGGAGTGATGAAAATGGGGAACGCAAACCCAGCCCATCCTCCTGAAGCAACATTCCCAATGATGTAGTTATGCATGTTGGTGATGTAGAATCCTGAAGCAGCAATGTCAGCAGGTAACGTCAAGTCCGTGGACTGAGTAACCACAGGGACCGTTTGGCCAGTTCCGATGGCGGGGGACCCAATGACATGAATGTGCGCAGCCAAGTTGAATGAGAGGACGTTCTCTTCTTCGACACCATCCTCCAAATAGTAGCAGAACCCACTCGCATCGTAGGCTACATTCTCGGTCACAGTCACACCGTTGGTACCGTGGACAGAAACACAGCGGTAGTACGATTGATGAATGGCAGAGTCCTTGAGGTAGCAGTCTGGACAACCGTCGCCAAGCATGTGGAAATGCATGGGGTATCGTGCCTTGACATTGGTTTGGCCCATTCTGAAAAGCTCCACGCCCTCGACGTAGCTGACACCGCCATCATGAATGATGATGTGACCTCCGTACCCTGTCAAGTACTTGTCGGGACAAACGATCTCATTGTATCCAAAGATACTCGTCGAATAGCCATCTGTACGTTGAGTTGCGCATGTCTCGGTCGAAGTATCGGTGGGTGGCGAGTCTGCCTCTGATCCTTGAATCTTGATAGTCCTCGTAAGAAGACCAACTTCAGCCTGATACTCGCGACGGGCGATGTGTTCATGGGCCACAGTTCCATTGATGTACACCATGGCCTTGACCTCAGGTTGAGAGATACAGTCTGTGACAACGCTTGTGATCTTGAAGACCTCGTTTTGGTGCCAGTCGCGACTGTCTCGAACTGCCGTGGTTACAAGCACAATTTCTTGGCCTGTCTCCCAGTTTACGGCATCTTGTAGATACAGGACATTGTCCCCAACATGAGCTCGTCGAGCAAGACTATCGAAACAGTGCATCAGTGTTTGTGAGATAAAAGACAAATTCAACAAACAGCATACTTCACTCCATGAAGATAACGTACCGAGTCCAAGTACGGAAATATCTCTTTCCGTGCAGTTCGAGTGTTCCTTGAATAACAATACCTTTGTACACCTCGGGCATAGCATTGGCTGGATCTGCCACTCCAGCAGGGCGATCTCCGTGCAGCGTAATAGTCAAAGATGTTTCATATCGACAAGTTTCGGATCCCGCCACAAGAGAACCCCACACGTCGATACCGTGTACATCCATGGTGATCCCTGCAGCATTCTCTGCGAAGATGAGCTCGGACGTGGCTGGAACTGTCACGTAGCCGAGAACTGTGGAAACACTGGATGTTACCACCACAGATGTATCAGATGGGAGGGTAATGTTCTGACCAGTGGAAGGCGATGGGAAGAGCGTACTCCAGTCCGTGAGTCCAGCAGCGAGGTGAGGACAAGCAGTTCGTGGGGCAGTGAGATCAGGTTCACTAGGTTGAGGAATGACAACTGTTGCCGTGTTGGCAGAAGCATCCACAAAGTAGTCTTCCACGTCGGGTTTGTCATCCACCATAATCAACTCATCGACGGCGAAGTCCCATCCATTGAGATCACCCTGGAAGTAGAGGCGAAGCAATGTAACGGAACCGTCTTCAGGGACAATATAGGAACCAGTGAACTGCTGCCAGGAAGTGGTAAGGCCGTCGCTCCCAGAAGTGGCTAGTTGGACGTATTTGTACGATCCATCTGAGGCTTGCTGTTCCGCCATCCACAGTGAGATAGTGGAGGTGGAACCTTCAGCCACATTGGCGAGCCTGGCCCAAAACGACACAGAATAGATTGTTCCCGGTACAAGGTAGTCAATGACGTTCTGGGCAATCCCGTGCCATGCAACACCTGCAGTGCGGCCAGTGACGAGCCCATATTGACCAGAAGTCCCTTCGGATGTAGCCAAACTCACTGACACACCAGAACCGAGCGCAAACCAAGGGTCGATTGTGGGCTGTTCAAAGTTCCAGTTTGGAAGTATAGAGGCAACAGGTTCCTGTGATGGCGATTCGGAATGCGTTACGCTGGGCTCTGCACACATTGCACTAGGATTCATTGACAGAATGGCAGAAGGGTTGGAGCTAGGAGAACCCGAAGGAATCATCGATGCAGCGTTTGCAGTTGGGGAACTAGAATGCGATGTACTTGGTGCACTCGATGAATCCGTCGATGGCATGGTGGAAGGCATTGAGCTTGGTAATACGGAAGGGACAGCCGATGAATAGGTTTTGGTCGGGGCGCCGGAATGCGTTGCACTTGGTGCAGATGATGATTCCGTCGATGGCATGGTGGAAGGCATGACACTAGGCATGCCTGAAGGAACCATGGATACAGAAATCATAGTAGGAGCACTGGAATGTGATGAGCTTGGTGCCATTGATGGATTCATCGATGGATTGTTCGACTCCTCTGCAATACTAGGCATACCTGAAGGAACCATAGATACCGAAGGTGCAGTTGGAGTGCTGGAATGGGCTGGGCTGGGTGCCATCGATGGATTCATCGAAGGAATGTTCGACTCCTCAGCAGAGCTAGGCATACTTGAAGGAACCATAGACGCGGAAGGTGTAGTTGGAGTGCTGGAATGCGATGGGCTGGGTGCCATCGATGGGTTCATCGAAGGAACGTTCGACTCCTCTGTAGCACTAGGTGTACTCGAAGGGACCATAGATACCGAAAGTGCAGTTGGAGCTTCGGAATGCTTTGGGCTGGGCGCCATTGATGGATTCATCGAAGGCATGCTGGATTGTGCGGTGTCAGGAGATTCCGAAGGCATCATCGAGGCAGAAATGGTTGGTTCGCTGGAGTGCGACACACTAGGTGTACTCGATGGGTACAACGATGGCATGCCGGAGAATGTAACAGTTGGTGAGCCCGAAGGACCAATCGTCGGAGGGTTGGTTGGTGCACTGGTCGGAGCTGGCAGAGGAGCGCTGGTTGGGAGCGGAGCTGGTCCAGTTGTAGGACTCTTTGTAGAAGCAGCAGCCTTGGGTGCTTTGGTAGCCTTGGTGGCCGACTCCACAGAAAACGTGGAAGTCGGCGAGAAGGTACTAGTTGCTGAGCTTGGACTTCCTGTTTGGAGCGCTGTCGGAGCATGTGTCGGAGGAGTAGTGGGTGGAGTTTGGTCACAAACCTGACACAATGAATCATAGGTTCCGCTCCCAAGCAGGGAAGGAGTAGCCTTGCCAGGACATCCAGCAGCTTTCTGAAACATGTTTTTCATTGATGCGTCGTTGGTGGAGAGGTTGGGACCCCAGGAACAAAGATTTTGCGAGAAAAGAGTGGTCTCCCGGAACACTTCAAAGGAATGAGCAACATCTCGGACACAATTCAAAATGTCAATGAATAGACTTACTTGTAGACACATCGGTAGCCGATGCCATCTTCCAATTAGACAAATCCACGTTGAGCTTTTTGGCTTTCTTGAACATGTCACGGAAGTTCTTGACCTTGGATACATTCCATCCATCCAGTCCACTACCTTGGAAGACCTTCGCATTGTTGAACATTCCTTTCATGTTTACAACGGACGATACATCCCACCCACTCAGATCTTTGTTGAATTTTTGGGCTCCTTGGAACATTGCCTCCATATTGGTGACTTTGGAAGTGTCCCAGGATCCAATGCCAATTCCTTTGTAGTTCTTGGCTCCGTTGAACATCCCTTTCATGTTCGTGGCAGACTGCGTATCCCATGAACTGAGGTCAACAGAGTTGAAAGCAGCAGTATCAAATCCTTTGAAGAGATTTGCAAAGTTTTGAACATTCTTGACACACCAATTCTCGATAGTCCCATCGTTCTTGCCCTTTTTGTAGAAATAGTTCTTGACATCCTTTTTCAACTTTTTGCCATTGGCTGGGTAACAATATGAAGTGCTGTAGCCAGCGACATTGGTTGTCACAAGGTGCAGAACAAGCAGCCAGAAGGCTGCTGTTCTATTCATCTTGTGCAATCAGAGTTTCCCACTCTGTGATTTTGTGGGCGTTGTTGTAGAGAGTGGAGAGTCGTTGTGGCAGCAGTGATTGATTGGTATGTGACAAGAAGTTACAGTATAAATCCTTTAGGTCCGAACGGCGAGGAACCATCCCGTGTTTCTTGTTAGCGATCATGGTATGGAGGCATTTCATGTTTTGTGACCACTCATCAAGACCGTTGCCATTGTGTAATGGCTATATATATTGCCAATTTCAACAATCACTTAAAGAGTTGAGACGCGCCAACACAGTTTTGATATGCCTTTCTCAATAGTGCTCAAGAGCTGTTGTCATCTTCAACTCGACAAATCGGGCCCTTCAGACAGAACTCATTTAACAGGATTCATGTGAACAACATGATAGGAATCTGAAGTGACCGCAAACATGATCTTGGACGTTGCCTGTGCTTGTGGGGAGAATATGCGAAGATAAATTCCAATCGCGCCGCTCACCATTATTTTGTCATCTTGGCAACATGGATTCATTGTCTTGTCTCTCCTAGGAACCGCCGTTCGCCCCTCTTATACAATGGTCATAGATCTGATGCCATTCCCCTGCTTTTATTTTGGAGAGTGGAGAGCCTCCTGTTAGGCCTCTATTGCTCCCTTACTCCGATATCCTTTGCCTACTCTATAGCATCATCGCATTGGATCGTCCGCAAGGATGCTGTATGTGATAGGAACGTATGCCTGATCATGTCGCTCCACGCTCAGAAAACAGGGAAGTTCGAAATGGCACAGTGCAACCAGAATGTCGTGGATCTTGCGAAGCGCTGGAAAGCTCTGTGCCAAGCCGACTCTTTTATCCAATCTAATTCTCCATGGTTATTGTGATGGGGCACAACAGGACGGGTCAACGTAGATCTTAACGTCAGTCTGGTAGGCAAAAGTGACGCACAGACCGGGACATTCTTCTTCACTATGGTCAACGAACTAACTCTTTAAGAACACTTCTTTTTCGTCTATTGTTATTAGTTTCCTTTTGCTGTAACGACATCATCCAACCTTAAAGCTTCATGCCAATCATCGGTCGTGGCAGTGGCGGATGACCGCGTCCTGGCGAAAAGCCTTGTAAGGGTTAACCATCGGTGGAAATCGGCTTCTCCAGGTTGGTTTGGATCACTTCCCTTTCTTGATTGGACTCGGCGTTGCAGAAAGTCTTCTTGGGCTTGTTCTAATACCGCAGAAGGGAGATCAACGTTCCCAACAGCTTGGCATCCTTCGGACAGAAGATGTCGCACTTGAGACAATGCGGATTGGCTCTCGGGTAAGGCAGTGGCCGTGGCGTCTGTAACTTCCATTCGCAGGGCGCATGGAACCTTGTATGGCGATGATGTCGGAGCAGTCACTACCACAATGCGATAGTCTGCTTCGAATGGGACCTCCATGCCCCCTTCAAACTGATAGTTGATCCGATGTTGACCCAAAAGTTCGTCAAGGAACATTCTTGTATTGGTGGGGATTTCTCTACTTCCCAAGTGTAACAGAATAGTGGATCCCTTTGGCAACTGACAGTGGTTGGGTTCCAAGCGCCCGGTCATTTTGGAAGGTTTGGATAGCATGGCGATACCATCCATGATAGCCAATACAGGAACGGTTTCGGTTAGGAATGCTTTCAACTGTTCAAAGAGCACCATGGACGAGTTGGCGTTCGTGCAATGCAATTGCAAAGACGCACAGCCCAATGCATCATGAGGTGCCCGCTTCATTTGATTGCTGGGAGATGTTCGTTCCGACTTGGCGAGCAACGTCAAAAATAGGATTTCTGCCAACGCCGGATCCACGTTGGTGCATTCTTGTAGGAACTGTTGCAACAAAGTGGACTCGGAATCATCTCCTTGCATGGTAGACTCCATAGAGTCAGTTTTGGCAGAGGCAATGGACAAGGTTGTATCCAAATCACATGGACGAAAGGCAAGAACATGGAGTCGGGGCAAACGACTGGGAGGAGGGATGGGGTCTCCCATTAGAAATGCATCCTCCGCATCCTCTTGTACAAAGGTTGCTTGGAAAGGATCCATGGAGATATATCCAATCATTTCGACTACATCGTTCAATCGCAAGGCTTGAGGGGATGCAGGATATTGATCGTAATAGAATTTGGCGAGAACGGGACATTGTTCGGCAGGACTTTGGCAACAACCAGCAGGCCACCAATCGGACTCTTGTCCCAACAAACCTTGATCCATTGTATCCGAGTCAACAGAAACATCTAATTTTGGATTTCTCGATTCCTTTGGAGACGATTCTGTAGTATCCCCGTCCCGCTGCCGTTTTCTCGAGGAATCGCCATCCTTCCCTTCCACATTCATGGCGTCAGCATTGGCTGGTGGACTTTCAGGAATGAGCACACTCCGGGGACTCACTTCGGCAGCTTTCAGTGGCGAGGAGACAGAACAAGGCGAAGTGGTAGAATTAAGATGTTCGACAAACCATTGGGAAGAATGTGGCAAAGGAACTACCAACAATGGTTGACGCTCCGCTAATCGGCCATGAAGATCCACAGGCTCCGACTCTACTGAAACTGAAGAAGGATCCCGAAAATGCATAAACTGACCACCGTGTTGTTCCACATAGTATTCTGGTTCCAGCATATCTTGTACCATACCAACATATCGTACCAATCCTTGTTGTGAGAAACGAGCATCACCATAGCGATGTAAGTAGGAGCGGTTCAGTTGTGGGATTTCTTTGACCTTGTCAGTTCCCAACCAAGAGTTCAAGGACTGTAACTCCTCTTTGGAGATTTCATCGCCTTGTTGTAGTTTACTGCAGAGAATGGAGGAGGTCATGCTGTTGTTCCAAAGTAGTGTTAATGTTGGAATAATGCAGGATGTGGTGTTGCCGCCAAAATGGACGAATGACGACGACGACAACCAAAGACGCGCCAACGATCCCAATTTGGCGCGAAAATGTTGCAACCAATCATCTCAGGTTGAGACATGTCACAGAAAGCTTGAGCTTGTATGTTTGCTTGAAGCTTGAAACTACTTAGGTTGGCGGCAGGGGTTGCTTTTTCGCAACAAAAACAACAACAACATGTATCCAAATTGCAACCAGATTGCTCTTGGCGAGATACCATGCGAGTTTACAACGCCATGACACGGGATGGGGTATAGAAGCTGTGTACTATGAATGACTACAACGCACACATAATAGCAAAGAATGACAATCATTAAACATTTTTACGATATCTCCATCGAGACATTGTCAACCAAAAAGGGATCTGTATGCCCTGGAGTCTCAAAGTACAAGTCCACTTGCTTCACTGGAAAGTCACTGAGGGAAGCTGTCTCCAGAACAAAATCAGTTTCAACGTAAACCCAGGTGTCGGAAGCAATGTCGGAAGTGTAGTACACAGTTTCATAATCCACCGAGGAGGTGCCCTCATAGTCAATGCTGACAGTGACCGAGAACGTGGTGGTTGCAGAGCTGCTCAAGATTTTCACTGCCGCGGCAAATGCATACGTTGTATCAAATTGGAATCGGTCCGTGATCTCTTGGAGTATACCAGTGTATGTACTCTCACGTTCCGATATCAACACTGCATTGTTTCCTTGGTAAACATCTTCAGTCTCCATGGTGACTGTGCCTGATCCAATACGATACCAAGGACAAATGCCTCTCTTCGAGGTCTCAAAGTCGCCGTTGTATAAAATGTTGGCTTGTGTGGCTGTTGGGGCTGATGTTGCCCCTGGAGGTTCTGTTGTCAACGATGCGTACGCATACTCACAGACAGATCCATCCGGAAGGCAGCAGCGATCGTAGGACTCTTGTACAAATCCAGGAGAACACACTTCATCGTATGCTGAAGAAGTTGGAGGAGACTCGGCGCAATAGGCTCCGCTTTGTGTACAATCGGCAACCACTTCCAAATACGCATACGACGATTCGGGTAGGAGGATTCCGTCACGTTCATATCGCTCCAAGGCATAGCTGCCATCATCGGGTGATATGTCCTCAAAGTTCCACAATTTCCAGTCTGGTAAGCCAACAAACAATGTTGGTGCCATGGTAATTCGGAAAGTTAGGAGACCTGTTGTTGTGTCGAAATGATACACATTTCCTCGGGAAGCACGGACGTCTTCGACTGTTGCCACAGACTCGAACTCTTCCTTACAAGAATTCGAACAGCTCTCGGAACACCAGGATGCTGCGTTCGCTGACACACTGAATGAGCTGCCGAGAGGATATGCGATCGAAAGAAACACTGCTGTGTTTTCAGTTATTTCGACCTGCTTCATCTTCAAGGTATGAGGTGCGCCACCATCTAGTTCCATCAGCCAGCCGAAACCTCCGCTGAGTCCAACCACATCCGGCATTGCCGTGATGGGCAGTCCACCCAAAGGGTCATTGGAGACGTCGAACTTCGAGCCCAAGTGTCGAATGTGACCAACACTGTTACACAAGAGGCGTTCGCCATTCACGTATTCAGCACCATTGGTACAGTTCGTGTTGTCCACGAGAGCATGTAACTCATCGTCCCATTCGAAGCGAACATGGGCTAGTCCTCGAGTCGGACCTTCGTTCTTTCTCACAAAGTACAAAGGAGCCTGATCATCACGAACAACGTCGTGGTCTGGAATTCAGGAACATATTGGCTATGGGTCAGTGCATTGCTTCAAACAATCAACATGACACAGAAATCTCGAGAAAGTTGGCTACTTACCCACATTCCACCACAGTCCTGCGCTGCTCATACCAGATCCAATGATAGTTGGTTCATTCAGACCTGATGCGCTTCCATCCGCATCGTACCAGTTCTGGATTCTCCCGCTTACAGTTTCAAACGAGCTTACGCTGTGACGAAATCTTCGTCCAACATCGTCAAACGATACATTCCGAGTGCCCTGCATGATCTCTGGGTTCCTGGAGTCCGAGTGAGTAAGAAACCCAAAGACGGTGGAGTCGTCAGCACAGCCATTATACGCATTGCTTCCACAGCCGCGAGTGGCAGACGTGTCATACTGATCGAAGGAATCAGAGCGGTACCCGCAATTTTTGAAGTACAGGTTGGTCATGATATGTTCCTGGCCTGTATCGTACCAATACAGTCCATCGCCCTGTATATAATCGGCCCGCTGGTGTGGCAGCGCAAGGACTTCACCAGTTCGACAAACCACATGCATATTGTCTACCCAAAAGCCTGCTGCTAAAGTTTCGAATGCCATGCCAGTATCATGGCTTTCGTACCCACGAACTTCCATCGAGCCAGACCAAGAACCAAATCCAACGCTGCCTGCTTGGTATACCCTTGAGTTGGTAATGACGCTGAAGGTAGACTCACACTCACCAGTGGTTGGGTTGTCCTCACAGAATGCTCTGGGTCTGGACTGATCCCGTCCAGCGATGTATTCTTGAAGACCATCATCGTTGTAATACAGAGTCCCACCAAAGTAGAAACCTGCCGCGTGTGACCACATGTAACCAGTTGAGTGAGCTGTGTTGCCATCTATCTCCAGCGCAACTCTTGTTGACGGAGAGAAGTCGAGGTTTTGGTACGGCCCAGTGGGTGCGATGAAAATCGGAAACGCAAACCCCGCCCAGCCACCACTAGCCACATTGCCGATGATGTAATTGTGCATATTGGTGATGTAAAACCCAGAAGCAGCGATGTCGGCAGGAAGCGTCAAATCAGTAGTCTGGGTAACAGCAGGGACTGTTTGCCCCGTTCCGATGGCTGGCGATCCAATAATGTGGATGTGTGCAGCCAGATTGAACGACAACGTGTTCTCTTCTTCCACGCCATCTTCCAAGTAGTAACAGAATCCACTCGCATCATATGCTACATTTTCCGACACCGTCACACCATTGGTGCCGTGAATTGAAACACATCGATAGTATGATTCGTGAATCGCAGAGTCCTTGAAGTAACAATCCCGGCACCCTTCGCCCAGCATGTGAAAGTGCATCGGGTACCGAGCCTTCACATTAGTTTGACCCATCCTGAACAGCTCCACACCTTCAACATAGCTAACGCCACTGCCACGGATCATAATGTGACCTCCGTATCCAGTCAAGAACTTGTCTGGACAGACAATCTGGTCGTACCCGAATATGTCTGTCTCAGTCCCATCCGTCCGATGAGTTGTGCAAGTTTCAGTTGAAGTGTCAGTAGGTGGTGAGTCTGTCTCGGATCCTTGAATCTTGATAGTCCTTGTGAGGAGTCCAACTTCCGCTTGATACTCGGGTCGCGCAATGTGTTCATGGGCCACTGTTCCATCAATGTACACCATGGCCTTGACCTCTGGTTCCGTAATGCCTTCTGTGACAATGCTAGTAATCGTGAAGACTTCATTTTGGTGCCAATCGCGACTGTCACGGACTGCAGTTGTTACAAGAAGAATTTCTTGTCCCGCCTCCCAGTTTACAGCATCCTGCAGATACAAGACATTGTCTCCAATGTGGGCCCGCCGAGCAAGACTTGTGAACCAGTGGAAGTGAGGTATGCGTTTGGACTGACTGACTGACAAGAATTAGGCTTCGCGCACAACTTACTGAGTCCAAGTCCGGAAATATCTCTTTCCGTGCAATTCAAGGGTTCCTTCGACAACAATACCCTTGTATACCTCAGGCATTGCATTCGCAAGGTCGGTGACTCCATCAGGGCGGTCTCCATAAAGCGTAATTGTCAAAGGTGTTTCGTAGCGACAGGTCTCGGATCCTGTGACCAGCCTACCCTTGACATCAATGCCACGTACATCCAATGTGATCCCCCCAGCAGACTCTGCGAAAATCAATTCGGAGGATGCAGGAACGGTCACATAGCCCAGAACTGTTGAGACACTTGAGGTAACCACCACGGACGTGTCATCCGGAATGGTTATATTTTCACCGGCCACTAGTGCAGAGAAGAGTGAATCCCAGCTCGTGAGACCAGTAGCGAGGTGAGGACAATCCGTTCGAGTTGTAGCAAGGTTGGGGTCACTGGGTTGCGGAATGACGATGGTGGCCGTGTTGGCAGAAGCATCCACAAAGTAGTCTTCCACTTTGGGTTTGTCATCCAGCATTATCAATTCATCAACCGCGAAATCCCACCCGTTCTCGTCGCCTTCGAAGTACAGTCGGAGCGAGGATACAGTCCCGCTATCTGGTGCAATGTATGCACCGGAAAACTGCTGCCAGGTGGTAGTCAGTCCATCGTCACCAGAGTCGGCCACTTGCTCATACTCCACTGTACCATCCAGATATGTCTCTCTCATTGTCAACTGCATCGTGGAAGTGGAGCCTTCGGGAACGTTGACCAAGCGAGCCCAGAATGACACAGCATAGATCGTGCCTGGGACTACGTAGTCCATGACGTTTTGGGCAATGCCATGCCATCCTGATCCCGCTGAGCGATCTGAAACAAAACCGTATTGCCCGGAAATACCGTCTGCGGAAGCCACAGCAATGGAAACACTGGACCCAAGCTCAAACCACGGATCGATGGTGGGCTGTTCAAAGTTCCAGTTTGGGAGAATGGAGGCAACTTTTGAAGGGGTGGTTGTTTCTGGTGTATCAGTAGGGGCGTCGGTAGGAGCCGATGTTGGGGTTGTAGATGGCGGGAAAATGGGCGCAACCGTAGGGGGCTGCGTTGGTGCCTCTGTGGGCAATGTCGATGGGACAGCCGTCGGAGAGATGGTTGGGAAGTGTGATGGTGTAGAAGGAAACTGAGTCCGAGGAGTACCTAGTGTAGGTGGCTCGGTTAGAGCAGGACCCGTTGTTGGGCCAGTTGTTGGGTTTTCTGTAGAAGTGTCAGTGGGAATAGGAGTTGCGATGGCCGGAATCGGGGCAGTGCTGGGAGTAGGCGTAGGAACAAATGTTCTTGCTGCCGTAGGCGCTACAGTAGGAGGTGCAATGGGTGAGTTTTTGGGTGCCTTCAGCTTTCTTGGGATGGTACTCTCGTCACTTATTCTTGAGTGAACATGGATGAGAACTAAGAACACCAGCAACAGTTGAAGGTTGCCCTTCAAAAACTTCATTGTTTTCGAAGCCCTCTGAATCTTCGTCAATGAGAAAATGTGAGCAGATCAAATTTTAGCGTTGCCACCCCTCCTTTCAATATCGCAACATTCTTATCAGTTGTTCCCAACACGCCGTCGGCAGTTTGACAAGGGAGGAACAATCATCATCTATAACATTGACTGTAATAGATACTACTCCTTCCGGCTCATTGCTTCAAGCAGCAGTAGTACCGAACAACTTGAATGCATTTAGAGGTTTCTAGGATGAAGAAATTTTCGAGGAATGTTTCGCATATATATGAGTACGTCTTAAGTGAGCGTAACTCACAACCACACAAGCCTCCTCTGTAACATTTTTAGAAAGTCGAAGTCGAAGAACTTCTATGATGGGGGTAACAAGACAACCAACCCCAAACCTTGACAATGGCAAGACCCGACTTTGGCAACTACTAATTAACGTTAGCAGATCATTCAGTATTATTTCGGTTGCCGCTACTACCGCGACTTCGAACTCCAAAATCAAAAATCAAACTACACCCGTGACTGGGGAGAAATTCCTTCCACGCTGAGCAGCCAACAACATCATGCGCACCACAATTATTTATTCTGAGTTGGCGTTTGTGCTTTCTTTCTTGACTTGTTTGATTTAATAGGTTTCCCTTATGCACGTCTGGACGGTAGGTGTTTGACGAAGGAATACAAAATACCGGTACTTTTGAACTACGAGGACTACCTCTACTAGTAGTCCGACCATCTCAAAGTAATACTAGTACTAGTAGTTGTTAAAACATACTCTAGTACCTCTCTGGAACAAAAAATAGATTGGTATTAATCCTGCTTGACCTCCTCATCTCCCCAATAGGTTGGCTCCATGTCATAGTTGAATGGCCCCATGTTCCTAGAAGAATGATAACGAGCCAATGTCCAAAGCAATCGTGGCATGAACACTTCCGGATCTTTCGGTTTCTCCTTGAGTGCTTTTTGAGGAAAGAAACAAACAGGCCCTTGGAACTGCTTTTGGTTTTCATCCAGATTGTCCGCAAAGACACCGGTGAAACCAAGGAAGTCCACAGTATTCATCATAGGCGTGTGGCAACACTTTGTGTAGTATCGATGCATGCTTGTTTTATCGTTGGGACTCTTGCGTGAAAGTTGCAGTTGCTCGATACCTTGTGTGATTTCAATGTCAGACTTGCAGACCTGCACCAAGGCTGTTTCGCCGTTCTCTCCAATGTACTTGTCTGGTTGATTTCCTTGCTTGGCAACAAACTTGGCAAACTCTCTGCAATCTTGGCAGTAGCAGAAGAGTCTCAAGGAGTCCTCGCGTTTGGCTTCAATGAATCCTTTGACTTTTCCACAATTGCATTTGAGATTACAGTGAATCTTGGGAGACGAACGGCGTTTGATGGTTCGTGCAGCAAAGGCAACAGCTAGAGCACCAACTGTGCCGACAGCCAATGTTGCAAAGAGGGATGGCTTTTGCTCCATCATCACGGTGATTTCACTGCTCGGTGGTTTCAAGCGTATGAGAATCTTTCACATATAAGAATATCTTTCTGCTGCTGCATGCCAGCGAGCATTCAAAGACGACGACGAACAAAAAGATTGTCGGTGGTAGAAAAAGGGGTCGAGTCATCTTTCTGTCATTCCGTTGTCGTACCGGCTCTCGTTTGCCATTCGTCGGTTGCGTCGTTGGTGGTAATCACAAGAACGACAACAACCAACACCGAAACCCAAAACACAACAGCACCTTCTCACCACCATGCCCATCCATGATACGGCAGCCTTGAGTACAGAGATGAAACAAGAATTGTCTACAGGTCATCACCTCTCTTCTACTACTATGAATTCAAGCAACGACACCATAATTCTGCATCCAGCGACTCATCCAGGGGAATTCGAAGCATCTGGAGCATCCATTCCTTGTTCCTTTTCGTACCGAAGCAACAATCAACCTCAACCATTCTCCTCCAAGACCAAGATAAGAGGAGCTTTCTGAACGACTACGACGACGACGACAGGGGATCGGGTGGTGGGCATCTAGGAATACCATTTTGGATTGTGTACAGAATCTTGTTGGAGCTTTCCAACACAAGACGTGCTTCCGTGCGACATCCAAAGTTGTAAAGGTGGACGATGGTTGCTCCATTAATTCTTATCAGAGAACATCACTCATCATTCATCATACTCCTTTTGTCCTGACTCGGCAAAGGAGGAACGGAAGAAGCATTTGTTGCATGCCCCAATCGGATCGCTGCTTTAGTGTCGTGACTCCGTGGGGGCAGAGGTGACATGATTTCTGAGTTGTTCATGTTCGCGAGTCAAACGAACTGCCTTGCGAAAACCTAAACAAGGTGACGGAGATGATTTTTGTCAGACGAAAAACGCAGACAATTGAATAAAACACGTCGAAGGATATTTCTAGTACGTAGTATAGCATCAAACCATTCCATCCAGCAATATTGTTTGCCATCGTTCTGCAAGCCGATAGCGATGCGGAGCCAATGTGAACAGGAACTACGAAATAGACTAGTGACGAGATAATAGCTACGGAAGCAACAACCATTGGCCCACGGGGTGCGCCCTGACTGACCGCAGTCGTCAGAATTTGTTTAGTTTACCAGAACTACCGCTTACCTTTTGGTTGGATCAGAAATAGAACTTCTCTGTGCTTTCACGCCACCCTGCCGTGGTCACATCTCGGATTGGCTAACGGGGATACGTAGAGACTTGCCTGGCCTCCTGTGAGAACCCCAAACCCACAACTACTTGAACTTTGCCGACACCGAGATCCACGGAACGAGAGTTTTGTTCCAGCACAGAACCATTGCGAGCCTGAAGTGATGTGTCATTGGATAGAGAATGCTAGGATTGCTCCTGGAGACGGGGACAGAATCACCATCGTGATGGTGACCTGCAATTCGGAGATGGCTGGCAGCCATCCGGTCGGTCCCCAAACCGACCTTCCTGCGGGAAAGTACTTCGCCTCACATCCTAAACCAAATCAACCGTAAACCCCCCGACTTCGACTTTGTTGCTTGAAACCTTAGTTCCAAGTCCCCTCAACAATACAACCCTCGCGGTGTGCGAGTGAAGGGACAGGGTCCACCGTATCTATAGAAGCGTCGTCATCGCTGTCGAAGTACGAGCCAAGGCAGCTGACGCTGCCAAACTCTACCTCTTGAGCGGTGAGAGCTCCCAGATCCATGTGGAACCTATCAGCTGCAGATCCAGAACCACGAACAAGAACGACGAGAAGAACAAGAGCAATATCTGTAAGTCACGCGATGGAAGAGAATCAAAGCACAAACAGAATTTTGGAATCGAAACTCACCTTCACGGCTATAAGAGATCAGGACGCCCGGAAGTTTTTCTTCGATTGATTCCGCACTCCAGTTGGCAACAAGGTTGAGTTCCTTGGCCAGGAGACGGCAAGAGCGTCGATTTCCATCCTTCCAGACGGTGCCTTCCAACCTGAGGTTGGAGAACACGAGAGAGCGCATATTATTCATCCTTTTACGAACAAATCGCTGGGTGTCCCTTGATTCTTTCCAAGAAAAAAAAGACTGAGAGCAGAGAGGAAGAGACGCAAAGATCCAAAAACGCATTGGCGATGCGATCCAGGAGCACGACCGCATTTCAAAAAGTTTCAAGCTTCCATCAAAGCTTTCCACGACTCCCACCAGATAAGTGTGTTCAATGCCCCTAACTGTGACTTGTTGCTGCCATAACCAACCGCCTGACTTCATCTCCTATCTCTTCACCAACATTTTGTACAACCCACAAATAAAAGCAGTTCGGAGGCCCCATTTTGTGAAGCAGCGGTTCATTCACATACAACGGTCAAATTGGGCATAACAGCTCCACCTAATGGAACTTAAATGTTGCCGATGTTGTTGTCGGCGTCCATTTCGAGGAGCGAGACACTAGGCTCACAACATTCTTGTATTGGTTCCTAGGAAATGGCACTGTCATTATTTGTCGTCAGCTAGGCACCTAAATATCTATAGTACTAGTAGTTGTATGAGATACACGAAGCATTGGTGGCTAAACAAAATGTCGCCTCGGAGGTTCCATTGAATTTGATTTGAAGGAGTCCATAATATAATAGAGCCATGGAGGCAAAGCTTGGCTACAGTTCCTGTTGGGCTATCGTTGCACACCCGCATGAGTTAGATAATCGTACATGATACCATAGGTAGAAATGGTAATGGCAGCCGAGGGAGCCCCACGAGCATAGGCGGCCTCCCAACCCCGTGTGAGCGCCACAAATGCCGGATACCATCCATTCCGTGAGGCCAATTGAAAGGCATGCCGCAGATTTTGAGCCTTTCCACTCTGAATCCATGTTTTCATCGTATCTAACGGCAAAGCAACTAGCCAAAATGCTATCCCTGCCATTGCCCCGGACGCGAGTCGAACGTAGTAATGAGGAGTCCCTCCTTCTGGCGTCAGACACTTTTGTGTATATGCCATGGCCAAGAAATAGGCTCCGCAACCAATCGAATCTCTGAGAACGGCAGACACCGTTCCACGCCAAAGACCTCCAATTCCATGGGATTCAATGGTTGCCTTGATCAACGTGATGGGTCCCATCGCAGTGGTGGGAATTTTGCCGCCACCCACCGATGTTGCCGCCGAAGCAGCAGGTGTAATTTGATTGTTCCGAACAAATTCAACGGGAGTAACAAACAACAAGGCATTGATACCTCCAGCCAAGGCTCCACTCAAAAATTGTTCTAGTTCGGTCGACTTGGCGGGTACCCCATTCTTTTGCGACTTCCAGTGAACAATCGTTTGAAGAGAAATATTATTGACAGAGAAAATAGTAGACTTGTATACTGCTTGAGCTGCAAGAGGAAGAGTTAGTCCTGTCCACAAGGCTCGGATACCTCCTTCGTGAAGCGTTTCTCGAAAGGTGGTATAGACGCCCTTTTGAAGATGACAGTTCTGCATTTTGACTCGGAGGACATCAAAGGGATGACAGACCATGGTGGATACGACGCCAGCAGTGGTTCCAGCCACAATCGAGTTCCACATGACTGTACGGACGGAAGAATCTTGTTGGAATGTCATGGTGGCGGATGGATCAGTTCTTTTTGGATTTTGGATATTGTTGTTGTTCTTTTGCTGTTGAGAGTGAAGGATGGAGTTGAATGTCGAATGACTTGGTTCGTCCTCCAAAATGGTTTGTATATCTGTGTTTAAAAGGTGTTATCAATCACCAGCATTCTCCAACTTGAAACAAACAGGAAACTGAGAAAGAAAGCGACGTCGTTGACACAATATTACAGTATTGTTGTTCGCTGGGGTTTGGATTTTGTGTTGTGTTGGTGTGATGATGTGCCAGTGTGATGATGTTCTTTGGCCACAGGACGAGCCATTCGACTCCTGCGACTGCAGAAGAAGGGCTGCAAAGCCGCACGATTTGAGTGCGAACCGGATCCAGAGACGCCGACGAATGACAGAAGATCCACTTCCACTTCATCCATCACCCCCTCTCATCACACATCAAAACATCACAACATTAAATACTCGTAGCTGCCTCTTTCTCTCTTTGCAAAAAGTCTTTCTGGTGGTTTGCCAGAAGAGTATGCGCAGAGTCTTATTACAGGCACTGATCATGTTTCTCCCTAAACTTCATTCCAAGGCACCTTTGTCCTTGGTTCATTCCTTTTATGTGAATCCTCTCTCGGCCAGAGTTGGAATCTCCAAATCACATTTTTCTTCCACTTCCTTGCGAGCTGCCAAGGGTAAGTATTCGAAATTCTGGGCGACTATTTGTCTCGTTTTGTAGTGTGTTATGATACCCTCACATATTATGTTGCAGCTCCTCGTCAAAAGAAACCGGTCAATCCTTTTGCTCCAACCATTCTTCTTCCACAAACCGAGTTTTCCCAAAGAGCCAATTCCCTCCAACGAGAACCAGAAATTCAGCAATTCTGGAAAGACTATGATCTATACAATAAACTCTCTGAAAATGCTCCCGGTCCGCGTTATGTATTGCACGATGGTCCACCATATGCCAATGGAGATTTGCATACAGGTCATGCCCTCAACAAAATCTTGAAAGATTTCATCAATCGCAAACAAGTCTTGAATGGAAAGCAAGTACATTATGTTCCTGGATGGGATTGCCATGGTCTTCCAATTGAACTGAAAGTGTTGCAGACTCTATCTAGTAAGGAGCGACAAAAGCTTACTCCTGTCACGTTGCGCGAAGTGGCCACCCGATTCGCCAAGGAAACTGTCGAAAAGCAATCGTCCGATTATCAACGTTGTGGACTCTATGGTGATTTTGAGCATCCCTATTTGACACTGCAACCCGAATTTGAGGCGGCGCAAATTCGTGTCTTTGGAGAAATGTTCCAAAAAGGATATATTTTCCGTGGTCGTAAACCTATCCATTGGTCGCCCTCGTCTCGTACCGCCTTGGCCGAAGCAGAATTGGAATATCCCGAGGGACATGTCTCCAAGAGTATTTATGTTGCTTTCCCAGTACAAACACCCACTGAGGCTATCCTACCATATGCCAATGATCCTGCGAACCCTCTCAAGGTTGCCATTTGGACCACCACACCTTGGACCATGCCTGCCAACATGGCCATTGCGGTCAATAAGAATTTGGAATACTCCGTTGTTGAGCACTCGAATACAGGACGCATGATTGTTGCCACAGATCTGATTGAGACTTTGACGGTATGTTGCACAGGTTTGCTGAGCTTTGTTTGGTGCGTTTTGTTGTTGAGGAAACGAATTCGCTCACGCTTGTCTGTTGCAGAAAAAGTTTAAACTTCCTGAAAATGAAACCTTTACGGTGCTAGCTACGCTTATGGGAGCAGACATTGTTGGAACCACCTATACTCACCCACTCTATGGAAGAGTATCCCCAGTGGTCGAAGGTGGAGACTACATTACGACAGAATCGGGTACGGGATTGGTCCACACTGCCCCAGGTCATGGTCAAGAGGATTACCAAACGGGGTTGAAGAATGGATTGGAAATTTTGAGTCCTGTTGACGATGTTGGAAAATTTACCATTGAGGCCGGAGAAGATCTAGAGGGCATGAGTGTGTTGGGTGAAGGAAACCAAGCGGTCATTGACAAATTGAGTGCCATTGGTTCTTTGCTTCTTGCAGAAGATTATGAACACAAGTATCCCTATGATTGGAGAACCAAAAAGCCTACAATCTTCCGAGCAACCGACCAATGGTTTGCCAGTTTGGAGGGATTCCGAGACAATGCCATGGAAGCTATCGATACGGTAGGTGCATGTAGACTGCGGTGCTGTGCTCTGCTGAAATCGATGCGGGAGACTCACAGGCTTTCTTTGCCATCGTAGGTCCGGTGGATTCCCGATGCTGGCAAAACCAGAATTAGTTCGTTTGTTTCTGGTCGAAACGATTGGTGTATTTCACGACAACGATCATGGGGAGTACCTATCCCTGTGTTTTATGATCGAGAGACAGGCAAGGAAGTTTTGTTGGATAGTCATACTTTGGACCACATTGAAAAACTATTCGAAGAGCAGGGCAGTGATGCATGGTTCAAGTTGGACGAAGTGGATTTGCTCCCAGAATGCTACAAAGCAGACGCCTCGAAATGGAAAAAGGGCATGGATACCATGGATGTTTGGTTTGATTCGGGATCGAGTTGGGCTGGAGTGTGCAAGGGCCGTGAAGAACTGCAATTCCCTGCCGATATTTACCTTGAAGGAAGCGATCAACATCGTGGATGGTTCCAAAGTTCTCTTTTGACCAGTGTGGCCGTCAATCAAACGTCACCCTACAAAACTGTGTTGACACATGGTTTTGTCTTGGATGAGAAGGGTTTCAAAATGTCCAAGTCTTTGGGAAATATTGTTGGTCTTCGTCATGTGATTGAAGGAGGCAAGAATCAAAAGAAGGACCCTGCCTATGGCGCCGATGTACTTCGATTGTGGGCTGCATCTGTCGATTACTCTGGGGACGTGTCCATTGGTCCCAATATCATTCAACAAACCTTTGAAAACTACAGGAAATTGAGAAACACGGCAAGATATCTTATTGGAAATCTACATGATTATGTCCCAGAGGGTGAGGGCAACACGACTATTGCCTATGATGATCTTCCTTCCTTGGACAAGTGGATGCTGGGACGTTTGAGCACGGTCCTCAAGGATGTCGACGACTCGATGGAGAACTTTCAATTCCAAAAGGCCAGCCAAGAACTTTCCAAATTCGTCTCGGCTGATCTGTCCAACTTTTATTTGGATGTTGCCAAGGATCGTTTGTATGTTGCTGCAGTCGATGACTACCGACGAAGAAGTTGTCAAACCGTCATCCATGCCTTGTTGGAGGGTTTTACCAAATCGATAGCACCCATCTTGCCACACATGGCAGAAGATATCTGGCAGAACCTTCCCTATGAAAAGCCTACAAAGAGTGTATTTGAGGGTGGTTGGCCCAAGGAACTCTTGGCTTTCCCCGAATACGATGAGGAGAAGTGGGCCTCCATTCGACAAGTTCGTGATGACATTAACAAACTCTTGGAGGTGGCACGAAAAGACAAACTGGTTGGAGCTTCCCTAGAAGCTGCCGCCTACATCTATGCTCCCAACCCAGAGATGAAAGCCATGTTGGAATCGTTGGTGGGTGATGAGAGCTTGATTGTCCCTCCAGTTCGAACCAATGGTGTGGATGAGTTGCGAACCGTCCTCATGTTGTCCCAAGTACACATTGTGGATAGTGTCGAGGAGATGGAGAAGTCTTGCGAAAAGCAATACATTTCGGATGCTGATACTAGCAGTGGATGCATTGTGGGAGTCTCCAAGGCGGCTGGAGAGAAGTGTGGACGTTGTTGGTTCCATGACACGCAACTGGGCAAGCAAGATCTTGTGCATGGAGATGCCTGCCAACGATGCAATGATGCTATCGAGTCCTGGGAACAAGCCAAGGGTCAATCATTTGAACGCGAAACTGCGGATAACTAGTAGAGTTTGTATTCCAAACACTGGTTTCAATGCTGTTGTGAATAACTCTCCATGACCTAATAATATTACTGTTATTGTACTAACGTAGGTTGACCGGCCCCATTGTGGAACGGCACCTAGTGACATGAAAGTAGGGGAACGATTGGAAGCAAGGTTGACCATGATGTAAACCCAGACTGGATTGGGGGGTGATGAAACCAACAGCGATTCTCAAAGAATTGTTGCCAGTTGCCACTCATTTCCCTTCCAGCACTCACTCGATCGAATGGAAACAAAATTGTGGCAGAACGAATGTCTGTCTATGCATGGTGATGGACATAATCAAAGAGCATACCAAGGGAGAAGTGAACCGAAGTCTTTTCCTTGTCGGGTGTCATGTTGGTTTGTAATCGGGTAGTACTAGTGTTGGATTGATTTTCGGTTGCCATGGCGTAGCATCCCTTGACAGTCTTGGCGAATAGTCTCTTGTTTAGCATGTTGTGTGTTGTTTTTGTTGTTGTTGGGAAAGTTAGGAAAGGTTGTTTTGGATTGTTGGGTAGTTTTGGAGTTTCGATGTCCCTTCTTGTCCAGTTTGTGATTTTATGATGGGAAGAAAGGAGTACCGTACGTAGTCGTCTCCGCCTTCTTGATTCTTGCATCCCGAACTGAAAAATGGTCACGTGACAGGGGCAGGACCCAATCAAGGCGAGTCCTCGTCGTGGTTGGAGTTCGTGTCGAAAACGAGCCAGTGTCTCTCGTGCTCGCCGCACGCGCAACGACTTCAAGCACGGCGTGAGGCATATACCAGCGCACGTTCGGACGGGTGGAGGACACGGGATGAGCAGCCTGGCATGGCATCGTGAATGAACGAAACCCGCTTGACGTACTCCAAGATGACGTGGTGTCGGATCGGCCAACCTCCACACTCCACACCCAAAACCGAACCAAACGATGACACAAAGATCCAAGGACACCACTGCTACTTGTCAACCATAGGAACTGCAACCTGGAACCTGTTCAGAACACTGTAAAAGGCCACCATGTATAGGAGCCTAATACGAACAACGTCTGTAAACAGTTGTCATGAGTCGTTGTCTCGTTGCTTGGGCAGTCAATCGCCCTTGAGACCTTTGAGAACTACTAGAAATAGTAGATATTGTGATGTTCGAGGCAAAGCTACGAGTGGTAATGGTAGATTCCTGTCAACCAATGCTACTTCTACCGACAGTGACACTACGTCTGCTCCCGTTTTGATTGTTGGAGGCGGTCCCAATGGACTTTATTTGGCCAGTCTTCTTCAACGATACGGTGTCGACTTTTGCTTGCTGGAGGCACAAACCGAACAAGATCATTTTCAACATCCACAAGCTCACTTTTTGAATACACGAACCATGGAAGTTCTCAAACACTTTACACCACGTATTTATGATCGTGTATTGGAGGCAATGCCTCCTGTCCAAGAATGGAATCATTTTCTGTTTGGGCCCTACATGACCTCGCCAACACCCATGGCCCGAGTACAACATCCAGTCGATGCCCCCTTGGTGGCCAATCGAGATGCCAATGGAACTTTGCTGCAAGGCAAAAGTCACGCTTCGTTTTCGGAACCCAACGAGTCGGAGCTTCTTTCGGACTGCACGGTAGGACATTTGGCACAGCATACCTTTCATCGAATTTTGTTTGACGACGTGACTCAAAATTTGGCAGATTCTAGTTCGAGTGTAGAGTTTGGTTCTCGTGTGGTTGGGGCAGAGCGAGCAGCCAGTGATGGCATGTGGCATGTTACCACCAGTCAAGGAAAGAAATATGCAGCTCCATTGGTGGTGGCTGCCGATGGAGTCCGGTCGGCCTGGCGACAGGACTATGCCAAGATTGGTATGAGTGGTCAACCTACCATTCAACATTTGATCAATGTTCACTTTTCCTTGTTGAACGAACCCTCCAAAGAACTTTTACCACCGGCCATGTTGTATACTGTCTTTTCTCCCGAAGTCTTATCCATGGTCGTTCGTCACAGTCCCACTGAATATGTCATGCAAATCCCCTATTTCCCTCCCTACCAAACCCTTCCCGATGACTTTTCACATTCACAAGTGCAAAAAATGGTTCAATCGGCCTTGGAAGGAAGTACTGTTTCGAGTGGGCGGATACCCTTTCGAATCAATTCGATCCGGCCTTGGACCATGGGAAGTCTAGTGGCCAATTCCTATGCCAAGGATAATGTGTATCTTATTGGAGATGCCGCGCATGTGTTCCCTCCAGCCGGTGGATTTGGTATGAATACAGGGATTCAAGATGCTGCAGGACTAGCATGGAGAATCCAAGCCATGGGCGTCGAGCCCCATGAGGGTCGGGAAGACTGTTATAGTCGAGAACGTCAGTCGGCGGCTCGGAACAACGCGGCGTTGTCGGTGCGAAACTATCAGCGTGTTTTGGGAGTGATGAGATCCATCTATTTGGATGAACGAAACCTTCCTGTTGTGTTGGGAGGATTGGAATCATCTTCCATGGTTGGAATGCCACTCTCTTGGCAACGAACCTTGTTCCAAAGTCTTTACAAAACGGCGCTACTTCCTCTCCGCATGCTACGTGATGCTCCCAACAGCCCCTACACCCGTCATGTGTCCAACAACCTTCGTCGTTTGCTAGGTTCCGGTCAAGGGCTTCCCTTGCTGTTTCCTCGTCATGAACTGCGTTTTCGGTATCCCAGTCGCGACAATCCAGATACTGTCGACAAGAAACAAGTTGTTCCGGATGAGAGTGATACCATGGCCAATGGAATGGAGCCTATCCAGGAAGGTTTGTTGTTTCCACATATTCCAGTCACCATGATGGGGGATGATCAACAAAGAATTACAACACGCGATCTTCCCATGCATCTTGGAACCAAGGATACACCATGTCCCATGGTGTTGGTCGGAATGGTTTGGAAGGACGGTGCTACATCGAACCTAAGTTCTGTTGCCTCGATTGCCAGCACGTTGGCAGAAGCATTGAAACTCCCTGTGGTCCCTGTTCAATTGTACGTGGGAGGGGCCTCCGTCGTCGACGTGAGCAAAGACGAAGTTTCCTCTGTCATCCACCTGCACGCACATGCCAATTTGGCCGAGGGCAAACTTCAAAAGCAAGACGGCAGTAACTGTCAATGGGCTCTTGTCCGTCCCGATGGACAGATTGCCAGTCTATCGGATGATGTGGAGGAAATGCTAGCAGACGCGAAATTTGTTCTGGGGTTGTAAACTACTAAAATAACCAATCCATTGCCTTCTTGTGCCATAATCATCTAGAGCTAACAGGGACAGGCTACGTTACTCAACTATTACACTACTACAACATATAGCAATAGTATTGCTGCACATTCAACATTAGGCTGCTGCCGCAGACAAGAACATCCCCTGTCTACCTTGCACATCTGCCAGCATTGCGAAAGCGGCCTCTTGCCCAAGCATGGTTTGTAAAAACGCATATCCTACTCCATAGGCCATTGGATCAGCCATACAATGAACAAGCCCAGCAGCGACCGCTTGTAATGCTCTATACACAACCGAACTGCTGGAAGTGGGCAAAGAAGGGTCCATGAATACTCCCAACGCTGTACATGCAACGACATAGAGTTTGGAGCAGGTAGGGTTGTATTCCAAGGCCTGAATTATTTGCATCCAAACCAATTCTTCCATTTCTTCTTTTTGAATGGTGGTGGAAGTAGTGGTAGTAGTAGTAGTAGTAGTAGTAGTAGTGACGTTTCTTCCCAAGACAGTCAAGAGAGCAATTCCAATAATTTGCACATAATCCGTGGTACGAAAATCCTGCATCATTCGATGAATCACTTGGAGAGCTCCCAAATCATACAAGTGTTGGGTTCTGGTTTTGCTTCCAAAGGACAAATGAACCAAGGCAATGACGGCACTGTTGAAAAATTCAGCCGAAGCAGAGGTTATACCACCAGGCAGCTGGAATCGTTGCATGGCATGGAGTAGAATGGTCAGGGCACCGTTGGAAAACAAATCTTGCAGCAACGTTTCGTCACCAGTAGAAAACACATAGGTATTTGTAGTTGTAATGCAGGACGATGATGATGTCGGCGTCGATGTTGTTGTAACACCAGCAGTAGTGTCCTCTTGCATGACGTCATTGTCTCCATGACAAGCTGTTGTTGTTGGTGGTGTTGTGGCTGATATTTGCAGCAAATTCATGGTAAAATCTGCCATGGCCGATTCAGCAACAGTAGGATGCCAGGCTTCTTGGATCTTTTCCAGTTGGGTCAACAATGTCATTCGACGGTTCGGACAACGAAGATGTGGCATGATATTGATGCTGTACTGCACTTGTAGTTGTTGCTGCTGCTGCTGCTGTTGTTGCTGTCAATGATGTGATATTATTGTTGTGAGAACAATCGTTCATCCATCATCAATCAAATCCAACATCTTGTTGTTGTTGTTGACCCAAAATGGTGGGAATCATCATGTTGGTGCATCCATCCCAGGAAGAGGATTCCCATCATGATGACAATAATATCGACTCGTTGACAAGATTGGAAGAACAACTCAAGAGAAGAAAGAAGGTCGCTGTCGTCGCTGTTTCCTGTCACTATCACAGCGACGAACAATATAAATTCGGCAGTTGAATCTCCAGTTGGAGCGTCCCACAGAAAATGAATCTTGTCCAAAAATAATACCCACCATGAAAACCGCCGCCGGCAGCAGCAGCAGCAGCAGCAGCCCCAATACGACCTCACATATGACGCACAGCGCTTATGTAGAAATGCTTCATCGGTTGGTCTTCTTGCGGACACATAAGGATTGGTTCCCATCCTACACGCAATCACGGAAGAAAAGCATTCTCCTACCCTTCGCCTTTTTCGTTGATTCAAAAAGATTCCCCGTAGTGCATGGACGACACCCGCCATCGTTGGAGACAGGAGGGCCCAAAGGAATCTTCACGCATCATCATCACAACAAAATCGAACAAAGACTCTTTGTGGTACAGCAGTTGTAGTAAAGTTTCCAAGGAGTTCGTGTTGTTCTTCGGTGGGCACACAACAAACAAACAATCCAACAAAGTTAAGGACCAATGAAGTTTTGCAAGAACTTACAGCAAGTCATTGACCTTTCAGACCCAGCATGGGCTCCTTACTGGCTCAATTACAAAGGTCTCAAGGTATGTGATGTTGATGTTTGCGTCCACGATTCATTCATCCAAAGCCTAGCATAGCAGAGCACCCAACTCAACGCTGTTGTTTGTTCGCTCCATTCTTCCTTTTTAGAAACTACTCAAAGACATTACGCCAGAATTGGAAGACTCTGCAGTACAACGAGTACAGCAAGTACAACAGCGAGGAGACAATACTGGGGAAACCACCACTTCGGGGGCCAACAGCAACAGCAGCAGTCCGACGTCTTCCCAACCACAGGCCGCACTGAACAACAACAACAGCAGCAGTAGTAGTAGTAGTAGTAGTTGGGGTGCACGAGTGATTCCTCCTCCTAGTATTAGCAAGCGACCAGGCGAAGTGGCTTTCTTCAAAATGCTCCATTCCGAATTCAAAAAGGCCGAGAATTTCATGACCCAAACCACCTTGGAGTTTCAGATTCGAGAGGAGCGAGTCGTCCGAGGTTTGGCCATTTTCAAGGAACAAGATGTCTGTATGGCACAAGACAAGTGGCAAGTCATTTCCAAAGCGTCCTATGAATTCTACAAGGACTTGCTCTTGCTCGAAACCTTTGCCATTATGACCTATGTCGGCTTTTCCAAGATTCTCAAGAAACACGATAAAGTCACCGGCTACCGCACCTGTGCCGCATTTATGGAAAAGGTCGTCAACAAGTCCAACTTTACACATTACCCCAAACTCATGGAGATGATTCGTCGGTGTGAACGAGTATATGAGGAGCTCTCTACCATTCTAGTCAATCAAGGAAAGAGTGCACTCAATGATGATGAGCGTCTCTTTATCAATATGATCAAACGAATGAATGAACAGGTGATTGTTAATGGAAAGGAGTTGGACGCTGAGGATCAAGAGGAAAACAACAGTAGACAATCTACACCGCCCCGATCCAACCAATCATCCTCTACCGGTAGTAGAAAGCGAGAGGTCTTTCTAGTCCCCGATGACAATCTTGGCCCACCACCACCGGTCAAGAGAAAGTTGGTAGAAAGCACAGGCAGTCGCCAATAACGTTGATGAGATAGAGACGGGGTTCTTGTACAAATCGCTGCGGCCTTTTCTCATGTTTCTTGGATGTTTGGATGTCCGGTACGGTACGGTACCACCACCAGTATCGTCAATGAGGTTCTTGTTGGACGATGATTGTAACAACAGTAGAATTACTAAAGTAATGGCTAGTTAGTAGCTAGTTGGTAGCTCCTACTACTACTCGAGGGGGCAGCAGACCTCATTGTCATTTCCTTGTCGCAAAACAACAATCGAGGACTATTGCATGATGGTGGGTCTCTACTTCTGCAGTACCAGGTAGTGCAGCAACAGTACAAAAGGAGTGGACTGTTCAGACACGGTTTTGGAGTGCCTTGCTTGAAATTGCAAGTCGTTTTCCTTTTTCAAAAAGGCGGATAATTCCTCGTATGTATTATTCGCTGTGAATTACTAGGACTACCTAGTTCAATAATATAACTAATGTTGTTGTAAGAGGACTTTTCTTCCGGTGGGTACAGTACTCGTATGGCGGCTTCTTATATATTCTCCTCCTTGTTGTTGCCTTCACTGCACAAAGTGCTGCTACAAACGAACATCCTATGGACATGCATCTTCTAGTTTAGCTGTCGAATCTTCCGATTCGGGAGTAGGATTCAAGAAAGCTGTAAGCAAGAGACTCGTCTGTCTGTCCGAACGCTCGCAGAATCTCGCATGAGTCGAATGGGTCGATGGTTCTGATATGCCCTTTTTCGCCGATTTTGGTCTCCTCTTGGCCACGAGTAACTTGCTGCGACTCAACTGCCGTCCGATTCCATTTTCCAGTCACATCAAGGGACTGCCCTCCTCACATTTTGCGATTGCAGGATTCTTTTGCATTGTTCTGCTCTGACATAACCACATTTCCCGAAAGTTTCGTTCCTATTCTGTTGCAACCTTTCTCTCAACCATGCCCCACATGAATGTTTCTACTCGGCGTCATCCGCGCTTTTCGAATCCAAAGGCACATGCTGGAAATGAGCCCACGTATGACATGGACGATGAAGACTACACCAGCCATGCCAGCAGCTACCCTATCGAGGATGATCATGCGTCTTTGGAGAAGAAGGACAACCACTCTCTCCCTAACAATGAGCTTTCTCCCAAGCACAGTATGCCTAGTGCTCTTGATACAAGCCATTCCGATTCAAGGGGAGTCAGCAATGATTCCGACAGTCTGGATATCTCACTGAGCAACTCTGAGGGAAATGGGGAAGTGTCCTATAGTGATTCGGACGGATCCACCTATGTTTCTGATGAAGAGTACCGGGAACAACAAAAGTCTCGTCGATCATCTCCTCCTGAAGCTGTGAAAAAGAACGTCACACCCAACAGTGTACCCCTCAAACCTGTGGTAGGCAAGCCACCCGTTTCTCCCAAGAGAGTAAAACACGTGGCACAACCCGCCAATAGTTTTGTGAACATTGATCTGAACGAAGAGGATACCCCAGCTCCTACAGAAAAGCATCCCAAACGAAAAACGCAGGCTCGATCACCGAACCGTGTCAGATTCCCAGAACCTTTGACAAAGAAGGAGCTGACCCCACGCAAGAAGAAGCCGGTCCTACAGAACGTCGACTACTACAGCGATGTAGATGTTGCTAGTCACAGTGATGATGTTTCTGAAATTGGTTTCATCTCGAAGGATGACACTCGAGAGGTCTTCTTGGTGCGTACAATCCCCATGGAAGTACCCATTCCACACACTCAAGAACTGGATTTGGTCTCCTCAGCGTCGTCGTCTGTCGACGGTTCCTACACACCGTCTGTCAGCAGGTTGTCCATTGAAGCAGCTTTCACCAGACGCGGCATGTCTCCAAATGTCCAGTTGGAAGGAATGACCAATGTTGTGCCCAGAAAATCAAAGGGAGAGACAGCTAACACCCCGGTTGACTTGGTGTTCGAAATTCCCACATCATTTTCAGCGAGTGTATTCTCTTCAATGAGTTCCACTTCGCAGGTCATGACCACCAGAGATCAAGGTATCATCACACAAGTCAACAGTGACGAAGCTGTTCGAGATATGGAATACAGCGCTAGTCCTGCGCCAGTGCCAAAAAAATGCCTTTCCAAGGAACCAGAGCTGATTGTCACACCGGTAGAAACAACCCCAGACGAAAAGATCGTTCCATCCGTCGATGCAAAGAAAGCTGCTTCACGGACTTCGTACAAAAAGCCTGTACATTCTTCAGAAGACGACGAGTCATCAACTGACCGTAGAATCCGGGAGTTGAAGGAAAGGATCAGAAAGATGCAAGTCACATCTACTATGGAAATATTGTCTGATGAAAGCAAACATAAGGTCACGGAACCGAAACAGAAAGAAGACAAGGAAGAGGTCCAGGATGATGCCTCTTCTTACAAGAAGCGTTCCACCCGAGTAAAGCTGGAGCATGGAAGTTCCCGGAAGAAGTTGGAAAAGAAGGTAACTGAAGTCGAAGAGAGTTCAAATGTTGTAGATGACGATGCAATCCACGCGGAATCAAGCGAGGAGGCCACAGCTGGCTTCAACCATCGCAAAGGAGCAATTCCTTCGGAAATCGCGACATCAAACCGGGATGATGACATCTCTACCATCTTCTGTGAGGTCAAGCATGACACCATGGATGACGTAGATTTGGAATCTGGCATGGCCTGTGAACATTACCAACCCAAGACTGCCAAAGAAAGGGTTGTACAACTTTCTACAAAACTCTCCCGATCGACCCAAAGATCTCTGCGGAAGGCAGATGAGTATTTGCAACAGTATGCCGTCTACGTTCAAATCCGGCAATACCTTGTTGCTCAATGGATGACTCACATGCATCACAGGACTTCATCAGAAAAGGCAATTGCTGCGACTATCCTGTTGTCTTCATTTGTGCTTGTAATCCTCTTCATTTCAATGATTGCAGGATAGAAGAAGAATGGAAGAGCACTGTTCATACCATAGTTGGCTAGAAATGGATCTAAAATAGTACAGCGCATCCGCTAGTTATGAAAATACAAATTATGCAGCCATCCGCATGCTAGTCGAGGCGCGTGAGGATCGTGGAGAACGGACAGAAGGGACAATTTCGTCACCCCCTCCTTGGCTGTCCGAGACAACCTCAAATCCTCCCTCAACCATCTCAGAGAACACTTCCATGTCACAAGATGAAAACACCTTGGACAAAGGTTCTATCGTCGAGTTTGCGGCATCTTGAGCAGCTGCTCCCGCGACACACAAATTGCGGAACCAATCTGGAATCTCCGACTCTCTCACTCCCAATCGCAGACAGGCATCATGCGAGAATGTAACACAGTTCTTGCGCAACAAGTCATAATCTGTCCCCATGTATTCGGCTGCCATTTCTCGCAGTACCTCACGGCCGTCCACGCTCCGTGTTCCACCTTGAGGGAGTCCGGTCTGGTCACGTCGTCTGGACCTCATGATGGGTCGCATTAGAACGTGCTCACCAAGATCAATGGTTGTTCTGTATTGATATCCAGGAGAACATTTGGGCATGCAGGAAAATACTCCTGTCATTCCCCGTTGGTTGTTGGCACCAAAGGCATATTCCACTCCATTCACCTGTAGGTACAAGCATCCAACGTGAGAAAGGAACAAAAAAGGGGTGCGATTCCAACACATATTCAATGCAAACGTACCTCAATTCCCACATGGTAAGCTCCTGTTCCCAAGGTATGAAGGCCAGAGTTTACAGCATTGAAGCACTGTCCAATGGGAAAATGGCACCCCCAGATTTGCATGATGGTTTCATTGGCAATCAAGTCATACACATGTAGACGTATCCGATTGGCCTTGATGACAGGACTGGAGAGAGCTTGTCTCTTGTCAACGGAGGAAGACTTGCAATGTTCTGATGGATCCACTCGTTCCCGTTCCTCGTCTCGTTCCAAGGGAGCATATCGCTCCGTAGACTGACGCAGTGCCGATACAGCCGAAGCCTTGGAGTTGGATGTACCAACTGATGATCTGGCACGTCGGGTTGTTCTCTTTGGACTGCTGCTCTTGGCAGATGTTGGCGAAAGTGTAGCTGAGCGCATAGACTCGATCAACTCGGAGGCTTCTTGACTTGCACTAGAAGTGGTGCGAGGGGACATAGTGCCCTGAGTTTGACGCGACATTCTACTCTGGTGAGAAGGACTGGATCGAGTCGTAGAGGGCGATAGTTGAGACTCAGAGTCGGTCCATTGCGAAGGCTGAGACGAAAGTTGAGAGCGAGTAGAAGCAGCTGTTGATGGAGTGATGTTTCCTTGACTTTGCGAACGAACGGGTTTGGACAAGTCCGTCTTGATGGGATCCAATTTGGAAGACTCGGTTGGAGGAGCGCTCTGCCAGGACTCTTGATGCCTGTATTGAGGTTTGAGTCGAATTCGCTCTTTGAACAATTGCTTTCCTCTGGCAGTGAGATCGCCCGCCGAAGACCGAGCTCGGGCAACCCCAAGTAATGTGCACTCCTCCTGCAAACTGGGCGCGCCAGGATCACTGTGTCTTGCTCCCTTCCAACTTTCCTCACTGGGGGAAACAGGTGAAGGCAACCAACGTCCCACAGCAGCTTCTGACTCGGCCTGATCTCCAAAGTCTACGTAAGTTCTGGGTTGGCCGTTTCCTGCCACATACCTAGCCTCTCCCTGCCATCTCGTTACAGTCACCGCCTGCACCATTATTTCTGTCCAATTTCCAGACAAAGTCTAAAACACCAAAAGCCAAGTATCAGTATCAGTATCAGTAGTTGTTGCCAATTTGTTCTGCACCTCTACTTGTCAATCCTATTCCGATCGTCGCATCCAACGTGTTGTCTTTGTCTTGGTTCCAATGGTCCCGATCCTCTCTTTCCCAACGGCAGCGCAGCGTCTTAGTCGACCCTTTTACCGAAATGAGGAGAGGTTTGCAGCTTGGCGAGTGGACCACTTTCACAAAAGATGTGACCTCGTTCGAACGGATGCCTCAACGTTTGCGCAGGCGTTGAGAATCGGACACTGATCGGCTTTGTATATATGCTCCATTTGGATATACGTAGGATGTATAACCTGTGCCTTCCCGAGTGGCGCCATGGTGCCAGTCCGGCCATCGTGCGGGGGCGCCAAAATTTGCCGCGATTTCGCCATACTGTGGTCGCCAGCCATCGTCTCAACGGCACATCCCTCACACGTTGTTCACGTGTCGCATCCTTGGCAAGTCACCAGTCATGACGTCAGAGGGACCACGATGGAGACGTGCAACAACAACATCGACCAAGTTAAAAAAAAACACGAACTAAAAAGACCATCGTGATGGGAAACAATTGATGACAAACCCATCATGAGTATTTGCCAATTGTGGTGTTGTTGTAGAAATGACGATGACGAGAGTAACAATGACAGCGACAATGACAGTTACGTGGCGGAGCAGCAGCAAGTAGATTGGCATCAAATCAGAAGAGAAGAATTCCTTTCCAACGTGCTGCGAACCCAGGTAGGATGATGTGGATATGGATGTTGACGTGAATGTGCATGTTTCTCATTCAACATTTTACTTGTTGCCGATAGATTGTTTCGGATGATGCTTCCTTGCAATGCGAAGATATTATCAATCTCCAAGATTTGCCCGACAAAGTTTGTGCCATTTGTCTCCTCGATTATGAACCAGGAGATACGGTCGTCACTTCCCACAATGCAATGTGTTCTCATGCCTTTCATCACATTTGTATTCTGGAATGGCTTAGAGGCAATGATGCATGTCCCTGTTGCCGTCAAAACTTTTTGGACTTTGTAGATGCCGAGGAATGCGAAGAGGCACCACCAACCAGGACGTCCCAAACCACGGCTGTGGCAGACAGGCGGCCTTCTGCTTACAGGCATGAGCGTCCACGACATCGGAATGTGGTTTCCACGGATGCTTCCCAAGATCCATCTATTGATACTTCGAATGACGCTATTAGTAGTGACGACGAAGGTATTGATTGGGAGACGAGCAGTTCCGAGGAAGAAGATGTATTTGTGGACGCCGGCTACTACGGCGAAAGAAGCTTGGATGATTCATCCTCCGAAATACCTTGGGATACTATAATGGAGAATACCGTTGGAAGAATACGCAATCAAGTGGGGCCAAGAGTGCAACGTGCCAGAGAAGCCATTCGAGACTATAGAAACAATCCAGAGAATAGAGAACGATTGGAACGGTCCATGGAAGCAGTGAGGAATCGAGTCACAAGAGCGAGAGAAGTCACTTTGCGTGAAATTCGACATCGTATTGAACAACAACGACAGCATCAGCAGAGTAATCGACAAATAGCTGGACAAAATGGTGTGGGAACAAGGGGACGCCAACGATGGACAAGTGCTGTACAACTCGTCCGAGCCCGCTTACATGAAGTTGCCAATGCGCGCTCCGAGGATTCCTCCATGGATGAAGGTGATCTAACCACAGGATCTCCGAGACGATAATCCACTCACTACTTTATGGGAATGACCTACGAACCATCTGTGGATATGTTGACCGAGGGTTGGGTGCGAGTTCTCCCTCTCACGTTGTCAAATGTTTTCTTCTTTTTGTCCCAAATACGCCAATGTTTCTTCTTCAGTCAAGCCAACTACTTGTTCGAAGGCCGCTCTGGCAACATGGAACTTACCACTTTCTTGCCCTCGTCTAAGTACCTCTGTACGATGAAGAGGGGTTTTCAAGTGAGGAAAAGTGGTCTTCAACTTTTCTAGGACTTCCTTCTTGGAAACAGTTGCATGTTTTCTCCAAAGGAGATCTACGACAAAGTTCTCTTCTTTGGTTGTGTCCAAGCTTAGAGGCGGTGCAAGACAATGCTGGGCGTTATGTGGCAAGCATACAACTTTGTTCTTGCCACGCTTGACTTGAATGACCTGATTGGTTTCAATGGCTTCCGAAAGCCACAATGTGGCATGTTTGCGAGTCAAGCATTCTTCGGAGTATCGTAACCAAATTTGTTTGCTAGCCATGGACTTCGGGAGAAACATATCTTCGTACTCTTCAAGGAAGTTGAAAAATACAATGACTCGGGCAACAGCCTGAGCCTTCTCTTCGCTGCTCCAACGAAAGCAGTCACTACAGTTGACCTCCAGAGTACCATTACTCCCTGATCCATACAACACATCATCATCTGATATGGTTCTTCGGCATTTGTTGCACAATGATTTTGACATAGCTGCTCCTTTCTGCATTTTGGAAAAGTTTCTCCAGTCTACCAGCTTACAGTCGCTCAATTGCGGGAGTTGCGTACTGACCACCTGCTGTGCCTTGTCCACAGTCGGGAACATCAACAATAGGAAACTTGGCGTTGACTGCACAAGGGTTCCTTTGAAGTTTTGAAATCCAGTCGGAATCTTTTGTCTGGGGACAAGAAGGACATACGGCAGGATCTTGCTTTTGGTGGTGACACGTTCTGGCACCTCCCTTAATGCTGCACTTGGAATTTCGTCGGTAAGCAAAAGCTTGGACCCGGTTACGCCCACGCCCATCGGGTAGACAGTTGGTGCCGTTTCAGTCTTACACAGCCCAAGCAAGTCTCCGGACTCGAACAAGATTTTGTTGGCAATCGCACGATCGAGAAATCTGTTCAACAGATCATCACTTGGGAATGTGCTTGATCTCATAGTGCGTAGCACTTTCAAAGCAACAGCTCTGTTGACAACGTATTCGGGACATCTTCCGATGCTTTTGATAATGGATCTGAGTTCATCTGAAGGAAGGGTAGTACTGCTAGACACCTGCTCCTGTCTAGTTGTTTCTGTCGCCTGTAGCGGGGTGGAGCACATCTTTTTGTTTTGAACCAATTCACTCCATACAACTTGGCGGTTTTTATCAACACTACTCGCTTTGTTGTCGCTTACCTCATTGTTGACCTTGGACAACAATGTGCCATTGGCCTCCAATGTTCGAGATGCAAATTTCATTCCTTCTGTCGTCGGTAGAATATCGACTTCCCAGTTAACCCACGCAGTGCCAGTCAGTTCGAAAGCAGACATCACCGGTGAAGTACCAACCACAGTCGTTGCTTTGCAATGACGTTGGATCGTGCTGAGAAGATAAGAATGGTCCTCATTCCCAGTGATAAGACACAAATGGGATTTTGGATTGGAAAGAGCGAATTCCACGACATCAGCGATAAAGGCTATCTTATTGGAAGCGATCTTGATTTCCACTATCTCACAGCCAACAGTGGTCTCCATCTCGGCCCGTTGATGTTCAGATAATGCTGACCCATATGTATGGAACACGGTTAGATGACCAAACCCGCAGACAGTTTGTTTCAGGTTGCGCGCAACGATGAGAACGTTTGTGGTGGGTGGAATTGGAATGCTCTCCAGATCCCAGAATACGGCAGTAGGCAATGCCTGTTGCTCAAGGAATTCGCTTGCAGACTTCACGATGTCGCGTGCGGCCAAGATAGGGATACCCCCTACTTGAACAAGGTCATCAACAATTTCGTTGTTTTCCCTTTTGAAGGTTTCCCACGAAGCTCCTAGAGCCTCCAACCTTTCGGCCCATTGCCTCAAGTGCGGGAACTGAGAGTGTTTGCTTAGCCACTCACAAAAGCTTGTTTTCATGGTCACCAGTTGAGGTTTATGTGTTCCCTTCTGCTGATAGATGTTTCTGTGGTCGGGAATTGTTCGATTCAGATTTTGATGTATACCCCGAGTCAGTATTTAATGTGAACAAGGAAGGTAAACAACAAACATGATAGTCCGCCAGTATGAAGCTAATACCAACACCAATATCTAGCTTCTAGAATTTCATATTCCATTATTCCATCAACTCGCGGCATGGGATGGTGCCATTTCCTCCATTCAAAGTACACACTTGCCCAGTAGGATCATCTTCATCTACTCGTTTCATCGACCCCGCCAAACGGTATCGATCTGCTCGTCGACGAGCCAATTCGCGAACTAGTTCTTCCTCGCTGGCCGACGACAAAAGAGCGTCATTTCCACCATCCTCTGCTGTTGTTTCTTGAACTTTCTTTGGTGTAGAAGAGGGAGTAGCTTTCTTTGCCCCCTTGTCCCTTCTACTTTTTGCCAACGCTTCCTCTGTGTAGGAGCGTAGGATTGCGGTGGAATCATCATGCATTAGAGGCATGATACTGCGTTTAATGTTGTCATAAAAGTTTGGATATAAAGCTTCTTCACGGGATAGCAACTTCTTGACCCGGGCTCGTTCTTTGGGCTCTTCGAAGCACGCCGGACAGTTTTCATTGATAATCGGAAGATTGGCAGACTTGGCAAAATCTGCCATCAAAGCTTCTCGACAGTAGGCCAGGGGTCTAATCACAGATATGTCTCCCGCATTGATTTTGTAGTTGGCTTTAGACGCATTGTGTGAGAGACCTTGTTCGAATCGAGGACAATTGCGTTGCAAATTGACGTACCTTTCATTGTTCGGAGGAATCCATTATGCATCACGCTCATCAGAAACGACTCCGCCAAATCATCCAAGTGCTGGGCCAAGACCAACTTGTTGCAATTATTTTCACGGGCACATGAGTATAGATTTCCGCGCTTCATCCTGGCACAGTATGCACAGAGGGACGAAACGATAGCACCATCCTTCCCGGCACCGTTGGCTCGGTCCACAATCGCATCCCTGACATAGTGATATTTGAGACCGAGTGATTCCACATACCCAATCAATGGTGATGGATCAAATGATGGTGTCATTGGATCAATCGTGCACACCTCAATCTCAAAGTTGATTGGAAGTTTCTTTTGGAATTCCAACAAAATATGAAGAAGCGATAGCGAATCCTTTCCTCCAGACAAACCAAGGAGAAGGCGATCTCCTTCCTCTAACATATCCCATTGCATCATTGCTTGTGTGACCAATCTCATAATCTTGGCAGGGGGTTTGATGTGTTTGTGTCGACTCTTCTTGACTGGCGCAGGTTCTGCAGAGAGGTGGTCCATTGAAACCATGGCCCCTTGTCCCCACGCAGAAGCATCACGCTGAGGCTTCTTTTCGTCCTTCTTTGCAGTGCCTTCGACGGCAACTGGTGATTTATACGCCTCTCGTTCCACCACAGGTTCATCAACATTTGCTGTAGCTTGAGGTTGGGAATCAACCTGAACTGGTAGGGGGCTACTCGAGGACTTCTGAAGCGCACCAGAGTTATTCTCAACTGGTGTAGTTCCAGAGGACGCAAGCTTCTCCAAGGCTGTTGCAATCGGTTCCCACTCATCTGTATCGGGCATGTAAATACAGCAGGCATCCGACAACTCACCATCATCGTAGCCGGATTGTATTTCATCTAGGGGTGCAATACCAGTGTGATCGCCTTCTCGGAAATGCAACTGAGCTGAGGTCGCAGGTTTGGGTTCAAGCGCTATGGCCTTCATGGTTGCTTCCTTTGGATCATTAACGAATTTCTTTGGGAACCAAGCAATTGGCCGGACAGACCCTTCAACGACTTCCCGATCCATGGTTTGAGGTACTTGATCCAGCCCATCACGACAAAATGGGGCTACCTCACGGAAGATTGCAAACCATCTCAGAGACGACGATACCGAGGAATCTTGGTCATCTTGTGTAGTTTTTACAGCTTGAGTGAGACTGGACTGGTCGTTGATTACAATATCAAGAAGTTTGTTCGCGGTTTCCATCGCTTGCTCAAACGTGGGGAGATCTGATGAATCTGTTGGATGAGGTTGATTCTTCACTGCTGAGCGATAGTGCGACAACCAAAGTCTTTGTGTTTTGCCTAAAGGCGCTCCGGGGCGAGATTTGTGTCGCCATTCACCAGTGCGATAATTGCAACGATATACATGCATCATCTTCCAGCCATTTCTAGCAACCCAAGCAAGAGCATCCACCACGTAGTCCTCCATTGCTGCGGTTGTTCCCATAGTTGGTAAGCTCAATCGAGAGAATCCAGGGCGCAACACTTCGTGCTTTGTCTCAACAAGATACGACTCGACTGCTGCATTTGTGGCACTGTCCAACCCCAGCAGGTATTGGGCGTATGGCCCAGCGCACTGACACCCACCACGGGTTTGAATCCCAAATAGATCATTCAGAAGTGCACAGACGTAATTGTAATGCAAAAATCTGGTTCCGCATTTGATCAAGAACGAAAACACAGGAAGCTTCATGGTTTGCGATGCCGACTGCGACTCTGAATAATTTCCATCCAAAAGTACCAAATTGGGAATTTCCTTCATACGTGCTTCCAAATCTCTCGCACGTTGAAAGTCATAATCTGTCAGGCTGTCTTGGTCAGCTTGGAGGTATTTCTTTGCTTGTTGCTTGAATTGCTGTTTCATGATCGTCGCCAACCCAAGGCGCCAAATGCCGACAACGTTCGGGGTTCCACCTTCATATCGCTCAATGCGATTTGAGAGGAAGCGATGATGATCCGAGGTGACATAAAAGACAGTTCCACCTCCAGACCTTTCAGGAGGGTTCTTCTGGCTAACCAATCGTTTCTTAATGATGAGTACTCCAGGAGAACCCACACCTCCAGCAACCTTGTGCCCACTCCAAACAACGGCATCCTTAGCGATAGCTTCAGGTTCGTAGTCGGGATGAATTGGGTTCATTTCAACATTCATGTACGAGGCAGCAGTGGCAAAATCCCAAACACTAAGTGCCCCATATTTGTGCAAGAGGGCAGTAATGGCCAAATGGTCGGCAACGATACCAGAGACGTTGGAAGTTGCACTGAAGCTCCCAATCTTGACCGTGTGGTTCTGATACTTTTGCAAGGTTACTTCCAAATTGTGCAAGTCCACATTTCCATCTTTACCCGTCGAAATCATTTCCACGATAACATTCCCTAGTTCTCTCCAAGGCAAAAGGTTGGAATGATGTTCAAAGGGCCCAACGAAGATGACAGGCTTGTTAGTGTCATCCACAGGCGCATGCCGGAGTCCCAAACAATCAATCAACAGCTGAACAGCACAAGTAGTACCATTTCCACTGCAAAATGCCACCAAGAAGAAAATTGTCAGATACTGAGTGACGAAGCAAACCACTACACGGCAACAACAGGAAGGCACTTACGCAAAGAGCACAACATCTGTACTCGCTTTTCCTGTGGTCTTCGCTCCACAAGCTTCCCCAATGACTTGTCGGGACTCGGCACAAAATGCTGTGGATTGACTTCCAGTAATGGAAGTATTGGTGTGTGTGTTGCCATACAGGGGGAGGCACGTCTCAGAAATATAGTTTTCGATGCTCTTGACAGGGCGATGACTGGCAGTAAAGTCGCAGTAGACCAAAGGAAGTTTGGCGTACTCTCCAGGGTTGATTTCCAAAGGCGATGTAATGACAGCATCATTTCCAACCATATCATCCACGAAATGTTGTCGGAGCTCGGCAAGATTGTCAGGGAGATGTGGATGAGAAACATGACTGGAATGGCTCACAATCATGGAACTTGGAACGTCTTCATGAGCTCTTTCGGACTGAGAAACGCCACTTTCGAGAATGGTTACGTCGTGTGTTTCGGTCATGGCTACAATACTACTGGTATGTTCTTTGTACAAAGAAGTGGCCAGCAGGATGCACAAGAAGTAGTATTATTTTGTGAATGTTGTTGTTCTGCGTTGTTGGCAAATGATTGGAGTCTGTCAGCCGCCTGTTGAATAAAATTCTACCCATAAAGATTCCAGATTCTACATTCCAAAACGTGCACTAGGACAGACTACGCACCGGAAGGTCTTTTTAGATTGTAATCAAAAGCTGAGGTGGATCTTCGGTCTCTCGCGTATAAAAATTGTCTCCTTCCGCTCCCCGCCCTTGTTCTTCTCCAACATTTTGAAGCATCAACAGCAAGTCCATGCTATCTTCATCACTGTAGTCGATTGGAAGGACCAAACTTGTAATATCCACTTGAATCTTTCCGTCGGAAGGGTCAACAGAAAAGCTAGGTCCAACAGTTCCTTCATCATCATCAGGGTTGTAAATGCCACCATGCAAAGTTTCAATGGCGAGATTGGTAGATGGCATTCTTCGAATAGTGATCGTACAAGCTCCGCGATTGCGTTCTTCAGCCACGTGGTACAATTGCAAGATGACCTTGCTGGCACTGCTGGGGACATTGGTCAAATCAAAGGCAATCAAGCCAATCGTATCTGGAACTTCTTGCAGGTATTGTGGCCCGTTCTGTACCAAAATTGTATCTTCGGTACCGTAGTTTTCGTAGACATAAAACCCATCCCGATAGATCACGTTGTCAGCGTAGGGAACAATTACCATTCTGGAGGAAGTAGGAGCCACCAAGCTCGTAGGTTGAACAACAGGGGCTTCTGTTGGTTGAGGAACAGTGGGAACTGGGGCAGATGTCGGCGTAGGCATTCGTGTTGGGACAGGAAACGTAACGGAGGGCGAAAGTGGTACAGGCGCTTGAGTGGGATACGAAACACCACCACCACCACTGGAATTGGGGCCACTGGACCCCCCTGAAGAACTGGAAGAGCTAGAAGGGCTACCAGAACTTCCATTGTCATCGTTTTTGAAAACGGTCAATGCTAAAACCACTCCAACAACTCCCAAAATAAGAAGGCAACATATGATTGCGAGACAAATCAACATGCGTTTTCGTTTATGTTCATCATCGTCTCGACTTTCCTTTTGTTTGGTAGCCGTTTTAGTCTTTGTAATTGAGGCTTTGGAAGGTGCGGTGTTTTTGGCGTTGGCAGAGGTGGTGGTGGTGGTTACAGCACTTGATTTGGAAAGATTGGTCGATGATTGCTTCTTGGTACTTCCCGCCGGTGTTTTCTTGACAACTGCCGGCTTTGCAGTCCCAGGAGCATGTTTCTTTGTAATTTTCTTTGGAGGTGACACTGGAGCTTTGCTAGGTGGAGCCATCCTGTTGGGTGGCTTGGTGCACAACAAAGAGGTGGATGGGGGGGGGTGATTTTTCTTGTGTCGAAAAGAAATATTGGCATTAGTCTTTGAGTGTGTATGTCTTCAATCGTGAGTGCTCGACGTTGGCAAGACCCATCGACGGAGTGACAATGGGTTGGAATGACCCATTGGAAAATCACGAGGACCTCACCCTCATAGTTAAAGAAAAATGCTATTGACTGGAAAGCGGAGATCGATGACAATTCATAGGCTTGAATCAGGATGAGGGATACCCTAGTCTGTGATAGTGTTACTAGAGGGAAGCAGGAACTACTGCTACTGCTTCATGCAGCTGGACCTACTATGTTGCTGCTGACGAAGGAAGAACCCAACAAACAACAAGTCCATTCATCTACAGACACGTGTAGACAGTCATTGCAAAGTAGGGTAAGCGTCTAGTAAACATATCATATCATTGCTGTCCGCTACAAAACTAGCAAGCTAAACGCTTCTTGCTGGCACCACCACCGCAAAGGTGTTCTAAAAGCCTGGGGTTCTTTCGGAATGTTGAAACTAAATCAGATGGTGCACGCCGCAGCGCAATAGAGTTCAAACTGCAAGTATTGAAACTTGTCTTCTCGAAGATCTTCTCACAGTTGCAAAATCATTTTGCCAACAGGAGTACGTACAAATTAATGCTATCCGCTACAAAATCTAGCTCGAATGTTACGCTTTCCATGTCAAGTTGTGAAAATGTTTTCGCTTCGTTTCCATACACTTGACGCCTGGCATCATGCCCGAGGTGTCAAGACAATGGGGACTCAGTGTTGAAAATGTCGTAGGCATTATTTATGTTGGACAAGGAGACATCTCTTCGATGTCGTATCCCTTCCTCGGGCTATACTTTGACAGGCCACATGGAATGCCACACGCTTCCAGTCAGTTGTGTGGTAGCGGGAACAAAATCCTATTCCATGGATTGTGATCATTTTTCTTGACAGCCAAGATACGATTCAGGACCGAACCCTTCTTCTTGTAAACGATGTTGACCTCTGCTGTATTCCGACATGCCCGTGTGCTCCGTCAAAGCGGTCCTATGAGAACCTTTGCTATTGGTGCCTTGGATGATTTGTTCAACCCTACCGATACGCACAAGAGTATTCGCGAAATGCTCCGAGATTTCACAAAAAACGAGGTTCGTGGATATTTCTGTGGAATGGGTTGGTTGTAAGAAGGATTGTGGACATCTCACCGATTGACGAATTGCATGAATTGCCATGTTGATTAGGTCGAACCCCAAGCTCTTGAATTCAACCGAAAGGAAGAACTCAACTTGCCTCTCTTGCGACAATGTGGAGATCTGGGATTGTTGGGTTTGGCTGTCAAGGAGGAATATGGTGGAACTGGTTTGGATGCCACCGCTATTGTGATTGCCAACGAGGAATTGAGTTACAGTGACCCTGCTTTCTGCCTCAGTTACTTGGCCCATTCTCTCCTTTTGGTAGGTCACGCATAGTTTCGAGAACGACGACGACGACCCATCCATTCTCTCTAACACAGCCCTTTTTGCATCTTTAGGTAAACAATCTCCATGCCAATGGAAGCGAAGAGCAAAAGCTCAAGTTCTTGCCCGATTGCGTCAGTGGAGCCAAGATTGGAGGTATGTGTATGAGTGAACCAGGTGCTGGAACCGATGTTCTCGGAATCCAAACCAAGGCCACACAAGAGGGTGACAAATTTATTCTCAATGGACAAAAGATGTGGATTACCAACGGAACTCTTGATGGAAAGACCACTGGAGATTTGTTCCTTGTTTATGCCAAGACTGGTCCTGGCCGATTTGATATTACCAGCTTTTTGGTAGAGAAAGACATGCCAGGATTCACCGTAGGTCAACAGATCAAAGACAAGCTCGGCATGCGGGCTTCGACTACAGCTGAGTTGGTTTTCGATAATGTGGAGGTTCCTGCCGAGAACGTGGTCGGTGAGGTGAACGGAGCCACCCTTTGTATGATGCGCAACCTTGAGATTGAGCGATTGGGTCTTGCTGCGCAGGCCCTAGGGATTGCCCGCCGCTCCATCAACACCATGAAGCAATATGCCAACGAACGCAAAGCCTTTGGAAAGGAGCTTTTCCAATTCGGACAAATCCAATCCATGATCAGTACTTCTTACGCCGAATACATGGCCGGACGCGCCTATGTATACAGTGTAGCCAACCGTTTGGATCTTACGACATACGGCAACGGCCTTGACGCCGATGGAACCAAACTGTACTGTGCCAAGATGTCCAAGGACGTGGCTGACCGCGCCATTCAAGTTCTTGGTGGCAACGGATACACGGGAGAGTACAATGTGGAGAGGCTATGGCGTGACGCCAAGCTCCTGGAGATTGGAGGAGGAACCAACGAATCGCACCACAAGAACATGGCCCGTGATCTTTCCCGAATGGATGGTGACCTAGAGTAATATCATGTGCATCGGCTGATCTAACCAACCAGCTGTGGTGGGAAAGCCTTACTAGTAGATAGATGATAATACTAATGTGTCGCTGCAGTATTACTTTGTATGATTTGAGTCATTCAACTCACCTGATGAGTGATGAATGGTACTGGTACTACTACCAGTACTGTACTGTAGTACATATTTCTCATATTAGTTGTACCAACTACCGTACACCCTACCCGTACTAGAGTATGTAAGGACGGATGTTGTGATGGATTGTGATGGATGTGGAAAAGGATGCATCATGCTACTACTAGCATGTTGTATCATACTATCATACTATTATAATTATTTGACTCTACGAGTAATATCGGACTTCTTGCGGGAGTGAAAACAGAAAACAAGAGGGTGCGCCTACCGGTGGTAGCAGAGACGCCTACCGGTACGTACAGTACTCGTATTACTGTACCGTTCCGTACGTACCGCACCGTACACGCACGATTATACGAGGAGCACGACGACGGACGACGACGGCGGCAAATAATGGCAGACTGTCTCCGTGGTCCGTGGGGGGATAAACATTTCCCACGGTTTCGATTCGTCGAGTGTTCGTTGTGGACTCTGCCGTTGTTGTTGGGATTGCATTTTATATTTGCATATTTTAGCTACAAGGAATCTCGTGCCGTCATCATGGATTCATCTGCATCATCATCTTCTTCTTCGTCATCTTGTTCTTCATCATCTTCGGAACGACTCGTCGATGCAGAACCGGCCGCCAAGAGGTCCAAGACAGAGGAAAGCCTGCAAGAGAAGGAGCGATGTGGTCGCGATGAATTGGATCAGGACCACAAAGTCAGTGATGGAACAATGGCCACAAAGGATGAAAATCCGAAAGGGATGCCGGAAAAGGAAATCGAAAGATTGAGAAAGTTGCTTGCAAATGCGAAAGAGTTGATTGCCAAGAAAGATGAAGAACATAAAAGAACGAAACAAGAACTTGGAAATGCGAAGGTGTTGATTGCCAAGAACGACAAGAAGCTTGCCAAGAACGACAAGAAGCTTGCCAAGACGAAACAACTTCGTATAAAAACGAAGCGGTGCTCCATTCGTCGTCTTATTAAAAAACCGCCGAGCATGTCTCTGAAAGCAGACGGCTATAGAGAGTCTAGCACTGCAAACTCAAACCACACTACAGCCGAAGCAACGAAACGCGAGGTAACCCTGGAAACAATCCCGAAAAAGCTTCTAAATACAACCACTTCTTCTCGCTTGCTCATGGAATTCGATGTGGACAAAATGGAAGCCGATGATGGTGAATTGGAAAAAGGCTACAGTTCTGAGGCAGATGTTTCCGGCTATGTTACAGCAGCACTGAAAGATGCAATTTTTCTCGTGGAATCGGAAACAGGTCGAGAGCTTCTTTTTCGTCATGAATTTAGCTTGTTTTCGAATCGACCCGATCATATCGTTCTTGTTGATAAGGTGACAAAGATTCCGGTTTTGGTTGTGGAGGACAAGAGACCATGGGACACCAACGGAGGAGAGAACATCAATGGCACAGTTCTTGGCCAAGTGTATGACTACCTCCTGGAATTGAAAAGGGAAGGACATCGCGCCCCTTGTGTCGTTTTGTCGAGCTTCAATGAATCCTGGTTGTTTTGGCAAGATAGTGAGAATCCAAACGAATCGGTCTCAACACAGAACAAGCCGGGGTGTTCTTGTTGATTCCTCCTCAGGAGAGACGTGTTCCCCAGCCAAGAGGTCCAACAACAGACTTTACTCAGTCACCTCCAGAACTCAGAAATAAAAGGTAGATGTGGAAGATGTTCTGATTGTGTTTTTGAAGAGAGGTGAAAGAATCAATGTATCGGTCAAAAGAAACGTACCCTGCCAAGAGCTTGTACCACTTTGTACACGGCAATTCTGCGTGGTCTATCGGGAATCCCGTCCGGTAGCTGTAAGAGTGTCTCCAAGCGTATAGGAGGCTACGAAGGTTTAGCGCTTCGTCTCGACGCACGATGCTATGGATGGGGTCGTCTAGCACTTGAAGAAGGCAAGCCTATCAACAAATGGAAAGGGTCAAAGTCACGCAAAGTCAAGGAACCTCACAACATTATACTTTTTTCGTCGTCGGAGACAATCGCCCGAGCGCAACTTCAAAAGCTTCTCATGCCTATGATTCTAGCGGGAAGCGTTGCGTATCAAGATGTACCTCAAACAGGAAGACGAGGAAGGGAATACGCTGCCAAAGAAGGAGTCTTACAGAGAGGGAAAGAAAGCGTGCAAACTGGAGGTGAAACGCTTGCAAGCTTTTTATAAATTTTTGAGAGGCAAAGTGCACTATGAAGAGCTCTGCGGGTTTCCTGTGTCATTATGGCCATTTTTGAACCTTTGACCAAGAGGAACGCAACAAGTTGAAGGAAGACACGACCGAGATTCGAAATTGCCTCGAGTCATTCATGATGGCCAGAGCAGGCATTGAAATACAGGGAATGCGAACCTTCGATGGCGTCATGTCGGATATTTTCGTGAGCGTGAGCTTGACGAAAGAAAGATGGTCATGTTCGATTTGGCAGAATTGGAGACAGTGAAGGAGGCGGACTTTGAAGGAACTGTTTCCTCACAAGTTGATGATCTCGTAAAGCGTTTGCCACCGTCTGCAGCCGAGAAAGCCATGTGCTACAAAGTGACAAGTCTTCATTCGTATAAGAGTCCTTGTGAATGAATACAAGACCCTGGGCTATGGACTTCGTGGTAAGGCAATAATGTAAATAGTGTAGCATCATTGTATATTCTTGATCATCTACGAGAAGGGCTTTTACAAACACCGCGCGGTTCGTTCAGTCTTCAGGGAGTACCCGCACTACTAGCCTTACTAGTCACATTTTCTTGTACTGCATCCTAACCTAACCATTCTCCTACACCTGAATTATCACCTTTATGATAGGATTCCTCTCCTATTGATTGCTTCAATGCCTGCCGTGCCGAGACATCCTTGGGCAGTGGACGGGGAACAGCCAAAATTGCCCGCAATGCATTTCTTGCTAATAATTCTTGCTAATAAATAAGACTACTACGAACATAGTTGTACTGCAGTATGTATGATCATGGATGACATGGGTACGAATACATACCCCCAGCAGCATTGTTAATCGCAATACGTACTATTCCTACCATGGCTACGTATAATCGACCGTTGGCAAAGTAAGTTGTGCCTCACAAACAACGAACGACAACAACATCATCTACACCAAAAAGTATTGCTCGGGCACCACCATGGCGGCTGGCCGAGTCCAAATCCACAAGCCACGATCCAAACATGATGGAAGTTATGCTCCCAAAAGTTTAGGAATGCTGGCAGTGCTTCTGTTACTTTCGTTTGTGATTGGAGGCGTCATGGCTGCCACGGTTTTGTTGCACATGGCACAACTACAAACAGGGCCTGATCCAACGTCTAAATTGCCGCCTGTCGTTGTCTCATCCTCTAATACAGCAGGCGATGTTTCGAGTAATAAAGTGGAACATTCTCTTCAGAACCAGCGAATTCTTGTGGCGATTGCCGCCTATGATTTCAGTCAGTTGCCGCATTTGGAAGAAGTCATTGATGGCTATCTAGATCTTTGCACCGCTGGGGCTGCCAAGGTTGATTTGGTCATTCATGCTACCGTTCCTTATCCAGTGACATTAATTGATCTTTGGAACACAAGGCTGCTACCGGGATGTCGAGATACATTTTCCCTTGAAATCAAGTTGGTACCATCTAGTTTACGTTTGCATTTGGTCGACTGTCATCGGCCTCTGTTTTACGACAACATTGACAATTACGATTTGTTCATTTACACCGAAGACGATATTCGAGTAACCCCCCGAACCGTGGCTGCCTATTTGGATGAAACGTTGCGTTTGCGCAATCTCCTGGGGCCAGAACGTTCGTCATTGCTCAATGTGGGCATTGTTCGGTATGAGTATAACTTTCCGAGCAACGTGGTCATGGACGACAAAACACGACATGCCACTCAAAATGTAACACGCGTCTACTGGGAACATTCTATGTTCCCGCCTGTCGGAAAGGCCATTGATGCGGTGCCTGTGGATGAATTGAAAGCTACCCATGTACACATGAAGAATCACCATCAAGGAATGTTTTTGGCAACTCGAGATTTGTTGTTGGCATGGAAGGAAAAGAAAGGTTGTGAATTTGACAAAGTTCGAAACCGACCCGGAGTGAAAGGGCGGCCCAGTCAACCAAGTGAGGGTACGCAGCGAGTTTGGATGAGTAGTCAAATGTTGTATGGAGGCCGGCATTGTGGAATTCAACAAGTGATCCCCATGGATAGCTTTGGTACTCTTACCGTATTGCATCTTCCCAACAAAAACTATCGACGAGTGGGACACTTTCGCAATCGAACCTTTTCGGATGGAACCGAGCACTTTGATTTCGGAGCCACGGGAGCTCTCTTGACGGCCATGGAACTGCATCTCGCGATGCGGAAAGCCTACCCGGCCCAACCGCAACAACCCTATTGGGGGATTCGAATGGTAGACGAAGTACGAGGGGAAAGAACACCCTTACTAGAAAGACGGATGGGAGAGTATGAACGATACGTCAATCGTGGCGGTGTGTTGAGCGATGACGACATGACCAAGACAGCCTTGGTCGAAGTTGCTTGAGAAATACTAGTAGAAGGTTTGGCAAAGCAATGCCTTGGATACCTTCCATCGCAGGTGGCTGACTCTTTACTACTGTTGTATTCTCTTAGCGTTCACGTCCTCATTGGCAAAGCCAACATAGTGTACCTTACTAGCTGTAAAGGACTCTCGTAACTACTTCGATTCCTTCTACCTAGTCAGAACTGGTAACGGTAGTTTACCGCTCTCATCCCTGACCCACCACCATAACCTACAACACACACCAAGCCCTCTTCGCCGTTGACAAGGCCAAGTTACGAGAAGTTGTTTCCATACCAACAAACTTGCAAAGGAGGAGTAACCCTCGAGAGAAAAACCTATCGATATGAGTATTCAACGATTCTTGATGGATCACGAGCTTCATCAGTAAATGGACTAGGTACACGATCATACTGAAGGTGGCGGATTATGAGGACCCCTTTGTTGTTGGCATCCACGAACTTTCTTTCAACTGAGACTATTTCTTGAGTGACGACGGCGTTATCTATCGTCGAGAGTATTTACGCTTCAAGGGCCCAAGTCGTCCTCTGTGAAGCATTGTGTGCTATGGTGGGAAAACCCGTACCAACTTGTCGCATGATACAAATGTCTCCAAACTGACAAGTTTGACTTTGACTTGCTAGTTTTATCAGTGTTCATGGTTGATCGTGCTCTTGGGAGAATTCGATGGCAAGAACTCCCGACGCTGTGCAGGTGCGATGATCACGACGTGCAAGATGATGGTTGCTACACCGGAGGCTGGTGTGGACGACTTTTGATTCGCAAGGTCCTTCTATCTACTACCTTGGTGACACTAATTCCAACATTCCAAAACTACCAGGTGTGAGGTACGAGTAACATCATCTGTGTGACACCTTTCTTGTGTCGTATCATAACACCTTCCCCACAAGAACGAAGCTTGATGAATTGCTGTACTCTCGACTCTCGAGACGATGTAGAAGAAGAAGGGATGATTCACAGACATCTGGACCATCACTTTTAGGGGACAAACAACAGATGCCAAGTGGGAGAGACAGGTGACATCCATTCCCCCTTTTGGAAATGATGAAGGGGATAGCGGGTAGTACGTCCCACAATGACCCAATCGGCGTCGGAGGTTGTCGGCTGTTCCAATGGCGCGAAGTCATTCTACTGGAGCCTTTGTTCGCTCCCATCCAGCAACAAGACCTCTCTAGGTATTCTTTCCATCGCTTACGACACTATATCTTTATTTCTTTCTCGCATTGCATAGATATTCCCGTTAGTACAGTTCAGTAGGGTAGCTGAGTGATCACCAGATGCACGTTGGAGGGTGTCGCCCTACCTCATTGACAACCTAGCTTCTCTGTACGACCTCGCCACTGACAACAAGAGAAGTGAGATTTGCTACCGGTTCTGGACCTTCTTCATCATCAGCGGTTTCTGGTTAGTACGGTATGATGAGTAGAGGAGGTCTTTTTCTTGTGTTTCTGTTGTTTTGCTACTATTGTAGACTTATCGCCAACCAATGAATCCTGCTGGTGCATGAATACAGGTATTCGCACTGTTGTACATCGCTGCACAACAACAAACGCAGGAGTAGAAGATCACCAATCAAATGCTGCTGCTTCAAGCGACTGCATGAATCTTCTTGTTGAGAGAAGAAAAGAGAATAAGAACTGCAACTACTAATTTCCAGCCCTTGGAGAACAACCTTGTCCTGCTGGTTCTGCTATTGTAGAGTTAGAACTTGTTGTTGTTGGTGCAGGGGGAACAAGGCTGCAGAGAAGTAAACACGTTAGCTTGAGACCTTCGCATTCTACTAAGCTAGTGTAGTGTACTAGCTAGAGGTCGAAAAATCGGCTGGATGCACCAAACGATATTCCTGGGTCGATTTTCCAGCCCTTGTCGAAGTCCTGTTGCTATGGTATTGTAGAGTTAGAACCTGCACTGTCCTGCAACGAACAAAAAGGACTCACCAGAATCGCTTCTCCTCTTTTGATTGGTCCAGCGGAGTTCACTGGCGTCAGGTACCTAGTGGCGCTGGGTACAGTCGACTAGCAGCTGGCTCGTGCCTGAACCCGAAGCGAAGGATTTCTTCACAACACCTTCCCTAAGCCCATAATCAAACTTCTCTATGTGATTCGTAGTGCGGTCAGATTTTCCCACAGTAGGTCGAACTCCTGCCAAGTGCTACATCAGTATACAGGTTTAGCTGCCAGACACTCCAAGTAGAGCAAAACTGTGACAATAGAATTTACTCGGTGAAAGTGTCATGTGCCCTGCCTAATCTTTAAATGTACATAATACTACGGGTGAGGTCGGCGCCAATCCTGCGAGGAGAAAGACGGAGTTGTATGCGTAGCCCACGTAGAAACCTAGGAGAGATGAGACGAAATGGTATGGTAGGAAACGTCACGGGGAACGTCCGTAGCCACAGAACGGCAGAAGGTGAGTTTTCAAGTTAGACTCGCGTCCCAACACGACGACAACATAAAAAAGACAAGCAGACAGCGAGTTGTTTTCCGTCCACCTGCTGGAGCAGCGTCCTGCCACGGTGGACTATCATAGAGCCATTGCCATTCAAACCATTCAAACTAACAGACAAAGGTAACAAAGGTAACAACATCCATGGAAACAATGACTTGCACACAAGTACCTCTCGAAAGGGAAATGGGAGATGCAATGGAGCATTCTCATCATTCTCAACACTTGGAAAGCCAAGAATGGGCTTCTAGCTTTCTTGATGAAGAAGAACACGGCCATGGTGTGGCTGTGGAGGAATCCCAAGCAGAGAATGCTGAAAATGACAAGTCTTATCTCATGGACGATGCAAGGCATGTGAATGCGAATGCGAATGTGAATGCTCGTTTGTTGCATGTCAATGTGCAGCATCATCAGCATGAGAACTCATCGTTCCACCACCAGGAATCTCCTGTCATGATTCTCGATCAAGCTTCTGTTGCCACTGGCAATACTGGAAATATCACTCTGAACTCCTACAAGGACTCCCCAAGAGAGGATGACAGTTCTTCTGTCCCTTGGAATCAAGACAGCAGTGTTGGCACTGTTGGGGCTGTTCCTCCTGCCAACAAGAGACAACGTCTCGATGAAGCTGGAACTTCTAACGGGTATTCCCACTCTTCCTACCACTTGGGACAACTCGGACAACTCACCACCGGTACGAGTAGCACGGCCTATCACAAGGAATCACCCCCCAAGAAAGTTCACCACAATGAACAGTGGCATGAGATGTTTTTGCGTCTTATTGAATACAAGAAAGAACATGGGCATTGTTTGGTTCCCAAGCGGTATGCAAGAGATCCAAAGCTCGGTACTTGGGTGGAAACACAACGAGTCCAATACAAACGTCTTCCTCGTGTTTGGAATGCACAACTTCAAGCGGAAGTGGCCGAGCCCAACAAGCGGTTGACTGCTGAGCGATTGCAAAAGCTCGAAGATATGGGGTTTTGTTGGTCTGCCAAGCCCACTCGCAAGACGGCTTCCACCTCCCCCCAACCACTCCCCATCACAGAGGCTGACACTCAGCTTTCTCCTCATCTCATTCCTCCTGAAGTCAACTATCCTACTCCGATTGCACCACTTCCTCATGCCAACAGCGGGAACGCCACTACCACCGCCGGCAACACTAACAGCAACACCAATACCAATAATGCCAACACCAACAACAAGACTCCCTCTGTGACCCTCCCAGAGGTCAGGGAGCGTCCCACAGGTCAAGCCAAGTTGACCATTCAGCCCGACGCTCTTTGGGAAGACATGTACAAACGTCTTGTTACATTCAAGTCTCTGCATGGACATTGTTTGGTTCCTCGCAAGTATGAGCAAGATTCAAAGCTTGGAGCCTGGGTGGAGGCACAACGTGCCCTTTGGAATCGAGAAATTGGCAAGGGCGCTAATAAGGATGGCAAGGATGGCTCTGCTGCTCCAACGTCATTGCCATCTCCAGCGCCCCCTGCCCCGGAGGACCTCAAGCAAATGCTCCCGGAGCGAAAGCGTCGGTTGGATGAGCTTGGTTTTGTTTGGTCCCTCCGTTCCAAGAGAATTGATGATCATTGGGATGAAATGTTCAAGCAACTCCTTGCCTACAAGGAACAACACGGTGATTGTTTGGTTCCCTCCAGGTATGAGGCCAATCTCAAATTGGGCAAGGTGAGTGCGATCAACCTGTTTTTTGTGTGTGTTTTGTATTGGTATTTCAATAGTATATACTAACAAACTCGTTCCTTGCGTTTTTCAGTGGGTGGAAACTCAACGATACGAGTACACCAAATTGCAAAGGACCAAGGGAGTCAAGACTACAGAACCCGAAGAAGTGGTGGAAACCGGTGAAGCTCCCCGTCCCATGAGTGCCCGTCTCACCCCGGAGCGATTGAATCGTCTCGAGTCGATTGGCTTTGAGTGGAAGGTCAAGAACAAGATGAAGCGATACTATGACAAACAGTGGGATGCCATGTTTCAGCGATTGCTTGATTTCAAGGAAAAGTATGGACATGCCAATGTTCCCAAGAGGTTCCCCGATGATCTCAAGCTCGGCACTTGGGTTCACACCCAACGTATTCAGTATAGAAAGCTCGGTCCGAATGCCAGTGGAAAGGAATCACCCCCACCATCGTTCTTGGAAGGAGAATTGGCATCAATCCCTGCCGATCAAGTGCAGAGCTTCCGCTTGACCGATGAACGTCGCAAGAGACTCGAAGAGATTGGATTCTGCTGGTCGGCCCGTGAAGAAAAGACCAGCACGGAATCACAAGATGGAAGCATTCCAAATCGTCACCGCATGACACGCAACTCCTACGATGATCAGTGGGATGTCATGTTCTCTCTTTTGGAGCAATACAAGATGGCACATGGAGATTGCTTGGTACCCAAGAGATACGCACACAACACCAAGTTGGGAACCTGGGTAGATACCCAACGTGTACAATACAAAAAGTTGCAAAAGAAAATTGCCGAGCTCCAGCACAAGAAAGGAGAGAAATCGAACAGTTCCAGTAACTCGCCTGCTCCCAGTGAGGATATGAGTACCAACTCGGATACGGTTGACGATCGATCTCCTCTCGTTGGGCGCTTGACACAGGACCGCATCAGTCGTCTCCAAAACCTTGGGTTTGTTTGGAGTTTGCGTGACGACTGGGCCAAGCACTATGAAGAATTGAAAGGTACGCTTTGGGAGTGTGACTTTTCTGTTTGTTTCTTGGATGCACTATCTAACGTTCATGTCAACTTTCTTCTGCCACCAGAATTCAAGCACATGAATGGACATTGCAATGTGCCTGCCAGGTTTGCCGAAAACCGTAGATTGGGAATTTGGGTTTCTGCACAAAGGCAACAGTACAAGATTCTTCAACAACAAAATAAAGAAATGGTAACAAACCCAGAGGAGGGCGCTTCCACAGCAACGGATGCCAAGGCTCGGCGTTCTGCCCCCCTGACCCAAGAGAGGGTCGATCTCTTGAATGCCATTGGGTTCACTTGGACCATTCGATCCAGGGATAGTGTGGGAGAATCTTGGTACCAACGACTCCAAGATTTGAAGCTGTTCAGGGAACGACATGGACACTGCTTGGTTCCTTCCCGATATGAACCCAATCCAGAACTGGGAATTTGGGTAGGAACGCAGAGGACTCAATACCGACTGTTCATGCGAGCCAAGGAAACTGGGATCAGTGTTTCCACGAGCATGAATGAGGAGCGCATCATGATGCTGGAAGAATTGGGATTCGTATGGGCGTTGCGTGGAACAGCCCAAGAGGATATGGTTATAGATGTAGAGAATCCAGACCTCAAACAATACGCAACGATCTAAAATACAATGGTTGGATGCATGCTGTGCTTTGCATGCCACCGCACCAATCGACGAAATCCTTGGATGTAAATTGAATATTAGTACTACGTATGTGACAGTGATTTTCAAAAGGCTTTCACTACTAGTAGAAGAGTACACCACCGGTAGTAGGATGGCGCATTTAGTAGGGGCAATGTCCGTAGTAGACAGGGTAAGGAACAATGTCACGAACACTGGCAGTGTTGGTCAAAAACATGACAAGACGATCAAATCCCATTCCCCATCCACCATGGGGTGCTGTTCCATCCTTACGCAAGTCAACGAACCATTGAAGAGAGGAAATATCCATTTGCTTGGAGTTCATTTGTTCCTCCAAGACATCGTATCGCCATTCTCTCATACTTCCACCAAAGAGTTCTCCGACGAGTGGAGCGAGCAAGTCAAAACTCTCGCAGGTTCCATCGCCAACTTGCTTCATGTAAAAAGACTTGATCTTGCTGGGCCAGTGCGTAACAAAGCAAAAGGTTCCAAACTTTTGAACGAGGTACTTTTCGTGTTCACTTCCCAAATCCTCTCCGTGCTTGGGCAAGACGTTGAACTTGAGACGAGCCATGTTTCCCTTTTCGTTCTTGACTTGCACCTTATCCTTGAGATCTTGCAACATGACATCAATGGCGTCCTTGTGTTGGATTCGGACAAAGGGTTTGTCAAGAAGCGATCGCAAATAGTCGGCATGTCCATGGAATTCAGGGGGACTGGCGTGCTTTTGACTCATGAATCGGTATTGAGGTTGGCAGCGATCCAAGACGGTTCCAACAACGTGCTTGACAAAGCGCTCGGCTTGATCCATCAAATCATCGAGGGTAATAAAGTATTGTTCAAACTCAACGTGCAAGAATTCGGCCAAATGCTTGTTGGTGTCGGACTTTTCGGCGCGGAAGGACTTTTGGCAGGTGTATACGGAACCAGTTCCCATGGCAATGGCCTCGAGAGGAAGTTGCGACGAAACGGTCAAACCAACTTCGACAGCCTTGGCAGGAGCCTCGCCTTCTTCTGTAGCAGCCGCTTCGGTCTTGGAAAACATTTGAGGGGAGATCTTGAATACTTCTCCAGCACCTTCGCAATCGTTGGCCGTCATAATGTTTGGGTCCAAAAGAGGAGTTCCCTCTTGGTGGAAGAACTCATGAACCGCAAACAAGGCTTGGGATCGCACTTGCATCAACTGCTGAATAAGAGGCGCTCGGAAGCGAGCATGGTAGTGACTTCGGAGGGCCAAGGGCTTTTTGAGGATGGACTTTTGGATGGGATACGCCGTAGGATCGGCGACTCCTCCAATGACATAAAGGTCCAAAACCTTGATTTCAAACTCTTGAGTGGTTCCCTCTGGAGGTTTGTCAACGAAACCGACCACCATGACACTGCAACCAAGAGAAAGCTTGGAGGTTTCGGCCAAGTCATCAAAGGTGGCGAGACGTGTGTAGCAACTCTCATCCAAGTTGGAAGGCTGAGAGACAGCTTCTCCGTAGACAAGGTCGGGGTTGGCATCGGGGGTTTCAGGCTTGACGGCAAGACAACGGACAGGAGCAACGGTGGTTCCATCTCCCAAGTCAACGAAACAAAGCGTTCCAGCACCTTGGACACGGACCGAGTAGACCCAGCCGTGGATCTTGACTTGCTTGCCAATGTGCTCCTTGCTCAAGTCTTGGAGTTTCGCAATGCGGGTAGTTTCAGTCATTTTACTTTGTTATTCTGTTGTAAGTATAATGTTGTTTATCTGTTGTTTGTTGGTTGTCAAACTCGAAGTAGCACTCGTAGTAGTAGAGGAGCTGCCAACAACAACAAGAAGCACACAAGTTTTTGTGCATATAAAACAAGCATTCGTTCTCGTCTCGTCGCGTCGCGTAACTTGCCGTAGTAACTTCAAGTACGGCGATGGCAGTGCTACCGTACAATCGTACGGCGAAACGTGCAGGAAGAAATCCTTGATGAGAGCCGGCGCCTTGCCGACGTCCGTCCTGCATTGCTTTGTGTCCATCCCTCCTCCTCCTCTTGCTCGTCCAGCAACAGGAGAACTACGTCAGCAAATTCGAAGACCAAGGGATGAGAACCATACCCACGACACATAGGTACAAATGCGTCTGCTTGGTGGTCTGTCGTTGGTCTGCCTCCAAGAAAGCCACGAACATGCAGGCAAACAATCCCCACTACGACAAGACGACACGATACGACCATTGTACCGTACTACAGTACCAGTGCGGCAAGTCTCTGGTGGTCCAGAGAAAGGAAAAACGTAGGTGAATTGGAGCGGTTGGATTGTAGCAACACTTCCACAACGACAACAACACACTTGAGTTTCACAACAAGCCATTTGGAGTCTTTCATGGTCTCGTTTTGTCCCTCCAGAAACGCCATGTCGCCTTGTCTCCAGTCCTCCCCTCTGGGTTCCTCGTTCGCCGGACGGACGCACGTAGCTTCTACGTAGATTGCCTACCAGAGGCAGAGGCTCGAGAGCTTTTGGAGGTTGTCGTTGTTGGTGCTTTGGAGAGAGGGGTTGGAGAAAGGCATTTGTGATGGCTTGGTGGATTGTGATTCTTCAAGGGATTGTTGTTGTTGTAGTTGTTGTAGTTGTGGTTTGTGTGTGTGGTTTGGGCCATGAGAAGATTGGTTTGTGGTTTGACTGGTGGTTCTGGCAACAACAACAACAACAACAACAACTTGTAACATGTGCAACATGTTGTGCAATCGTACGATTTTGTGCATGTTGCTATTGTTACTATTGTAACTATTGTTGTTATTGTTACTATGGATAATGTGAATGTTGTTTGGCTCACCTATTTCGCCGTTTTACTGTTTCGCTTTACGCTTGTCGTTTGTATCAACAACAACTATAACAACACAAAACGCAAACACACAATATCAACAAACAAAACAATCATACCAATCATACCAACAGACACAATGAGGTGGAACGGGAATTCCAACAACGAGGCTTCGTCCCAGTTGGAAAGTGACCGTCCAGTGTACAACGAAGCAGCCTCTACTACTGCTAGCAGCATCAGTGCTACCACTTCCATGTCATCGCCTCTTGTAGCAGTCGATGACACTCTCGCAGCAGCGGATAGTTCCACTTCCGCACCCTTGGACTCCAACCCTCACTTGGGCGCTCAGAACCGAGCCCTCGCCTCTTCCATCGACGCTCATGCGGATAACGATGACGATGACGCTGATGCCGATGATTCTGCTGTCGATGGTGACCCGCCATACCCAAGGCGAAATCAACAACAGGCGCTGGGAGGCTCTTCGTCCGGTGGCGGGGGCAACGAGGAGGACGACGATGAGGATGACGAGGATGGACCGGCGCACGCGTCCAACACCGACGGCTCACCCCGACACAACCTTGCCACTGCCGCCTCCAATCTATCGGACATTCACCATACCGATGAGTTGGATGACAATATCAGAGCTGCCTTGGAAGAGGCATTTCATGACGGCGATGATCAGGAAGTGCCCTGGAAGCCACAAGCTACCCAGTCCACATGTGAATTCACCCATACCATTACAGACTACTCACAGAAACGAGATTCAGGTTGCAAAAAGGCTGAATACTCTGCTACCACCGTGGATGAGTTTGGAAATCGTTGGAGGTTGATTGTCTACGTCAATGGCAACGGCCGAGCTAGCAACCATCATCTCAGTCTCTTTTTACAGGTACGCACCGCAGATTGTTGGTTGTACATGGCCTGAATGCATGGGATGTATGACATGTATGACATGTTGACATGTATGATATCTGTGTCCATTGTTTGACTCACCTCCCACCCTTTCCTCCTTTCCCCAAAACAGGTGGCGGATGCAGATGACTTACCCTTTGGTTGGAAAAAAGCTGTCAGCTACGTCCTCACGCTTGAACATCCATCTGGACCCAACCAGTCCTATGCCAAACGAAACCCCGATAAAACATTCAAGCTTTGTCCCAAGGCCATAGACTGGGGATGGTCACAATTCATCACCAGCGACCGCATTCAGCAAGAAGGCTTTGTGCAAGATGACAAGTTGGTGGTGAGGGCCAGTGTCACGGTCAAGTCATCAAGTGTCAGTATTGACCTGGAGGATGCTGAATTGTACCTCAAATGTGCCGTCGAGGAAGGAAAGCCCGAGGCCGTTCAGCTTTGTTTGGATCAAGGTGCCAGTGTCAACTGCCAATTCAAGGATGATTTGTACACTCCGCTGCACACTGCTTGCAGCTCCAGTACAGGCGACGACGAGGATGAGGATGACAGCTGTGAGTATTCGGATACCGAGGAGACCCAACGCAAACGCCCCCACACTTCGGGAGGCATGCGTGTGCTACAACTCTTGTTGGAGAAGGGAGCCGATGGAAATGCCTGCAACAAGTGGCGTGAAACCCCCTTGCTCATTGCCGCCAACAATGGCCATAGGTCGGCTGTGGAAGCCTTGCTGGCCCATGGAGCCGACCCTAGTTTGTGCAGTGAGGCTGGGTGGTCTGCGCTTACCTTTGCTGCCCACAAGGTGAGTCAATACATTCATATCCCGTAACCGATGTTGTGTTTGCTGTGCCTTGGCTCATCCATTGTTTTGTGACAGGGTTACGATGATATCGTGCAACTCTTGTTGACTGCCGGAGCCCCTGTCAATTGTCGTGTTACCGAGGATGCCTCCACCCCGCTTCATAAAGCTTGTGCTGGTTCCAAACCAGGCCATTTGGCAGCTGTTCAGTTGTTGCTTGCCAGTAATGCGGATGTCCACGCCTTGAACAAGTGGCGAGAGACTCCACTCTTGACCGCTGCCAATCATGGTCAAGCAGGCGCGGTGGATGCCTTGCTCAAGGCTGGAGCAGATCCTTGCAAGTGCACAGACACTGGATGGAGCCCTTTGAGTATTGCCGCCTATAAAGGTCATGATGATGTAGTCAAGCTGCTCCTAGAGGAGGGAGCCCCCACGGAGGAGGCGGACCCCACTCTCAGCGCTTTGTTACAGGCGGCAACCAAGGGATTGCCCGACACAGTGGAACTCTTGTTAAAGCATGGGGCCGATCATACGGTCACAACCAAGAAAGGAGATACCGCCTTGAGCATTTTGGTCGAGCAGAACTTGATTGATGCCGCTGTGGATATGGTTTCCGAATACAACGCCAGTGTCCCCAGGTGCTCTCGTGACAGGAAGAAGGTGCAACGCGCTCGATTGCTCATCAATTTGCGCATGAAGCAACGCGAACGGGAAGGAAAGACAGTGCATTTGGTCGAGGGAGATGACGACGAACTCGATGATCCCGTAGAAGCTAGCGCTATTGCCGAGGCTTTGTCCGAGACGGGGGATGTCGAAACCAACATTGTTCAACCAAAGGCTGGAGGTTCCAAGAAGAAAAACAAGAAGAAAAAGATGTCTGCCGAGCAGCAAGCCAAGGCTGCCGAAGAAGCACTTTTGTTGGAGTTGGAGCAAGAGGATGCAGAGCGTCAAAAGCAAGAACAGGAAGCTAGTAAGAAGTCCGCAAAGAAGAAGAAGAAGAAGGAGCGTGAACGGCAACAGAAGAAGGAACAGGAAGAAAAGCGTCTTGCAGAGGAAAAGGAACGAGCCGACAAGCTACAAAAGGAGAGAGAAGCCAAAGAAGCCAAGGAGCGCGAAGAACGGGAACGTCTCGCTGCTATTCGTCGAAAGGAAGAAGAAGAGGAGCGTATTCGACAAGTGGAGAAGCACCAACGTGAGCAGCTATTGAAAGAGGAACAGCGAATGAAGGAACTACAGAAGAAAAAATTGCAGCAGCAACAGCAGCAGGCCCAGGCGCAAGCACAGGCACAGGAGAAACCAATGCCGCCTGCTGTAACACCCAAAACGCCGAAGTCTGCTGCCAAAGCGGCAAATAAACGGCCGACTACTGTTGCTCCCACTAGTGCCCCAGTGCGTGCTAGTTCTGTCGGTGCTTCTGTCAGTGCCAAGCCAGAAGGCGTCCGACCAACGGTACCCATCAAGGCTGGCGTTGCAGGGGCTGGTCAAACCAAGCAAGTAGGAAAGAATCGGGGATGGGAAACAAACCCAGTTGCAAACCAAGAAAAGACTCCTACCAAGGCCGCTGGAAACCCTCAGAGGGCCAATCCAGCGACCCCTGCGACAAGCAGCCCTCCATCCTCGGTGCTAACACCGCCCGTGGAATTGAGAGGTGGAATGGATTTGTTCAACAACACTACCCCTCTGTCTTACTCTTCTGGGAACAATACAATGCAACCACCAGGTCCTGGACCGATTGCGTTCACAAAGTCGGAGCCGATCCTCAATGGTTTCAACCCTGCTTCCAGTTTGCCCTCGTATCCTGAGGTTCCAAACGTAGCATTGTTCCGCAGGGAGAAGTTGTCAGAGTTGCTTCATCGATGCTCTATGGCTCGGACAACGTCGGATCCATTGGGTGTTGTAGACGAGGGCACCATCAAACAGGTACTTTACAGGTGGATGGTTCGTGCAGCACATGAACCCACAAGCTACTTGGATTGCGTCATTCCTAGTTGGAATGACTTTGAAAAGTTGACTTCTTTTCTACAACGCCAATTTATCTCTTTGAGCAGAAAGGGTGCTTCATCGCTTGCTGGCAACAGCATGGCGAGCATTGAGACTCTCAAGGATGCTGGGTCTGCCATGGCTTTGTTGTGTCACAATTTGGCTAAAGATGTGTCAGACTTTTCCCACCAAGTAGCTGATAAACTCCCTCCCAGTTGGACTGATGGCACTCTTGGAATCAAGGCATCGGAACTACCAAGGAATGGATCTGGAGATTCGGGAACTATTCTTATCGACTGGTCCAATCGTGCTCAAGTGTACCTCTCCACACATACATTCAATAACCTCCGCGAGCGTTATGTTGGTGTGCCTGGTCGCTTTTTGTGCGCTGTGTTCACGGCAAAGCTGAGGTATGATACGAAGCACCTTATCACTATGGATTCTGAGATGGACTTTTCCTTGCCTTTTGAAACAAAATCTACATTGGCCAGGAATGCCAGTGTGAGCGCTGAGGTCGGGGTCAATCCATTCATAGTATCGAGCGGTAATGTGTTTTGGGGGCAGTTCCTGGATGTCGACTCCGTGTTTGGAGGTGTGGCCCCCTTCAGCAGCACGGAACAAGGCGAAACTCCTTTGGTCAGGCACGGTGGGTCGGTCGTTGTGTTGGCTCCTTTGGACAACATCGTGGCATCGCAATACATCCAACGCATGGTCGATTTGTTGGAAGCTGCTGACAATGGCAGAGTTCCTTTGTCCTTTGCCGTATTCCTTCGCTCAGAAACTTTTCTTGACTGTAACCATTCCCCAACTGCCAATGATCTCTTTGTGTTGGAGCCGAGGCTTCGCGAGAGGAGTGACCTTGTTGTCAGAACTGTTGAGCTGGCTGCCGGATGCCACTCATTCTACAACGACAAGCTTGGCAGTTTGCAAAGAAGCCAAACCGGAAGCCTCTTTGTGGTCTTGCAGAATGCGTATGGAAAAAGTCATTTGGCCTTTACAGAAGGAACGGTGCATAGTATCTGCCGATCTTTGGATGCTGTATCGAACCTTCCTGCTTCTAACCACGATGCCCTTCCTGTGATGTCGGACATGTCTTTCTCCGCTCCTGAATTCGTTCCTACTTCTAGTCGGTCTCAATCTTTGGATATTGGGGCAGGGGGGCTCTTTGGACAGCCTCAATCGCGCACTCCGATATCTCCCATGACACACAATAGCATAATTCCCGAGTTTGGCGCTCCAGCTCCATCTGATTTCGGCGTATTTCCAATGTCCTTGTCAAACACGTTCTCCTCTGCTCCTGTTCCTTCGCGACCAACGCGACCTTCTCGTTTGTTTGACTTGGTCGACGACGGCGAAGACGATCATGGAACTGCTGATGTCGTTTCAGGAATGCTGGGCAATCTTAATATGGACGACCTTTTCTCTCAAACTCCTCACGGCACAAACCTCAACGGCGAGGTTGACATTGAGGCAATTAGTCTCATGGGTATCACAGGGCTTCCACCATCCACTGGAACCATCCAACCTCGAAGACAGTTTGGGTGATGCCCTCCTTCAATCGCCACTCATCAAAAACACTTGGGGCACCTTCACGATAACTCTCCTGGTAAAATAACCAGATACTTAGATCTGTTCTCTGCTGAACCTGTCTCTTACCTACGAGTCAACGTAGCCCAGACATATCACCTGCAACTGCAAGTACAAAATAAAGGACTATAGAAGATATTCGGCAAGGAAGTCGTCACAATCAACTTTCAAAACAGCAGTTGCTGGAAACATCAGGAGTGCTTCGGTTTAAGTCTTGCGATCAATCAAGCTCAGTTCATCGCCTGCGAATCCTTTTCAGTGCCAATTCCGGGCACCCAGAGTTCATCCAGCAAAACTCGATTGTTGGATAGTGTGTCCAAAGAAGAGTGGAATTAGCTGCAACAAATCATGAAATGTTCATAAATCACTAAGCATTAAAAACAATGTGTCTATTCCCCTCGTGATGATTCATATTCAGAAACAAACTCCTGCACAATGACTTCTCCTGTTTTCGTCCACTCCTCGAGGTTTGACAACGCGTAGTTCAAGTACTCATGGCTGGACACACCAAATACTCCACAACTATCCAACTTCTTGGCAAGTGGAATGATGTAGAAATTGAAAAAGCCGATCTCCCCCTTGTACCATCCAATGCTTGGGTCTTGTTCAGAACGGCCAGATTTCCAAGCGCTGTAGCACTCATCGAAGAACATCTTGTTCCACTTCTTGTACACTTGCCAATGCTGCATCGTATGACTCACATCCGACGCTTGGATCAAGTGCTCCAACACAATCGTCGCTTTTCGATTCAATACGAGTTCTGCTGAATCCTTCTGGCCAGGGCTGGGTTCGAAGGCCTTGTTCCAGCGCGCCTTGCGCAATGCCCCGAGTTCCTTGTCCGCGATGTCAGTGGCCATCACCATGTTCACTAGCAACTGCCTGAAACGCTTCAACTCCGTCTCATTCGAATAGATACAAGCTCGGAGGTCGGCAAAATCATCCTTCATCAAAATTTCCCAAGCCAAGTCCACCGAATTTTGTTCTGCCAGTGACTTCCCCTTGTACCGTGCAACCAGCGGATCGTCTTCCCTCACCAACTGGACATTGGGTACTCCTTGGTGGTCGACATCATGGATAATGGCTGAGAATACTACGGCGAATTGAGTCAATGGATCACTTGTGATTCCGTACGAATGTCCTGCGAGGTCCGTTTCCTCGGGTCTGTTGCGTGGAGTCTGAGGTCACAATGCGCGACAACAATTTGGCGACAGAAGCTGTCACATGAGAGGCGTGTTCAAAGGAGTGAAAGTGGTTATCACGGTACATATTCGAAATTTGGGTCAAGTAGGCCCTCAGCTGTTCAACCACACCACTGTCCAGCATGACAAACTCGGGGTCTTTCCTCTGCTTCAAATCGTTGAGAGTCAAACGTGGAAGAGTGACGATCTCCTCAAACTCTTCCAGGACAGTTTCCTGTTGAACTAGAGAGCGTTCAGCGGTCTTCAACGACCTCGCTTTGGAAGTCCTTGCTGCCAAAACGCGCTTCAACAGCCCACTTAGGATTTCTACATTCCATTCGACCAATCGCTGCTTTTTGCTCAGCCTGAGAGACCTCTCGTATTCTTCTCCAATATCCAATGCATCTTCAGGGGACTCATCGCTCTCAGTAGTCGCCAGGCTCTGGATTGAAGGTGGTAGTACGAAACCCCCTTGTCTTTTCATCATGCTATGGAGACCATTCACTTGCTGGGTGACTTCGTTACGTGACTGCGACTCTTCATATGTTTCCAGCCAGAATGTATCCATTGTGCCTTTGCCTCGAATTAACACCCCGCCACGATGATGCACCCATTTGGTATATCCACCAGACTTCACCAACTCGGCAGTCGCAGCAGATATGTGAATTCTCCCTCGTTCTCCGCTACTCTCCATACGCGCGGCCACATTGACAGTATCCCCAAACAATTGGAAACGGCTTCGTTCGCCACGCAGAACGCCTGCAGTTACCTGCCCGGAATGCAGGCCAATACGAATGTCCAGATCTGTGGTGTCTGGTCCCAGGTGGATCTCCATCTTGGTAGTGAGAGCCTTCATCTTGGCCATACAATCTCTGGCAAATTTGGCCATGACGACTGCGTGGTTCTTGTTTGGTAGCGGAAGTCCAGTCACAGCGACGTAACAATCTCCAATAGTCTCCACCTTGAAGACCCCACGTCTGTGAGATATCTTGTCAAATGCTCCATATATCCTTTCGAGAAGGATAAAGACTTGACTGGGTTCCCTTGCACTGCTCCAAGCCGTGAAACCTGCAATATCTCCGAACAGAACCGTCTTATAGGGGAGCAAAATGAGTTGCTAAAGAAAAGCATGAAATTTCCTTGAAGCATCCCAAATCATTTCACATGAACTTACGGTTTCCAGGAAGAGATCTGCCAATGGTTTGGAGCTATTTTGAGTGTTGCTCAATCCTTCACGAACACTTGTACCAATTGAGTTCGAGTCCGATTGTTTATCTCCACCTCCAGTATTGTAGAGGCGATCTCGGATGGTCTCCGGGAACAAGTTTGACACTATCTTTTCCTGCACAGTAACACGCTCCATCACTTTGTTCTGTCGAATTCGTACCGCAATATCATACAAAAAGAACATGACACTGGTACACACGAAGATGCCGGCCACGATGGAAGCATACACGTATGGACGAGATGTTCGCAACGACTCGTGAAGCTCTTGGGTAGGATAAATGCGCAAGTTGAGTTCGTCGAAGCACAGATCGTTTGGGAAACTTGCATCTGGATTTCCAACGTTGAAGAAGTTCGTCGATATCTCCATGTATTCGTATTGTGGGTCATGGATATTACCTGATCCAATGACTTCCACAGCGGGACCATTGATCTGATACGTTTTCACAAATCCACATGAACTTTCTAGGACGACACGAGAGCCTACAATACCCTCACCTAGAACATTGCGGAAGAATTCTCCCCAGTCAGAGGGGAAGAAAAGCATTCCAACCACTTCCCGTTGATCGGCTTCTCGTTCAGGGAAAAGGTCTTGGAAGATAGCCTGCAAAACTTGGGCAGTTCGGCCACGCGTAGCGTTGCCGTCGAAGTAGCCAACAACTGGACCTTTCGATATAACTGCTTGATTGCAATGCTTGCAATAGTTGGGGAAGAGAGCATGTTGACCATCATATATTGTGGAAGCAAGAACGACTACTCAAGGCATGTTAGAAAGTCAACACTTCGAACCCCTTGGTCACCATTGTGTGTGCTTACCATTTGCCAATTAACCAGGAACAAATCTGAAGTTTGTTTGCCTTCGTAGGGCTCTATAAATCGCTCCCCGTCGGGATTGTAGAAGTTGATCGCGTCAAAGAAATCGTAGTTGGATGAGTTCTGTGGGATACCTAAGTAGTCGAACGTCTCCTGTGTTTGAGAGTATATCTTCTCTCTGGCATACTCTTCGAATCCCAATCTCTCCTCTGGGGTGACAAAAATGGTCAAAGCCAAATCACCGGAACCAGCTGCCTCAATAGTTTTCGAAGCCTTCGCTGCATAGTCTCCAATTGTGACGTTTGGCCATTTCATTCCAGTGTCCTTGGCATAGCTAGTGATAGAATTGGCGTACGTCTCGATGGCTAGAAATGAAGTTGTGTGTAGACGCTATGATGATTTCGCGAGCCTGAGCTTCAAACTAAAGGTAGGGTGAGATGAGAGTCCACGTTTAACCTCAACCTCTGAAAGCTACAACGTACCTCGCTTTCGAAGTTCGACTCGTCTTCTCGTCGGATAATGACAAAGGTGGTTACTGACAACCCAATGGCAACCATAGCCAAGCATTGCATACTTCGAGAGGGCAACGTTTCGTTGCTCCTTTTCGGCCAGCAAAACACGAACGTTATTGGCATTCTCAGAGTATTGCTGTTGGGAATTCGCGGACATCCCATCAGTGTGATAGCTTCCTACGCTGTTGTCGTCCTCACTCATAGTGTTGAGAGTGTTGTTGGAGGCAATGGGTAGCATTTGGTTTTGTGAGCAGTTTGTTGCTGTTGTTGACAACCTCCTTGCACCCTCATCCAGGATGGTACTACGACCTGGCAGCGATCTGCACTGTTCTTGAGGAAGTCAAACGCCTGAAATATGGCAAAAAGCGAATTGCAATTGACTGACGTACTGTTAGCATTTGTGACCCAGGTAGTCAACTGCGTTTGTTCGCGCCAATCTGCTACCACTGTAACAGGTTTAGGACATTAGTAGCCCGGAAGCCACGAGATCATACATTATTGTCGGTTGTGATGCCCTTTTTGTTCTCGGTACGACTAGCAGAGGCGTTGACGTTTTCATTGTTCACCCGCTTCCATTAATTCCCTTCAAACAACATCATAGCAGAGGTTGCGTTGGAGTGCGTACTGTACTAGTATTGAGAAGTGCAAAAATAATAATGTTGACAATAATTGTGAGACTCCTTCGTAGTATTGCCTCATCATGTTGTTGTATTCTCAGGTCGGGATTCTATGTAAGAATGAACTCAGTGCACCAGCGAGAACAATATTAATCTCCGTGCCACATCGAAAGCCTTCTTCTCATCACGAGCAGCATCCTCCTGCTCGAAGCAGGAGAGTAGCTCTCTACTCTGTTGAGGAGGAAACATCCGACAGCAGGAGGAGGGGGGACTGAATTAAGTTGACCCTCATTATATGTAATGCAGTTGCTGCGACATCATCTTTGACCTTGTACTACTGTAAGTACAGTATCCGTGCCGCCCTTCTTCATCTACTCTCCTGCTGCTTCGGTGGCGACTACTGCTGGCGACGCCCTTTCGCAATGAAGATTCGCAATGATGACCAGCTGCAGAATGATAGATGGAACACATCGCACAGGGAGTAAAACATAAGCAACGAGGCTACTCTAGTAGGCGACGCTGCTTGAGACAATAGGGAAGAAGAGTGTACTCGTACCTCGCCCTCATAGTTCCGAGGATACACAAGGAACTGTACTCGTATACAACACCAGTCTTGATACATCGCTTGGTTCAGCGTTGTTACCCCTTCGTTTCATTGGCACACGAACGTAAACTGAATTCGCTTTCAACAGTTTGTCTCCTCACAGAAATTGTTAGTATATCAAAAGAAAACACTGTCCGACTTGAATCTTCACTCATCAAAGCCTATAGTCATGATATCCTGGCGATTGAAGGAATGAATCGCCCCGGCTCATCGGTGTTGTGGGTGCTTTGGCATTGTCAAAGTTGCAACCGCAGAGGAACAGATATTGTTTCTGGTTTCTGAGTACGTATAGTCCAATGCTCTACGCTTGTTGGGTGCTGTTGTTGTAGAATGGGGTGACGTACACGGACAGACGTTAGACGTCATTTGGGACATTGGAAAGACACCTAGATTGAACGTTAACTGTCCAACAACAACGTTTGTTGTTCCGACAACACAGCATTCTTCTTTTGTAAGAAGCAATCGAACCGTTCTTTGGCAATGAAATCACCATCCACGTTCACAACCGTAGTTGCTGGAACCATCGGGGCGGTTGCAGCTGCCTTTGTCTTGCGTTCAATCAAACGCAGTTTATCGCCTACAATTCATTGCAACCTCAAGTGCAAATGTGGAAAAGTCAAAGGTTACATCAAGGCAAAACGCGAAGACTCGATTCGAATTCACTGCTATTGCCAAGATTGTAGAGAATATGCCAACTTTGTTGCCAAGCAAGGAAATCACCCTGAAGAAACCATTGGAGAAAATGGAGATAATCGTGTTGTTCAAGTCTGTAAGTCAGACATTGTGATCACGGAAGGAATGGACCAGCTACAACTTTCACGGAAGGGCCCACCCGTCAAGGATGTTGTCTATATGCATCGGTACTACACCAAGTGCTGCCATGTACCAATGATGAATACTGTAGACTTCCTAGGTTTCGCTGGTGTCTTCTTGGACTTTCTTGATGAAAACCAAAAACAGTTTGATGGGCCAGTGGCGTTGATTCCAGAGCAGGCTTTGAAAGAACTACCCAAGGAGAAGGCGATCTTTGTGCCTGATTTTCTGTGGAAGTTGGCACGCTACCACTCGTCCAGAAAACTAGGCCCCTTTGACTATGCAATGGAACCGACATACTGGGGTACTGAGATCTCAAGTCAGTAGTGGATGTGACGGTACGTATCTTGGCCCGGATGGATCATGATTTCGCCCCTTCGGAGTGCCGACATTGGGTTTCACTACTACTTGCACAAAAAATACTAACGTCAGTACTAGTACTAACTAGTTGCGAACGGTCGCCTTTCTGATCTATGCATCGATATTTATTCTCTAACTAGTAAACCCCTTTGTCCCTAGTGCCTCAATGCGAGTGGGATGATTCATACTCAGTGACAAACTCTTCCACAACGTGTTCTCCCGTTTTAGTCCACTCCTCAAGATTGGCAACTGCGTAGTTCAAATACTCATGGCTGGACACACCAAATACTCCACAACTATCCAACTTCTTTGCAAGTGGAATGATGTAGAAATTGAAAAAGCCGATCTCCCCCTTGTACCATCCAATGCTTGGGTCTTGTTCAGAACGGCCAGATTTCCAAGCACTGTAACATTCGTCAAAAAACTTCTTGTTCCACTTCTTGTACACTTGCCAATGCTGCATCGTATGACTCACATCCGACGCTTGGATCAAGTGCTCCAACACAATCGTCGCTTTTCGATTCAATACGAGCTCTGCTGAATCCTTCTGACCAGGGCTGGGTTCGAAGGCCTTGTTCCAGCGCGCCTTGCGCAATGCCCCGAGTTCCTTGTCCGCGATGTCAGTGGCCATCACCATGTTCACTAGCAACTGCCTGAAACGCTTCAACTCCGTCTCATTCGAATAGATACAAGCTCGGAGGTCCGCATATTTATCCAACATCAACACTTCCCAGGCCAAGTCCACCGAGTTTTGTTCTGCCAGTGACTTCCCCTTGTACCGTGCAACCAACGGATCGTCTTCCCTCACCAACTGGGCATTGGGTACTCCTTGGTGGTCGACATCATGGATAATGGCTGAGAATACTACGGCAAATTGAGTCAATGGATCACTTGTGATGCCGTACGAATGTCCTGCGAGGTCCGTTTCCTCCAAATCCGAAGGACCGTGGGTCTGTTGTGTGGAGTCTGAGGTCACAATGCGCGACAACAACTTGGCGACAGATGCTGTTACATGAGAGGCGTGTTCAAAGGAGTGAAAGTGGTTATCACGGTACATATTCGAAATTTGGGTCAAGTAGGCCCTCAGCTGTTCAACCACACCACTGTCCAGCATGACAAACTCGGGGTCTTTCCTCTGCTTCAAATCGTTGAGCGTCAAACGTGGAAGAGTGATGATCTCCTCAAACTCTTCCAAGACAGTTTCCTGTTGAACTAGAGAGCGTTCAGCGGTCTTCAACGACCTCGCTTTGGAAGTCCTAGCTGCCAAAACGCGCTTCAACAGCCCACATAGGATTTCTACATTCCATTCGACCAATCGCTGCTTTTTGTTCAGCTTCAGTGACTTCTCATATTCCTCTTCAACATCCAATGCATCTTCTGGCGATTCGTCACTTTCAGTAGTCGCCAGGCTCTGGATTGAAGGTGGTACGAAACCTCCCTTGCGTCTCATCATGTCGATTCCGTCCGCCTTTTGGGCAGCATCATTCCGCACCCGTGTTTCCTCATACGTTTCCAGCCAGAATGTATCCATTGTGCCCTTGCCTCGAATCAAAACCCCGCCACGATGATGCACCCATTTGGTGTATCCACTTGACTTCACCAATTCAGCAGTTGCACCAGAAATATGAATTCTCCCTCGCTCTCCACTACTCTCCATGCGCGCGGCCACATTGACAGTATCTCCAAACAATTGGAAACGACTTCGTTCGCCACGCAGAACGCCTGCAGTTACTTGCCCGGAATGCAGTCCAATACGAATGTCCAGATCCCCAGTATCTGGCCCCAGATCGATCTCCATCTTGGTAGTGAGAGCCTTCATCTTGGCCATACAATCTCTGGCAAACTTGGCCATGACGACAGCGTGATTCTTGTTTGGTAACGGAAGTCCCGTTACAGCAACATAACAGTCGCCAATAGTCTCAACCTTGAAAACACCTCGTCGGTTGCAAATCTTGTCAAACGCACCATAGATCCTTTCGAGTAGGATAAAGACTTGACTGGGTTCACGGGCACTGCTCCAAGCTGTGAAACCGACAATATCTGCAAACAACACAGTCTTTTCACGGACCAAGGTGAGCTCAAATATCCAAAAACAAAAAATGGCGTTGTAGGTGAGAACATACCGTTTCCAAAAATAGGTCTGCAATGGGTTTCGAGCCGAAGACTTCCGGATTATTGCCTCCAAAGTCAGTGGGATTGGTACCCACAGAGTTTGTGTCGGATTGTCCACCCCCATCACCAACCTTGTACAAACGATCACGGATGGTTTCCGGGAACAAGTTCGACACAATCTTATCCTGAGCAATGACGCGTTTCATAACCTGGTTCTGGCGATTGCGTACGGCAAAATCATACACAAAGAACATGGCGCTGGTGCACACAAAGATTCCAGCCACAATGGATGCATAGACGTACGGACGGGACGTCCGCAAACTCTCGCGCATCTCTTCGGTCGCATAGATGTGAAGCGTGATCTCATCGAAACAAAATTCGTCTGGGAAGCTTTCATCTGGCTCTCCAACATTGTAAAAGACTGTTGCAATCTCCATGTGTTCGTACTTGGGATCGTGAATGTCCCCGGCCCCAATGCGTTCCACGTCTGGTCCATTGATCTGGTATGTTTCCACGAAACCACAAGAACTTTCAAGTACGACGCGAGATCCTACGGCACCTTCCCCTAGGATATTTTGGAAGAAACTTCGCCAGTCAGATGCAAGCAATAGGAGAGCTACCACTTCCCTTTGATTTGCCTCTGATGCAGGGAAAACATCTTGGAAGACGGGCTGCATCACTTGAGCCGTAATCGACATAGAGTCATCCGGGTCAGAATTGTTGAAAAACCCAATGCCTGGTCCTTTCGAGATGATGACTTGATTCGCGACACTCCCAAGAGTAGGCGAAGAGAGCATGTTATTCATGATAAAATGTGGAAGAACATAAGACTGCTCAATGTGAGTTCCATGCAAGGAGAATATTATTCAGAATTGATTGGAGGATGCGTTGATACGTACCATTTGCCAATTGACCAGAAACAAATCAGAAGCTCCTTCCTCCCCTGAGTAGGGTTCTGTGATCCGTTGCCCTGTGGCATAGTTAATATATGTAATGGTGTCGACAAAATCAATATCTGAGGAGTTTTGGGGAACTCCCAAGTAGTCGAACACCTCTTGTGTTTGCGAGAACACCTCCCCATAGGCATACTCTTCGAATCCTAGCCTTTCTTCCTGATTGACGAAGTTAGCCAGTTGAAGAGTCCCACCTCCTGCTGCCTCGACCGTGTCCAATGCTTTGGCTGCAAAAGCTCCAATTGTCACATTAGGCCACTTCATTCCCGTATCTTTTGCGTAGCTGGTGGTAGAGGTGGCGAATGTTTCCATCGCCAGAAACGTAGACTCAATGTTGACAGTGGAAGCAATAATGATTTCACGGGCTTGTGCTTCAAACTGAAATGCAGCGACGTGAGCTTTCGTACACCACGACATATTCCATGTGCTCCCCGTGACTACGCACGTACCTTGCTTTCGAAATCATGTACTTCTTCCTTTCGGACAATCACGTACGTGGTTACAGACAACCCAATAGCAACAAGTGCCAAGACGCAAATCATGGCATATTTGGATAGTGCCACATTGCGTTGTTCCTTTGCTGCCAACGTTGCTTGAATGTTCTTGGCATTTTCGGATGAGTGTCGCTGTCTTGAGGGTGAAGACTTCTCCGTGCGATAGCTCTCAATGCTGTCATCATCACCCCTTGCAGAGTTCGTCGTTACAGTGAACATGTTGTTGTTGAGCCTGATCCTTGCACAGTAGTGAGAGTAAAAGTTGGTTGAAACGTGAGATCAATTCCCAATTGGGCGACAAAGAAAAGGAATGAACTTCATATCTCCCGCCAGACACGAGAGCGAAGAAGCTGAACTTGTGTGACCAAGGGAGCGAATTGCGCTGGTTCGCGTTGGTCCTTGTAATTTTTGAGTTCCAAGAGTTCTCTTCTATTCATACTAACGTAGTTGGCAATAGTATGGGTTTCGCTGTTTTTTGCGCCCTTCTATGCTGACTTGGTTCTACGCACCTTTCATTTCTCATATTGTTGATATTGCTTGCTTCTTGCAAACAATATTGGCTTATGGAATGCAAACGTAGTGCAGAACCAAACTTCAATGGCAGCTGTAGGCTTTGTAGCGTTTGTGAGTTAAAGATGGGAAAGTTTCGCCGGCGAAGACGACGACGACGAGTAGTGTCATATTAAAAAACTTTCACTACCGCCACCATCTTCAACAAGTAGTATTAATTACTTAGTAGCACCTACTCCAGCACGCACGAGTACCTCCCACCAACGGCCGGTGGTACGGTACCACCGTACCGTACGTTGTTACGCGCTGCTGCTCTGCTGGTTTGGGTGGTGGGGACAAATTCTCACTCGAGCCAGAATCTCCCAAGACATCAACATCCAAAAGCACGTAGATAGAGAGACAGCACCGCTATTGCCCTCATCCGTCACCAAGAAGGCATTAATACCTGAAAAGAAGCAGCCATTTCGGTCCAGTTATCCAGCAGCAGTTGCGAGAAGAAGCAGGAGAAATAATGACACACAACAACAAGATGCCTACCTATTATTACGGACGAAGTATAACCAGCAGAAGGAACGGGTCTACCGGTGGTAGCAATTTCAGTATGTTTACATCACTGTACGACGTACGAGGAGTTTTATCAGGAGTAGTAGTCTCTCGGTGGTGTCCATCGCAGATATTATGCCAACAATATCATCTGTCAAGACTGAAAGTTCCTTTCGGTCTTTCTTGCTGTGGTGTCCTTTCCAGCCAACAACACAAGCGGAATTCGAGTTGTATTGCATGGGTTTGACCATATCTCATGTGTGCTGGTTTTTTCTGATCTGTGGCGTTTTATGTTTTATAGTCCTCTTCCTCTGCTAATGCCTACTATCAACAAGAGGGACCATATGAATATACTACTAGAGGTAGTATATTGCTGCTTGCCGTGAAGGTAGTGCATGCCTGCAGATACAAGCTACACTCCATGGTAGTTCGTAGGCTCCCGTCCTGATGACGTCAGCAAAATAGTGGACATTCCCCGTTCCCCCCATTATCAATGATCGAAGATGACAGACGACACCCTCTCCTTCTTCCACCTGCCGCTCACCAAACCCTAAGGTTCTAATGCTCACAAGGCCAAATACATTTCAACACTCAAGTCGAATCCACCGTCAAGATTTCAGAGGTCATTGCAACGGAGGGCTTAGTGACAATCGAGGTACCCGATGTACTAGAACTGACAATGTAGGGTACGAGATCAAGGCACAAATGGTAAACGCGATATTCTGAATGGTACGTTCGTTCGTAGCCCAGCATTGTGGTATCATTCAGTCCACAATAGTTGTCTGCTGGGTACACACACTGTTGAAGGATCTGCCTATTATGTTTATCTCCTCGTCAATGGATCTTTCAACTGCAATGAGATGATTCATATTCGACCACAAATTCTTCTACAATTCTTTCGCCTGTTTTCGACCATTCCCCAAGATTGGCAACTGCGTAGTTCAAATACTCATGGCTGGACACACCAAATACTCCACAACTATCCAACTTCTTTGCAAGTGGAATGATGTAGAAATTGAAAAAGCCGATCTCCCCCTTGTACCATCCAATGCTTGGGTCTTGTTCAGAACGGCCAGATTTCCAAGCACTGTAACATTCGTCAAAAAACTTCTTGTTCCACTTCTTGTACACTTGCCAATGCTGCATCGTATGACTCACATCCGACGCTTGGATCAAGTGCTCCAACACAATCGTCGCTTTTCGATTCAATACGAGCTCTGCTGAATCCTTCTGACCAGGGCTGGGTTCGAAGGCCTTGTTCCAGCGCGCCTTGCGCAATGCCCCGAGTTCCTTGTCCGCGATGTCAGTGGCCATCACCATGTTCACTAGCAACTGCCTGAAACGCTTCAACTCCGTCTCATTCGAATAGATACAAGCTCGGAGGTCCGCCTTTATCCAACATCAACACTTCCCAGGCCAAGTCCACCGAATTTTGTTCTGCCAGTGACTTCCCCTTGTACCGTGCAACCAGCGGATCGTCTTCCCTCACCAACTGGGCATTGGGTACTCCTTGGTGGTCGACATCATGGATAATGGCTGAGAATACTACGGCAAATTGAGTCAATGGATCACTTGTGATGCCGTACGAATGTCCTGCGAGGTCCGTTTCCTCCAAGTCTGGGGCCGTGGGTCTGTTGCGTGGAGTCTGAGGTCACAATGCGCGACAACAACTTGGCGACGGATGCTGTTACATGAGAGGCGTGTTCGAAAGAGTGAAAGTGGTTTTCACGGTACATATTCGAAATTTGGGTCAAGTAGGCCCTCAGCTGTTCAACCACGCCACTGTCCAGCATGACAAACTCAGGATCTTTCCTCTGCTTCAAATCGTTGAGAGTCAAACGTGGAAGAGTGATGATCTCCTCAAACTCTTCCAGAACGGTCTCGCGCTGGATGAGGGAACGTTCTGCTGCCTTCATATTTTTAGTTTTGCATGTTCGAGCAGCGAGCATGCGTTTCAACAGCCCACTTAGGATTTCTACATTCCATTCGACCAGCCGTTGTGTCTTGTTCAACTTGAGTGGCTTCTCGTATTCCTCTTCGATATCCAAGGCATCTTCTGGTGACTCATCGCTCTCAGTAGTCGCAAGGCTCTGAATGTAAGGCGGGTGTGCGAAGCGGACACTTTGTTTTGGAATGTCGAAACCTTCTGCCCCATCACTTCGTGATCTAGTTTCATCGAGAGTTTCCAACCAGAACGTATCCATTGTGCCCTTGCCTCGAATCAAAATCCCGCCACGATGATGCACCCATTTGGCATATCCACCAGACTTCACCAACTCGGCAGTTGTACCAGAAATATGAATTCTCCCTTGTTCCCCACTACTTTCCATACGCGCAGCCACGTTGACAGTATCTCCAAACAATTGGAAACGACTTCGTTCGCCACGCAGAACGCCTGCAGTTACTTGCCCGGAATGCAGTCCGATACGAATGTCCAGATCTCCAGTGTCTGGTCCGAGGTCAATCTCCATCTTGGCGGTTAGAGCCTTCATCTTGGCCATACAATCTCTGGCAAATTTGGCCATGACGACTGCGTGATTCTTGTTTGGCAGCGGTAGTCCTGTTACAGCAACATAACAGTCGCCAATAGTCTCAACCTTGAAGACACCTCGTCGGTTGCAAATCTTGTCAAATGCACCATGGATCCTTTCGAGTAGGATAAAGACTTGACTGGGTTCACTGGCACTGCTCCAGGCTGTGAAGCCAGCAATGTCTGCAAACAATACGGTCTTTATTATACACAGGTGAGTACTGGTTCTCTGATCAGGAAATGAACCACAATCCTACCAAACTTGAACATACCGTTTCCAAGAAGAGGTCCGCCAATGGCTTGGTTCCAAAAACATCTGGATTGTTACCGGCATCTTGAAGACTGGTACCGACGGAGTTTGAATCGGATTGCCCGCCTCCATCGCCTACCTTGTATAGTCGATCTCGGATGGTTTCTGGGAACAAACTTGATACAATTTTGTCCTGTGCAATGACACGTTTCATAACTTTGTTCTGCCGATTCCGCACCGCGAAGTCATAAACGAAAATCATGGCGCCTGTGCAAACAAAGATTGCTGCCACAATTGAAGCATACACGTACGGACGGGACGTCCGCAAACTCTCTCGCATCTCTTCAGTAGGATAGATATGGAGAGTGATTTCGTCAAAACACAAATGGTCAGGGAAATTTTCATCTGCCTCACCAACATTGAAGAAATTTGTTGATATCTCCAGATGCTCATATTTTGGGTCATGCCTATTCTCGGGTCCGATGAGCTGGGCCTCTCGTCCATTGATTTGGTAGGTTTCGACATAGCCACAAGTGCTCTCTAGGACGACACGAGCGCCTATGACGTTTTCTTCTATAATGTTCCGAAAGAACTCTCCCCAGTCTGAAGCGAAAAGCAACATGCCAACCACTTCCCGTCGATCACCCTCTTCTTCGCGGAAAATGTCTTGGAAGATGGGTTGAAGAACTTGAGCATTAGAACTACCAAAGAATCCAACACTGGGTCCTTTGGATATGATTACTTGATTGGCGACGTTGGCAATGATAGGGGTGGAAAGCATGTTGTTCAAGGTGAACTCAGGAAGAACGCCAGACTGTTTACAAGGGCGTCAGAAAACATGAGAATGCAAAACGAGGTGCTTCGAATCATTGGCTCTTACCATTTGCCAATTTACCAGGAGTAAGTCTGACGCATTTCTTCCTTCGTATGGTTCTGTGAGTCTTTCTCCTGTGATGTCATTGTAGTACGTGACATTGTGAACCAGTTCCAACTCGGAGGAGTTCTGTTGGATGTGCAGGTAATCAAACGTTTCTTGTATTTGTGAGTGTATCTCGCCATTGGCATACTCTTCAAACCCCAACCTGTCTTCCTTCTCGACAAAGACAGCGAAGGACAGACCCCCAGTTCCCGCAGCATCGATAGTATTCAGAGATTTGGCGGCAAAGTCTCCAATCGTCACATTGGGCCAATTCATCCCCGTGCCTTTCACATAACTGGTAATTGAGTTTGCAAACGTTTCGACTGCCAGAAAAGCTGTCTCAATATTGGCAGTGGAAGCTAGGATAATTTCGTGAGCCTGTGCTTCGAACTTCAGCAGCTATATTTTCCAGGGAGAGTGTTGTGGGCTGTTACTACAAGTCGAAATCAATCATGATTCATACCTTGTTTTCGAAATTATGCTCTTCTTCTTTGCGGACAACAAGATAGGTGGCAACTGACAAACCCACGGCAACCGAAGCCAAAACACAGATCATGGCGTATTTCGACAGTGAGACGTTACGTTGCTCCCTTGCTGCCAACGTTGCGCGAATAGTTTTGACATTGTCAGGAAACTCATACGAGTACCGCTGTTGCGAAGGAGTCGACCTTTCGGTACGATAGCTTTCGACGCTGTTTTCGTCACCCATTGTTGTTGAGCTCAACTTTTTCAGTGTTTTACGCCACTATGTGAGCGTGGTGAATAAAACTGTTGTTTGCTTGGGAGAAAATCAGTGACATGTTGGGGGAAAATACATCCGCCACATTGCTGCAAGGAAAAGTAGTAAGGGACAAATGAATATTCTCACTTTAGCCGTTGTTAACAAAGTACTGTTTGAGTAATGAATTTGTGACCAGCAAACTGCTATTGGCACTCTGTAGCATTTGCTTTCTCGTTGGTCCTAACTAACGAATATTGGTGGAGACTGTCAACGCAGCGCTATTGCATGCGCCCCCTTGTTCTCCAATGTTCCTCTATCATTCCACGCTTCTCCTGCTCTAGCTCTTAGTTGGTGTTATCGCATAGTATTAGCACAACAAGATGCTACTACCAACGCACTAGCACAAGACCACAAACCGACTGGTAACTGGTAATGAGGTTAGTAACGCTGTGCTGCTGGTGGCTGCTGCTTCGAGAGGGATGCATCGTGGTTGATGGCAGGCTTTGCAGCGATCTCGTATTGTTATACAAATACGCTAGTAAATAATTGAGCTAGTATTACCTGGTAGTACTCGAACGAAGAAGTAGTAGCCACATAGAGGTGGAGTGAAAAATAATGCTGCATGAATTCTCTTACAGCATTACCACAGGACCTACAACAGGCTATCGGAGGATGATGTTGTCCACAATATATAACAATGTGAGAAAGGAACTCACCAACGCCAATAACACATCATGGGCAAAAAGCCGGATGGAGAGAAGATGAGAGGTGTCAAGATATTTTTTATTGCAGAGTTGTTTGTTCTCCTCCTACCTAACCGGAAACCATCCATCCTCATTCTTTGTGCAAGAACGGTGTCGAATTATCTGCTGCAAGCTGCTATGAGTACGTAGTAATGTCCCAATCAACAGTGGCGTCGATTTCATCCCTTTTTCGACATGCAATGGTCATACCTACCACTCGGCAGTAAGAATGGGTGGCAGTGTCGCAGGATTGTCTGTCGCAAGGACTGTCTCATGTCTCATGTGATGTCAGCAAATGTGGGGGAACTCAACGGTCCCAAAGTGACCAAGCCAAACACGACAAAAAGGCGAGAAATTTTCATGTTGACATGGCGCCTGAAGAAAGAGGCTCACAGAAACAAAAACCAAGGCAGCAAGATGTTCTCGCCCTCCTGTCCTCTGTGGATCACAGATTGGACCTCTCGTTTGCTGCACTTCGTACAAGACAACGTAGTTATTGCAATCAAGCTTGTGACAGAAGTCGACAGTTCCTGGAGTTTGGCAATGCTTCTTTTGGTCCTGTTTCTGTTGTTCACATACTTTCAGTACACATCTAGTACATCCCAAGTTTTATGGGCAAGCCTGCCAGTTGGTATTCGATCCCTTTACGAAAGAGCACCTTCGGACATTGATGCCTCGTCTACGGAATCTTCAGCTGCCAGGAAATACGCTGCATCTTCTAGTTTTCGGACAAGTTTTTTGGATGACTTCGCCCCTAGGTTTTGTGCAGAAGATGAAGATGAGGATCTCACCAAGTTCATTCAGGCCCCTGATATCACGCATTTCTGCTTCTTGTTGCATGGGCATCGGGGTCTCTCCAATGACTTGGCCTATATGCAACATGTCATGCGTCGGTGTGCTGTGGATGAAAAGGTGAAGCGGAATGGGACTGAGGTATCGCCTGCAGCGGAGGTTGACTCTCCAACTTCAGATTCTGAACAAAAAGGAAATCTCATTCAGGATATGGTTGTCTACGCTTCCACTTGCAATGAACACAAGACACAAGATGGAGTGAAGAAGGGAGGAGATCGATTGGTAGAAGAAATGAAGTTGGTCATTGATGGAGAAATGAGTAAACGTTTCCCAGATATGAGTGCAACAGATAAGAGGTACAACATCACTATTTCCATTCTGGGAAACTCACTTGGTGGCTTGTTTGGACGTTACGCCATTGCCAAGTTCATCGAACGCTATTGTGTCAAGGATACTTCCACTGACACCTTCATCTTGGACGGGCGGTACAATCTCTCCCTCAACATTTTCTGTACAACAGCCACCCCTCATTTGGGGGTTTCGCGACATACATATGTCAAGATTCCTCGGACAGCAGAGATCGGAGTTGCCCATGCCTTGGGAGATACCGGAAAGGACATCTTCCGGTTGAATGACTTGTTGCACCAAATGGCAACTTCTCCGACTTTCTTGGAACCCCTTGCAAACTTTCGCAAGCGCATAGCCTATGCCAATGCCTACGGAACCGACTTCCCTGTGCCTGCATCGACCGCTGCGTTTTTGTCGGAAACGTCCGACTACCCACATCACTTTGTTGCCCTTGATTCACGAACTGAAATGGATGCAGAGCACAACGATGCCGCTGGGTTTATCATCGCGACATTGCAAACCAAGTCAGGGACTTCTAGTGCTAGCGACTCATCATCCAATGGAGAATTGGAAAAGCTGAGTGAAGATCAACGTGAGCTTGATGTCATGAGTCGAAACCTAGATGCACTTGGGTGGAAGAAGGTGTTCCTGGACATCCGGCCAGTTCTTCCTACTGCCGAAGTTCCCCAAGGCATGTGGATGCGAAGACAAAACTCCGATGTTTCTGATTCAGAATGTGTATTGGACGAGGCTTCTGTCTCTTGTCTTCAATCACTAAAGTCTCAAGGCAGTGTCGTTGAATCAAAGGAAATTGCCAACGCCGTCGCCATGCCTGCTGACAACCGTTTAGCAATTCCACTTGCACATAATATGATGGTGGCTTTCTCCAGAAGCCGCATGAGTGCACATATGCACAAAGGTGGACGACCTATCGTTGATGCGCTTGCGAAAGAGCTGGTTCATGGTATGTTCTCCTGGGATGCCGCAGTTGGCACAAAAAGTTCTTGAAACCTTCAAGGTTGCCACCCACCCATTAGTTAGAGTTTTGCATCTCTTATGAAATCAAGAGTTCATTATTTTAAAATCGAGATATTATACTAAAGAGAGCTATTTCACTTTTGGTGTTTCAATACTTCTTCTGATAGGCATATCCTGGAGGGTACTTGGTTGGTCGACCCGTATCAACGACAAAGGTGGGTTGCTTGACTCCCACACTCCTGCGGACTCCAGGCCCAGATTGTTTTCGTGGCGTTTCATCCCAAAATTGCCCAAGCAACAATGTAAGCATGAATCCCAAAAGACCGAACACTAGCATAAGCACTCCTTCGATTGGAAGATCTCCGGATTCCTTAATCAATAGCTTTTGACGCCTCCTCTTCAAGTAACTCTCCACCTTGTTGATGTTGCTGCGCACTCGAGTTCGAGTTTGCTTCAATCCAAAGCTGCGCATACTGAGAACGTAGACATCACTTTCTCCATCATCAGTCTTCTCCTTGGTAAAGAACCTCTCCAATGTGCTGAAATCTCCGTCCTCGATGGTATCCTCTGTCTTTTCGGTGTCCTTTGGAGAATTGGCAAAGAATTTGAGTTGATAGGACTTGTATTCTCCCTTTTCATCTGGTCCTTTGTAAGATGTTGTGCCCTTCTTCTTTCCCTTGCCCTTGCTGGGGGGATCAAATTTGGTGGAATCCAAGTACAAAAAATTTCCTGCGGCATCCGTCTTGATAGCTTGAGCGGCATGCAATTGAGCCCTGGCAAAGACCAACGACTTGGTTCGAGCTCCTGGCTCGGTAAGTTCAAGAGTACAATCCTCCGCGTGACATGACAACCAAATCGATGCTTCAGGAAAAAAACGGAAGATAATATGGTAAGTGACAAAAGATATGAGAATCAGTGCCATTTCCTCTGTTCTTGGGGTCCAATATTCCCAGAACAAAACGTACCGTTTGCCGACCTCAAACCACGCCATCCCATAAAGACCATAATGACACAAACGGCCATGATATAGTAGGTGTACTTGGTCCAGGAACTTGCTTTCTTCCACGCTTTGACCACTGGCGCATCCATTTTGACAGCGCGCCCAGAACCATCAGGAGTTCGGCTGGAATTGAAACCGTAAGAACCGGAGTTACCAGCATCCATGCCACCGGTGGGCAAACTGAGACCCGAGGTGGGGAGCAGAGTAGCATTCTTTCGTTGAAACATTGTATCGGAGGTTGATGCAGTGTGTATTTTTATTTCCCAGTGTTCACGTTCAACACAAACTAGATGTTGCTATAGTGCTGTTGCTTTCAATTCGCAATAATACCCGACGGTGCACCAACGTTCCTTGCTTCCAACTCACACAATGTTGAGATTGTAGCAACTAGTAGTTCCAATTCTCGTTCTCTCAAAGGGGAGAGATGTCACCACTGTGTTCCTGCACTGGCACTATACTGTATGTGCTTTGCTCGTTTGTGAACCCAGAGTGGACTTTTGCTACGTTGGTCACTCTACGTACGAGTACCCGGCAGTACAAACGACACGATACGCCTTGTCATCAGCAAGGAGCGAGCGAAGGCCAGAACAAAAGCTCCTTCACAACTTCGGAGGTATTTATCCGACCTCGTCGTTCTACTCTACTGGTACACCGTTCGTAGTTCGTAGTTCAAAGACTTCAGAGAGATTACAACAACATTGAGAGAATACTCGCCACACCATCAGCCAGTACTCGTAGTTTTTGTTTCAATCAGTTTACTGCTACTGTATTAGAAGTAGGTACCTTCTTTGACTCTAGAGTACTCGTAGCTCCTTTGTGCGGCTCTGCGACCGTCGTTTGTCCGGTACGTACCCGACGGACGAGCCAAGGACGAACGCTTCCTCCGAAAGATTTTGGATGTTTGATGACACGTCTCATGTCATAAAAAAGTTCACAATCCAGTTCAGTGTTCGATACCTCGTCGTCGTCGTTCTCTTCCTCAAGGTTTGTTGCAATCAACAGTAACATAAACCAAGCTACCACAGGTACACCTACAGATACTGTCAAGATGCTGTTGACCTCTCAATTCACTTCTTCCTTGGCCAAGAACTTCTTGCGATCCACACCCATCCAGAATTCTTCTCGGACGCTAGCTTCCAAGGTTTCCGCCTTGTCGTTGAACGCTAAAAAGCGCAAGGGCAAGAAGATCACCATGGTCACGGCCTATGATTATCCATCTGCCGTTCAGGTTGCCCGTGCAGATATGGATATGGTGTTGGTGGGTGATTCCGTTGCCATGGTGGAATTGGGTCATGATACGACGCAAAAATTGAGTATGGATCAAATCATTCATCACTGTCAGTCGGTCTACACCGGCTTGCAATCGGTGGGAGCTAGAACGATGTTGGTTGGAGATATGCCTTTTGGTTCCTACGAATACAAAGATACGGATATTGCGCTACGAAACGCTTACCGATTTGTCAAGGAAGGAGGTTGTGATGCCGTCAAGCTCGAGGTACGTCTGATGGATATTACTATTTGTTGGAACATTTTGCTGCCGTCTCTGGTAGCGCCTTTACTGATGCATTCATCTTGTTGCCTTTTTGTTTTGGAATAGGGTGGAAGCCAAGCCCGGGCAGAGACAGCCAAGCATATTGTCGACGGCGGAGGTATGTACCTTGCATTTTGCCCGGATGTATCTGTATGTTGGCATTACCATTCCTCACCTGTTGCTGGACTTTGCTTTCTGTTCTGTGAAACACTTCAGTTGCCGTCATGGGTCATATCGGATTGACACCTCAAGCAATTAGTGTCATTGGAGGTTTCCGTGCCCAAGGTCGAACAGCGATTCGAGCTCGTGCCCTTTTGGATGACGCCCTTCGTCTCCAGGATGCGGGATGCTTCTCGATTGTCATTGAGTGTGTCCCTGACAATGTTGCCACTGCGATCACCGAAACTCTAGAAATTCCTACTATTGGTATTGGTGCCGGAGGAGGCACGTCTGGACAGGTTTTGGTCTTTCATGACATGTTGGGAATGTTGTCCCATCCTCATCATGAGCAATTCGTTCCCAAGTTTTGCAAGAAGTACGCCCAAGTGGGTCATATCATTCAAGCTGGATTGCAGGAATACAAGGCGGATGTGGAATCTGGTGCATTCCCTGGAACCGATTTCTCTCCGTACGTGATGACAGGTGAGGAAAAGGCCATCTTTGATGATTTGTTGGCAACCGATGCGGCCGATCGACAACAAAAACACGATGAAGCCGCAGAGAAACTGTCTCAATCAGACGAGTACGAAGCCCTCAAGCTATATGGTTCCGACAATTCCAAATAGATCTCTACTTACGTGTCATTTCATTGCGTTGCATCATACGAGTACAGCCAACAAACACTCATCATTGCACGACACAAACAGAAATGTAAAGTGTAAAAGGAAACCCTTAAAGCTTTAAAAAATAGTAATCCCACGATTTTGCTCATGGCAACACTAACTTGCCATCAACAAAAGCATCACAACGACGAATCCAACCATATTCCTTTATCCATTGCCTCTTGTAAAACGAAAGACATTGCAGCCCAACGAAAAAGGTAGGGCAGCCCGGGTCTCTCCGGAAAACGGGAGAAGGTGCTTAGGCGTTCTCCTTCTTGAAAGCAACAACTTGCTCAATTCCGACGGCGGTTTGAACGGTGACGGAGACAGTGTTCTCACCTCCATTCCAGGCGTCACGGATTTCTTGGGCCATGGTCTCAGGGAAGGTAGGAAGGTTTAAGTCGGTCTTTTGGTTTCCGGCCTCGTCCATAAGAGTGAGCTCCTCTCCATCAATATCGATGATCTCCCAGTCGTTACGGTTGACAATAGGGACGGTGGTTCCGTGGGTGGAAGGAATCATATCTTCGTACTTCTTGCCGGTGAAAATATCAGTGGCAACAAAGTTACACTTGGCGTGACCGTGCTTTCCAGTCTTGGAAACGGAGATACTGAGGACCTTGCAGGGCTTTCCCTTGATCATCATGAATCTGTAAACAATCAAACAAAGCAGTGAGTGGACCATGTTTCCTCTTTGCATCCTTCCTACATTTGATGGTCGGTTCGTTGGCATATGCACATGCTGTACTTCCAGTACTGCAGCCACGCAATCGCACGTAGGACAGGCATGTCCTTCCATCATGGTTGCAAAAGCTTCCGAATCAACCCAACAAAACGCATTTCACCTACCCTCCCTTCTTGATTTGACCAGCTTCCATAGGAATGGTGGCGGAGGCTCCGGCATCGGTAGTCTCAATAACGAAATCGTGTTCCTCAGACATGGTGTTGCGGCTTTGGTTGGATTCTTCCCTGAAAAAGTTATGAGGCGATTGGCCAGCGTGCTGCCATGACAGGACTTGTGCGGTTGTGTCGCAACCGATGCGCCGGTCTTCGGACAGACGCTTCACGAATCTCGTGTGTGGTGGAGAGATGCACTGCTCTCCGATGTTTGATTGGCTGTTGGTGGCTCCTTGTCTCCTTGTTTGCGCGGTCGTATTTCGTGTGCTCCTGCTTGCGAGATTGGGTGGTTCTCGGCACTTCATCTCATCCGGGACATTTCCCATTTTTTCATTTATCTCTACTACCACTACTGTACTACTGTTCACCTCTTCTGGCTGTACTTGTAAGAGTACTGCACCATGCCGCTCTATGAGGAAATTGAAATCGAGGACATGACCTTTGACAAGGAAACTCTGACGTATTCGTATCTTTGTCCTTGTGGAGATCGTTTCAAAATTTCTCTCGAAGATCTTTGGGATGGGAAAGACATTGCCGACTGTCAATCGTGTACTCTCTTTATTTCTGTTATCTATGAAGAAGAGAACCTTCCACCTCTTCCCGATGATGATGACGATGATGAAGACAACGAGGATAACGATGACGACAACGACGAGGGTGATAAGGAGAAGGCTGCCTCGGATGTTGCCGCAGACCTAGCTTCCCTTTCCATCAAGTCATGAACGTTTTGATCTGTTGAAACGACGTTTTCCTTACATCTTCTTCACGATTGACTTCATCCACACAGCATGTCGTACCGCCAAGTGCAAACTCGTGGGCCTTCAATACAACATGATGAAACAAGGTAAGAATCAGTGGAATTCAAACAGAATTCTTTCATCCCCGCTGGGCCAGCTAATCCGACCGTCCAACTACCACACGGTTAGATCCGTTTTTCCCAGCCAGAGTATTTTCCTTTTGTAACATACAACGACTCGTATGCCGTCACCAAAATGGGGGCGTGTTTTTGTGTGCTGAGGGTCTGTTTACGAAATAATGGATACATTTCTTCTTTGGAAACTCACATGCTTTGTGTGTGTTTCCCTATAGCCACAGGGAAATGTTAAAACCCGTTATTCTCCCCAATTTTTCGTTTCCAAGCAACTTGTATACCGCGCTATTTTTCTCTTACTTTTCAACCCTGGTTTGAACTCTATTCTTCAGACGTCACATGAGACACCTCATGTGCAAAAGTTGGGTTCTTTTCTGTTTTTCCACTTAATTTTAACACCAGGGAAAGGCCTCGAGATTTGAACATGGGTGCGATTCCTTCCCCGACTCTATCACATGAGGAACCTCCCCTCGTAGGATTTCTGTGTGGGGGCTACGTGCTGAAGTTAAAGCGACATGCGCCTCGTAAAATTCTACAGGAAAACTCAGTAGGGAAAACCCTAGGTGTTAAAATAACGACACCCCAATGAAAAGCTCTGTAGAATTAGTACCACGACATTCGTTCGATTTTCACATGGGCATTCCTTGGGCTTCTTTAACGTGAGGTTGGTTTTTACATGGGGTCCATTTTTTCCCCAATATTTTCACATCACGGACGTACCCACACGTTCATTTTGTACCGCTCATTTGGCTCAGGTGTGAAAGCACTATTCCTTGCGTAGAATCCTACATGAGACTTTGGTAGGGAATTTTCCGATGTGAAAACCAATTCAAGGAGTTTCTCCGAGAATTCATTCAACACCGTACGGAAGGACAGGCTAGCAGGTGGTACAGCGTACGAAAACTGTACGGTACATACGCTTCACGTATGTCGAAAAGAGCATGCAAATCACTGCTCCTGTATCCCTAGGTAGTATAAACTGACAATCAACTACTAGTACAGTAGGAGGTAGGGAACAAATTTGTCATTACTACTATTAATTCTACTACAAGGATTCATCAATGCTTTTCCACCAGCACCACCTTGCTTTATTGTGCATTTTAGTACGAGTCTGTACAGGGTAATACTGTACGTACTCGTAGTAGGGCAAACGTCGTGACTGATGATTCATGACTGACACATGACCGACGCTCCGGAGAAACTCAGAAATTCCCGGTGTGCAAAAGTCGGGTACAAAACAGACCTGGTGTTAAAGAATGACGACTTTTCAGAAAAGTCGTCTTTCTTTAACACCAGGTACATTTGGAAAATTGTATGATTAACACGCACAGCTATTAACGCGTTTTGGGAACCGAGGCCTTTTATTTTCTGGGGTGCTTCCAAATTTTTCAGGGGGATCTACCAAATTTTCACATTTCCCAGCAGTTGAGATGGCATATTGGACAGAGACTTGTCAAGCCACACAGAATGAGTGCAGGCCCACTCTGACATGCATCTCCAATCACATCTACAGAAACCGAGACGTCTAGTTCCTGCATCCACCGGAATGGTGGATTACCTCTCGACCTAGTACTGCTACTGTACAATACCAATAGACGTTGGAAATCACACACCTTAAAACATATATACCTAGTGGTTTCGATATTGCTGCAGTATTGATTGTCTTATTATAGGAGACTTGTAGCAAAGGCGACGGCAGTTCATCAACCATCAACCATCACCATTCCCATTATTTTGAATGTCCAACATAGCGTTCGAGTGGACGTACAGACATGGCTCGCTCCACGTGGAGAACAATCCCAAGTAGTTTGGACCCCAACCACCATCAACGGTGGAGACATCGTGGTTCATCACTGTCAACATCAATAACAATAACAATTTCAACACAATGAAGAGGCCTCTCATCCTCTTGATTTCCTATTTCGCACTCATCTATTATCCTACTCGGGCATTTTTGTCTCCTTTTGTTGCACGATGGCCAAGTTTCTCGCCTCGTCACAATTCTCCTTTTCCTTTTTCCCATCCAAAGGCAACCTCACCATCGTCATCCTCATGGCGCAACCATCGCAGTCTTTCATTGAAAATGGATATGGCTACAGCTGACCAATCTCTAGAAGAAAGTTTCAAACGCATGGGTCTCAATGAACTTCAAACTAGATACCGACGAGCCATCGCTGCCAAAGACTTTGACAAGGCGGAACAATTTTTGCTGACCATTTTCGATCGTCTCGAACCAGCAGAGTACTTTGAACATTGGCACAACATGACCAAAGAAGAACAAACCAATGTTAACCGGGCTCGCATGTCGTGGGCTGGAATGGGAGTGGTCCCTTGGTTGTCTACACGGCTACAGGATCTCAACTTTTCTGCACCGACCACCATTCAAATGCATGCCATGGAGGCTGTTGCAGCAGTTCTGGCAGGGACCAATCCTCTCAAGGCCTCTGCCATTGGACTTCGCGTGGACACCGATATGGATGTTGCCAATAATACGGGTGTTGTGGTGAGTGGCAATACAGGATCCGGGAAAACACTCTCCTACCTCGTTCCAATGTTGTCTACCCTGAGTGCATCCCTCTTTTCACGAGAGAGAATCCGCAGCCACGATACCGAGTCCATAAAAGATACGGCAAAGGATATGTTGGAACAGATGGAAATGGCGCAATCGGCCAAGGCGCGGTTGGATCCAAGTTTGAACGAGACAACCAAGGGGAACAAACGACCAGGAGCGTCGGTGGCCACGCTAGGGAAATCAGGAGACGATGTCAAGACTCCCCTTGGTTTGATCGTCTTGACGTCACGTGCCTTGGGGTATCAGACGGCGAAAACTCTCTATCATTTGGTGGGTGGATATCCTTGGAGTGAGTATTCTCGCCACCACCCCAAACTGTCCGAGTACAAGGGGCCCGCCGGAGTCAAGATCGGATGTGTCCTGAATGAAGAAGAGGCGGAAGATGGACTCAAGCTACAGACCGACATTTGTATTACTTTACCCAAGTATTTGGGGAAACTCATGAAAGATGGAGATGTGGTGCCTTCCAAACTACGCTTCGTGGCTTATGACGAAGCAGATTTGGCCTTGGAGATGACAAATTCTTCCGATCTGACCGTTCTCTTTGACCGTCAAGCAAAAACGCGGGAATACTCCCGTCTCACGTTTATGGTAGGGGCCAGCGTGACAAAAGCTCTGGGTGATTTGGCGGTTCGATCGCAAATGCTGCCTGAAGGAAGGAGTTACATTGCTACAGCTACCAGCAGTCGTCCGTTGTCAGCGAAACATCATTTCATTGATGCCAATCATGACGTTGTGGGTGATGCCCCCAAACAAGCCTCGTTCGAGGACTTAGATGTGTGCTTGGACCATGGATTGGTGCATCAACGATTACAAGTAGATCACAATAGGGGGCTTTTGGGATTGACCCGGCATGTTCGTCAAGAGCTCAATACGTACAAGGAGAAGTTGGGAACGGTCCCCGATGCTGTGTTGCCCCGTGTGATTGTCTTTTGTCCCAATGAAATGACGGTACGCTCCACGGCAGGTGCACTGGGAGACTCTCTATGGAACTATCACTGGTTGAGTGCTCTATTGCCTGAAACCGGCGCTGAGCCAAAGACCAACATTGAGCGGTTCATGACCAACGAAACATCGTTGCTAGTCACTACTCCTTCGGCAGTACGCGGACTGGATTTCCCCGGTGTCACTCATGTATATACGATGTTCATGCCTTTGGAAGACCCTCGAGACTATGTCCACTTGGCGGGGCGAGTTGGACGAGTGGGACAAGTCGGGAGTGTTGGCGGGGGAGGCAAAGTGATTTCAGTGGTCAAGGGGCATGGTGCCACAGAAATGGACATTTTAGCATCGGAACTCGGAATCGAAGTGGAAGATTTGCCATTCCCTCCCAGCGACCTGTTTGACACAAAGTCGGATTTATCCCGAAACGAGCAGATTGCCAAGATGGATCGGTCGATGATGCTGCGTCATTTGGAGGATATGTTTCTGTTGAACGATGATCGAGGATACACAGACTGGCAGAAGAATAGAACTCTACCCACTACTAGTAACAAGTAATATATGGATTAGCGCTAATGATACTTGGGCATAGCCATTGCGTTGTCCAGCTATTCTTGTAGATGGATATGCAGAAAATGAACCAAAAGCCTGTGGATAGTGGATGGTGGCTGGTGCAACGATCGAGCCTTTTGGACTTGGAAGGACTTTCTCTCTCCCTCAGTCCATTCTACTCATGATCGCCGTTGAGAGTCTTCTAGTTTGCCAAAAATAATGTTGTTGTCGTTGTTGTTGTTGTTGTTGTTGTTGTAGACGACTGTCGATGTTGCCAGTCTTCATTGTCCATCCTTCGTCCGATCCGATCTATCACGAGCTACGAGGTATCAAAATCCTGCAGAATAGGATGGTGTACGCAGAAATACATAAATACTAGTACATACCACGTAGAAACCGTGCCAGCAGAGCTTCAACCTGCCAACCCTGGTCCTCCTCCTCCGGAAGACTTCTGCTTTCGCTGTTCCTCTACCAGTAGCAACGTAACAACAGACAACACAAAGTAGCAAATAAGCAACTACCTCCTCAGAAACATATACCATAGTTTGAAAGCATGGAACCGGAAATGGAAGAAGAAACTCACAAGGGATCGAGCCATGAGAAGAAACCCAAACGCTCCTTGTCCGTTCAGTCGACGGTAGCCGAACTCGGCCAAGCCTTTTTCGAATGCATGGATTTCGACGGCAACGGCTTTATTGAAGAAGGAGAATCCATCATGCTGTCCATTATTGCCTTTGACATGAGCGAGGAACAAGCCATTCAACAATGGCGAGAAATGTTGGCGACGATGGATGCGAATAACGACAACAAGATCAGCCGCGAAGAGTACATTCGTTGGTGGTTGTTGTCCAGCTTGCAGTCACGCGGCAACATTATGTGGAGAGACGAGGGTAAAACTGAGCCTTTGACAGAAGACAGCAATCCGGAAGATGTGATTTTTGAAGAGGCGTACGCAGTGTCTCTGTTGGAGAGTTTGCAGCGTATCCTTTCCATCAAGACAGCCAGGAATGTCTGCGAGGCTTTCTTTGAGGCGATGGATTCCAACAAGAATGGGTACTTGGAAGAATCGGAAGTGATACTAATATCGAAGTGGGCCTTTGGTGCAAAGCCGGACGAAGCCAAGGCGACGTGGGTAGACATGCTGCAGAAGATGGACACAGACCATGATTCGAAGGTGTCAAAAGGAGAGTACAGTGCGTACTGGATGGAGCAAACCAAGGGCAAGATCCAGCCGGATGGGTCGTTTGTGAACGGATACCGGCACTTTTTGTTGAAGAAGTTGTCCAAGATCAAGAATGGGAATCGTCGGATTGAGCAAGTGGGCAAGTGGACAGATGTTTACAGTGGGGAATCTTCCTTGCCGAACGATCGTCCCTCCAAGATTAAGTTTCAAGAAGATGGTGGTAACGAGACGGCGGCTGGGACTATGGACTCGGAGACAACAAATTAGATGGATGGAAGGTTGATGGATGAATGGCAGACAGTAGATAGTGTGAGACATTATTGCTTGACTTTTACTGTTAGTAGTGAATGACAATGATGATTCTACTACCGGTAACTTAGTACTAGTACAACTAGTCCTAGGTAGTTACCGGGTAGTTCAATGAAGAAGAACGCCATCTTCATTCATCCATCATCCATCACCCATCACAATTCGTATCCATATCCTGCAGCCACCTTATCCATACCATGCCTGGTACCACCATACGGACAATGGGATCGTGCGAAACAAGATAGTGGAATCATCGGACTCATGCTCGAGAGCCAGTGGCGATCCAACTGAATCCCGCCTGAGTGGAGTCAGCCGTAATTTCCGGCGCCAAGACCGTTGACTAGATATGATATATGGGTATCTGAGGAATGGATAACGTCGGCATCCGTTGAGACAAATCAGGCCTCACGTAGAGCTAGTAGTGGAATGTACTAGAGGTGATGTGCATCCAAGCGCAAGGATGCAGCACTCCACGCGCCTGGAAAAAGACTTCACGGAGCGCTTCTCTCGTGGTCGCTCGCTGTTGTGGATCGTCGATCGTCGGTGGGAGCCAACGACAACTACAACTACAACAAGCAAGCCAGTTTGTCAAACGCACATTCCCATTTGACAGCAGCGACAGCAGCAGCAACAGTATCTTTTGTGTGGTTGTTGCAGTACTGTGGATAGTACGCGTATTGTGCATTGTAGTTTCCTATTGAATTTTGAAGCATTGAAGCATTGAAGCATTGGATAATAAGAGAGACATGTCGAACCCATTTGATCAATTCTCTGCCGAGTTGAGCTCTGCATTGCCTCCTGCTGGAGCTCCTTCTGGCAATGCCAATCCTTTTGGCATGGCTGCTCCTGCTCCTCCTGCTCCTCCTGCAGCGGAGAACAAACCTGTCATGAATGCTCCCGCTCCTGCGTACGGAGGATACGGTGGAGGATACGGCGGAGGATACGGCGCTCCCGTGATGGGCATGGGGCAACCTCAAGGACAACCTCAAGGGCAACCTCAAGGGCAACAACCCATGTACGGAGGCGCGCCTCCCATGAGTGGCATGAATGGATCGGATCCTTTTGCTGCCTACGGAGCCCCTGCTCCAACTCCTGCTGCACCCCCTGCATCGGATCCTTATAGTGCCTACTCTCAACCTGGAGCTCCTCCTGCCAGTCAGAATCCCTACGCTGCTGCTCCTGCCGCCATGCCTCCGCAAGCGCCTCCTTCGGCGCCCCCGACTCCCAATCCTTACGGCGCTCCGGCTCCACTTCCTGCCTGGGGAGCTCCCCCACAACCTCCTCAAGCACCTCCCACTCCAAACACCTATGGTGCTCCTCCTCCTTCTCAAGATCCCTATGCTGGATATGGGGCTCCTCCCCCTGCTGCTGCTCCTGCCCCTGCAGCTCCTTCGCAAGATCCTTTTGCGGCCTATGGTGCCCCAGCACCCACTCCTGCTCCACCTACCGGTGCCGATCCATTTGCTGCCTATGGGGCTCCGCCTGCTCCTGCCAGTGATCCCTATGCTGGCTATGGAGGATATGGAGCTCCTGCCCCGGCTGCTCCTGCACCTGCTCAACCACCTGCTGCCGATGCGTTTGGTGGATATGGAGCCCCTGCTCCCGCCAACGATCCCTACGCTGGATATGGAGCGCCTGCTCCTGCTGCCTCGAAACCTCCTGCCAATGATCCATATGCTGGCTATGGAGCCCCTGCTCCGCCTGCTGCTTTGCCTCCATCGCAAGATCCCTTTGCATCTTATGGTGCTCCTGCACCAGCTGCCCCTGCATATGGTGGTGGCTACGGTGACCCAAATATGGGAGGCGCTTTGGTTGTATCCCAACAACAAAGCAACCCCTATGCCATGGCTCCTCCACAGCAACAACAGCCACCCCAAGGAGGTGTCGATCCTTTCTCTGTCTTCAACTCGGCGCCAACCCCTGCCCCAGCGCCTCCACAGCCTTATCCTGGACAAGGTGCCATGGTGCCCGCTCACGCGCCTCAACAACCTCCTCAGCAACCTCCTGCTCCTGCCCAAGGAGGTGGAGACGACCTGTGGGGAGATTTGGGCTTTGATGCCCCACCTTCCCAGGCATCAGTTCAAAATTCCGAACGAAACATCCAAGAGGAGAAGAAGGACAGTGGCGACTTGCCTCCTGGAGGAGAATTTTACGATGCTCGAATCTTCACTCCAACCCTAGGTGTCATGTTTTTCAAGCCTCAAGAGCTAACAGACTCTTTGTTTTTGAATACGGACCGAGAGTTGGTAGACGGACTTGGAGAGCGCCCCGTGGTAGCCTTTATTGTGGAAGGCTCCTCTGCTCGAAGTGCCGGTGTGGAGTTGGGACACGTCTTGTTGAAGGTCAACGGTGTCGACGTCAAAAATCCAAAGGAGGCCTCCAGACTTATCAAGGAAGGGCCTCGACCCTTGCCTCTTTTGTTCTACGTCCCTAGCACCGAGGTTGTTGTCGCCGAAGGAGAGCATATGGTCAAGTATGACACCAAGGAAACAACTGCCCCCAACAGTGCCAAGGATTGGAAGCCCAAGTATGTCGTCATTGGTGGTATCATCGCCCAACCTTGGATGATGAACATGTACCGATCCAAGTCCGAATACGACATTGCTGTCATTGAAACGCAAGCTCGCCGCCCCGTCTCGGTCAAAGTCAAGCAATTCTCCTTGCAAGGTGCTCGCGTCCAGAATGACTGGCAGGGACCACAAATGGTCAAATACAAGAACAAGTTGCATCCATGGAAGTACATTGTTGTTTTGCCCGTCGCTCGAAACCCTATCAAGATTTCTTCTCCCAACCTTGCTCAATTGAAGCCAGTCCACGAGGGAATTCGACGGGTTCTCTTGGCACAACAACGTGGTCGTGGCGGAAACAGCCACTCTGCAGTTCCAGCGGGAACCAACGATGGCTATGGACAACGACATGCTCCTCAGCAAGAGCAAAGGGCTTTGCCTCCTTCTCAACCGGCCTACAGTCAGCAACAGCAATACGCCTCTCAACAGGGCTATGCTCAACAGCCTCCTCAGGGTCAATACGGGTACTAGTGGTGAAAATTTACAATATTAGTAGGTTTTTCATGTCATGTCGTGTGATACCTCTGCACTTTTTTACTAGCATCATCGTTGGATGTGTTGCGGAATTGGATTTGCAATGCAACTATTTTTTGTGGTCTCTGTCATCAGTGCAGTCAAATCAATCAATCAACTACGTTAGCTTCTCCATGATGAGGAATCTTGAATCTTCCATAGACTAGTCCGAGCCAACAGCGATTCCGGCTATCATCCGAATCTTCTGACGTAGAAGACCAACTAGCGAACGAACGCTGTGGTTGTTGCACTTCGATGTCACCCGAACAACACCGTCTCATTTCTGCAAGGGACGATGAGACGTCTATCGTATCACAACCTCCTGTTGTCACCATTTTGGAAAATGCGAAGGCCGTCGCAATCGACGTTCGGGTCAAGAGGCCTCAGCAGCAGGTCTTCCTGCAAACAAGAACGGCCTATCTTCTCATGAACAACGTCGACACAACAACAACGATAGCAACGATAGCACAAACAAACCAGCAACAGCAACGACGTCGACAGCACCATTTAATTCTCAACCATCCAATCAAAACCAAACAGCATATTTGAAGTGACAACAATGATATTCCGCCGAGAACAACAACTCCTCCTTTTGTGGACAAGTTTTACTTTCCTTTCCCAAGCACGACAAGCATCAGCTCAACCGAACCCCTATATCAATGGCGTATCGTCGGAACGTCTCCTCGAACAAGAAGTCTGTCTTGGCTACGAACCTCCTCAAGTGTATGAACAACTTATGTATCCCAACGATTTGTGCTACCAGTACGAAACCATTGGCTTTACCAGCAAGGTCGTCATGTCCGGTGGCACCATCCTTTCGAGTCATCTCTGCCTACAAGACAAGATTGGTCGGGTCGGGGTCTTTGAGTTGAGTTCGCAATCAGCAACATGGGAACCAACCGTGTTTCTGGCACCGTCCACTGGCGCCAACGATTGCACCATTGCAGCTTGCTGTAACAATTTCGGACAAGCCGAGGGTATGGCGATCGATGGACCCTGGGCAATGGTTGGCGACAAAGCCGAACACCATGACAAACAGGGAAGTGTCTTTGTCTATTATCATGACCCAGTCACAAAGGAGTGGACCGAATTTCAGCGACTCGTTGCATCGGATCGTGGTGACGAAGACACCTATTCCTTTTTCGGAGACGCTATCGCCATCGATGGGAACTACGCAATTATCGGGAACCCTGCGTCCGCTGCCCGAGTCTATTTTTTTGAGTTCAATGGCAACGAATGGGAAGAAGTCAAATTAGTGTCCGACATCCATGAAATGGGTGACGTTCTTTGTGGCCAGAGTGGATTAGGGGAGAGTGTTGCGATATCTGGGATTCATGCCATTGCTCAGGCATCAGATAGCATAGAGATTTACGAACGGTTGACCGATGGTACCGCCACCGGTGGTACGTGGATCTGGCGACAAACCATTTGCGACGTTCCCTTTCGTAAATACTATCCAATCGCTCTTTACGGTACCACGATTCTGGCGCCACAAGCAAACATGCCTGTCGACGGTTGCGCCTCTTGTGACACCAAGCGAGGCGAAGTCTATACCTATGATATTCCTACAGGTTCGCTGAAGTGGTCAATGATTGATAAATGGGTCGCCTCCGACGGCCAAGACGGAGATCTCTTTGGTAGTTCTGTGGCCATTTGGGGCAATCGAGCTGTGGTGGGGGCACACGGCAAGAACGGGTTCTCGGGAGGAGCCTACATTTTCGAGCGGGACAGCGAAGATAGTGCCTGGGTAGAAACCATGGTACTCGATGGTCCGCAAACCTGCAATACTAATTGCGGTTGTGACTTTGGAAGGGCATTCTTCGGATCTGACGTTGATATCGATGATCAAGCCGTATTGATCTCAGCATCGGCAGAGCAAATCATCCGGCTGTATTGCTTTGGACAATCTGACGAGTCATGCCCTTGCAACCATTCCCCAAGCATAGATCCTTCAGCCCAAACCTCCACAGCAAACCCTTCCAATGTAGCATCTCATCCACCCACCACCCAGGAGCCCACGACTGGACCAACGGATCTCAATGCTTCGTTCCGGATCAATCTTGTAGATTCATGGCTATACCTTATGGGCGTGTTCCTTGTCCATTGGAACATTTAATGGAAACGATGCAAACAACAGCCTGCAGTAACAACCAATATGTCGACCTACATGCAAAACATAGTTCTAGGCTGCTACTGGTGTGAGTAGGCATGCAGTGGAACATGACCAACAATCAACGACAAAAGATGTAAATTGTTGCAACCTTGAAAAGGTCTCACTGGTTAGCAGGATGCCCGCCTGGCGACTTCTTTTTTTGTTCTCCAGGAAGCATACGCAACAATGCACCGTCTAGGTATTCCAATACAAATGTTCTCGAAGCCAACATCGGTGAAAGTGTACACATTCATCTAGAGGCTGATATTGCTGAGATCTTCTCACGGTCGGGGGACTATGCTTGAGTTGATATGTCCATTATTATGTGGTTGAAGTGATATTTGGGAGAAATACCAAGGTTGGAATACGTCTCATTGAACCCTAGCAGTCACCAACCCATTGGAGATTGGCTGGCCAACCGAAAAGAAGACATGAAAGGCTTACGAAGAGTTGGCACTAGATCACCTGTTAGGAAACTCTATTGGAAGAACCATTGGAGCAGCAGCAAACACCCAATCAGAATACCAAATGGGAAAGATCTCCCATGGCAAACACCATCGCATACCCCATTGGCTAAAACCTCAGCAACAAACGCCATGAATACCACCCCATGGGCCACCTGCTCATGTAATCCCATCAGGAATACCCCAAATAATGCACAACCCGGTTCGGCTCCCATTTTGGACATTTTCGGTTAAATGTAGAAATATTTCCATTAGATCTTGAACTGTCGTAGTAAATTTGGCATCTGTCGCATCATCCAAATGATTTGTGTCCTGCGACAAGGCACCGGAGCAACGGGAGCTAGAGGATTTTGGTCTCTTTTTCCCTCCTATACGCCCGAGTCATGCCGGGCGTCTGTCGCAGGTGTTTCTGTTTAAGCTCGCGATTCCTGGCACGGTCTGTGGTATCCGGGATCAGGTGGCACAATAATATTTCGTCACCATAATGTCAATATTTCCCCGCTAGTTGAATGTATGCACTATGGGTATGAACGTCGTATGTGTCATATGTACCAACGGTGTGAGGACTCCTAGGTATGAGTCCGTTCAGAGATCGTGGGTACGTCTACTATGGTAGACCACCCGTGACTAGGGATCGTATATACGATCAGATCCTCGGAGTATGAGGAGAGATCCCGGATGGATCTTCGGAGGATCATTTCTACTTCAATCTAATCTTCATAATATCACTTTTACCTTATTCTACTACCTGAGTAGGGCATTCTGATCAGAGCCTCAACGCTCAAGTTTTTTTCCTACGTTTTCGACCTTTGACCATCAACATGACTACCGAAGAAGACAATCCCTTTCCTATTGTCAAGCGTACTCTCTCTACCGAGTTGGCTCCTATCAAGTGGACTCACGGTAACAAGAAGTTTGAGATTTATGCCCGTCAACTGGATAATCTCGACATTGACTTTGTTGTGTCTCATTGTGTGGACATTCGCAACAAGATCATCGATGCAGTGTCCTCTTCCACTGACACTGTTCTCGCCACGTCTTTGATGTTGGCCTTTCCAAGGACCCTAAGTACTTTCTTGGTCACTATGTTCACTTAGGCCAAGTCGGATTGGAGGCTCCTCGAAGCTCAAGGTAGTGACCCTACTACTTTGGAGCAGTTTGATGGCGTTCTACGTCAATTTATTGCCTCTACCGACACTGAGGATGACCAACGAGACTTAGTGAAAGCCTTCACTAGCGGTATCAAGAAACCACGCACTATGCAGGTTCAAACCTACCTTTGTCGCCTACGCAAACTTAGCTCTTACATCGAGTGGATGCCTGGTACTGAGAAAGCTCGTACTACGGAGCAGATTACGGAAGCCCTCTATGAAGGCATGCCAGCTGCTTGGCAAGAGCGTTTGGAGAACGCCGGTAAAAATTAACGCAAGATGACTCAAGCCGAAGTGAGTCGTTATTTTCGCAAGCAAGAGCGAAGCGCAGAAAAGCGTCAGTTGGCAGCTGCTGCTCATCAGCGCCGTGAAGCCAAGAAAAATGGCAAGCCTACCAACAAAGGCAACGACTTGAAACGCAAGTCTCCTTTCAAAAAGGAAACTGATCCCAAGAATCCTACTGCTGGGAATGGTCGTATTACCGCGGACAAACCTTGTCCTATTCATCCAGGTGCCAAGCACACTTGGGGCGAATGCTTCGAGAATGTTCGCAACCCAAACAAGCGAACCAAGACCGATTCCTTCAAGAAGGAGAACGGCAAGGACAAAAAGAAGGATTCCTTCGCTGTGACTGAAGTTGTCGATGCAAATGACAACGATGACGACAGCGTACAAGACGCTGAAGGTACGTTCAAGAATGGAACAATTCTGCTTGACTCGTATGTTAACTATGAATATTTCCTCACATCCTCTCCTTCTTCTACTGCACTCAAAAAGTCATGGAAGACGACGAATAGGGAGCTTACAGCTCGAGAGATGGAGGCCTTCATGGCCACTTGTGACGATGCGTATGCCATTGGCAACGATTACATGGAAATACATAGTTTAGTAAACTCCCCTGGAGTTAATCTAAATAGTGAATTGTGTGGTTACAACAACGATGCATTTCTCACTGAAATAGAAGCCTTGGATTTGAAACCCATTGGTTTACTTCTCGCAGAAACAATCCAGAAGAAGTCAACAACAAAACCTTTCAAGGTGTTGTTTGATAGTGGCTCAGACTGTTCATTTATCAATCGTTGCTGTTTACCAGCAGGAGTCAATGGAGCTACTGTGGAAAGTCGCAGTTTCTCTACTATCAATGGAGTTCAAAAACTCAATCAAGAGGTTGAACTCACTGGCTTAAAATTGCCTGAGTTTTCGCCTACGAAACATGCAACAATCAAAGCACGCATTTTCGATGCGCCAAATGCCGATTATGATATTATCCTCGGCTTAGATTTTCTTGTTCCAGTCGGATTAGATATCCGCTGTGCCACACGCACTATTGCTTGGGACGATTCAGTGGTTGCGTGGAAACCGCGTGATTACTTGAAAGCTGACGCTATGCTCGCTGCTTATCTCGCTCAAGTTGCAGACGAACTACACGATAGTTCAAAACACTTAGACAATTATGATTGCTTCGCCGCGAATCAACAAGGCGTACAAGAGATTTTAGAATCCAAATACGACGCAGTCAAAACTGCCGAAGTTGCCGAACAACAGCAACATCTGTCTCAACAACAGCGTTCTCAATTAGGAACACTCTTATCACAATTTACTAAGCTCTTCAGCGGAAAATTGGGAACTTACCCAAATTATCAACTCCATCTTGAACGGTTGCCCACTTGTCAACCTTTTGCCTACAGACCGTATGCGGTTCCACATGCTCATCGTGCAGTATTTAAAGCAGAACTAGATCGTCTAGTGGAAATTGGCGTTCTCTCTCCATGTGGTCCAGCCAAGTTCCTTTCTCCATCGTTCATCATACCCAAGAAAGATGGAAGGGTCCGTTGGATAACAGATTTCCGGCGTCTCAACTCTATGATTGCAGGAAAGGTTTACAATCTACCTCGGATTCAAAATACTTCACAAAGTTGGACATTAGCATGGCCTATTACACCTATGAATTAGACGACGATTCAAAAGAACTTTGCACCATTTGCACACCATTTGGAAAATACCAATACAATCGTCTCCCTATGGGAGTGAAGCAAGCGCCTGATATTAATTATGGAGGCAGTGCTCCGTTCTGAAGACGACGTCGAAGTCTATATCGACGATGTCGGCATCTTTTCCAACAGCTGGAAGGAACACTTAGAGAAAGTTCACCGTGTTCTCTCTATTTTACAACAGAACAACTTCACAGTTAACCCGCTGAAGTGCGAGTGGGGTGTCCAAGAAACCGATTGGCTCGGCTATTGGCTCACTCCGCAAGGTTTGAAACCTTGGCAAAAGAAAATTGCCGGACTTCTCGCAGTCGAACGTCCAACAACTGTCAAAGAACTTCGCTCTTTTATTGGTGGAGTGACTTTCTATAGGGACATGTTTCCCAGGCGATCGCATTTGCTCGCCCCTTTAACTGCCCAAGTTGGCAAACGTAACCTCCAATGGACGGAAGAATGCGAAAACAGTTTCTTGGCTGTTAAGGCGGCTCTTGCCAAAGATGCTTTCCTACAGTATCCCGATCACAACAAGGCATTTCACGTCTATGCCGATGCATCTGACTATCAGATGGGGTCTGTTATTATGCAGGAGAACAAACCCGTTGCTTACTTCAGCAAAAAGCTCAACGCAGCACAAAAGAATTACACTGTGGGCGAGAAAGAAATTCTCTCCATTGTAGAAACTCTTAAAGAGTTCCGCTCCTCCATGCTCTATGGATGCAAAGACTTACACATTTACACCGATCACAAGAACCTAAGCTGGACTACCCCGGGAGGCGAGAATTCGGTCTGCGACAAGAATCCCCCAGAATCCTGTAACTAACCGGAATATCAGGCGATTGGAATTGCATGTCAATACGACCGTCGCATGACGCCCTGGGAGGCGGAAATCTGATCGTGAAATCCCCGGGAGGCGGAGCACGATGTCCTAGGACGCCCTGGGAGGCGGAAATTTTGATGCGACATGTAGGTGTGACAGACGCCTTGGAACTATTAACCGGGTTGCACAAAACTCTGCGCGCCAGAATTTTTCTGCTGGAGTTGCACACAACAAATTTCGTGAATCCGAAGATCTGATCTGATACAATGACAAGCGTTGGGGCCGTCCAACATGACAAGTTGGAGTTTGCCTCGACAAGACCGTTGTCCCTTGCATCTATGAAGAAGTTGGAGGTGCTAAGAATAATGGATTTTAGGGTTAGGGTTAGGGTTAGGGTTAGGGTTAGTGCGAAGATAATAGAGATAAACTTTGTTGTCGTAGACAGACAAACAGCCAATTTGCAAGAGGGAAATGCAGAGGGGAGAGACTTACACCAAAGCAGCACGGCAGTGATGCGAGGGTGTGACGAACGAGGTTTTTCAGATGATAAAGATCAAATTTTATGAGATTAAACTAAACTAAAGAGGTTTTGGGAACTCTGTCCAGGGGTTCTGGATACAACAAAGTTCAAGACTAAAGATGTAGGCCTTGTGGTCGTAAAATGGTCCTGAGAGGCCAACAACAACCAAAAAGGCAAGCCCAAAAAGGGGCACGTAGAGGAGACATTTACTAACTAAAAGAGAAGCCGACTCAAATGAGGCTTCGTACTGACGGGAGGACGCATGACATCAGGAGGCTGTGACGTATGACGTCATCAGTCATCGGCACAGGGCTCTTGACTCAATGGAGCGGAGGGTTCGAACTCAGACGAGAGTCCGAGGCTTGAGGTTATGAGACTGAAGCTTGAGGCACCAATCCCAACACTCCCTCTCGTACGACCGGCAGATCTACCAGCCACACAAGAGTCTTCGTATCTTTCGAAACTGGTCTGGCGGAAGACCTTTCGTGAGGATATCTGCCTTCTGCGCCTCACTTTTGATGTACTCGATCTCAACACTGTTGGGTTTGAGATGTGAACGGAACCAGTGGTACTTCACTGCGTAGTGTTTCGACCTTGGAGTATACTGGCCGGGTTCCATGCGGGCGAGTTTGAGGCATCCCTGATTGTCTTCGTGAACGGTGGTCTTGAAGGAGGTCAGGACATTTTCGGAGAGTCCAACAACATGTCCAACGGTCTTGAAGAGGGTTTGCAGCGGCAGAAGATCACGCATGCACATGCTCAAGGCATTGTATTCTGCCTCCATAGTGGACAAGGCAATGTCGGTCTGGAGACGGCTTACCCAGATGATTGGGCAGTTGGAGACTGTGATAGTGTATCCAGTTCGAGACTTCACAGTTGAAGGGTCGTCGATCTCGGATTGTGAATAGAGTCCTGCGAAGTCGGCGTCAACAAAGCACTCGAGATCGAAATGGTCTGCGGGTCGCAAGGTAAGTCCACAGTCAACTGTACCTTTCAGATACTGACCGATTCTAACCAGTGCCTTTTCGTGAGAGAGCTTAGGCGAATGCACAAAGCGGGCACACTGAGCGACGGCAAACTGGATGTCAGGCCTCGAGTGGCCGGCGAGATACAGTAGCATCCCCACCACTGATGGATAGGAGAACGTAGCATCGGGAGGGTCACCATCGGGGTCCTTTGACAATGGAGTAGTGGCGGCAGGTGTTTCCTTGTGGGGCATTCCTTCGATGTTGAGGGCGTCAATGATTTTCTTAGTCAGCCCGGACTGGGTTAACTGTATAGTTCCATCGTTGTTGCTTCTCTCAATGTGCACACCTAGGAAACCCGCAACAGAGTCCTCAATTTCAACTTGGACACCTTTGTCTCGGAGGGACTGGATGGCTTGGTCGATGTATCTCTCTTCGGGAGAGAAGAACAGGGTGTCGTCGACATAGACCAAACAGATACAGTGATCGCTCATGAACAAACAGCGATCGACATCTTCATAACATTTAAAACCAGATTCCTCTAGTTTCGAACGAATGAAGGAATAAAAGTTCTTCGGCGCCTGCTTCAATCCATAGAGGCTTTTCTTGAGCTTTAGAACTTTTCCTGGCTCGGAGAAACCACGCGGCATATCGACATAGACATCCATATCACCGATAGGGGCATGAACGAAAGCGGCAGTGTAGTCGACTTGCTTTGACTGAAGATTCAAAACTATACTGAGGATCAACATCAGTCGGATGGTATCCCAGCCTACGACTGGAGAGTTCGTAGTAGTCGAGTCAAAGTCCACACCATCGATCTGCTTGTCTCCGCGCACACAAAACCTGCCTTTCAGCTTGCGGACCGACCCGTCTGGAAAGCGCTTACACTTGAACGCCCAAGTCGATGGAAGGACATTCATCCAAGCTTCTCGAGGGATGACATCCCAGACTTCCATCTTTTCGAGGGTGTCGATCTCCTTCTCGGCGGCTTTGAGATATCCGTCGGCCAAGGGGCCATTCATGGCTTCCTCCCATGAGGGATTGTCTTCGTCATGGGTTTTGGCAGCGAGAGCCAAAGGATGAAGCCATTCTTGCGTTCCGTCGTCAAGATCCTTTGCCATGTCGATTTGTTTCCAGATAGAAGCAAAGGCAGAGGACTTGATGGTATCCAGGGTCTGTTCCCATCGAAGTGCAGCGATAAATTGTGCATTCAGCGCCGCAAAACGGCAACGGTAGGTACTTGTGTGCGTTTGCAGATAGCTCGATGCCGTCCACGCTTCCGATCTCATTCCTTGATTTCGAATGCGTGCACTCCTTCGCAGTTGAGATTGTTCCGGAGCTTGAGGAGGTGTTGGCGGCATTGCATCGGCGAACGTACTTTCTTCATCAACTGGATCGAGAACATCTAGTTGACGTTGAACTCGGCGTTGTTTTGTTGCTTGTCGAGGGTTGTCTGAGGGATCAAAAATCGGTTGACGGATTGGAGATGGCGGATGTTCAATGGCAGCTCCCTCTGAAACAGACGTCGGTTGGGAACGAGTGCCAGTGAGTGGAGAGAGCTCAGTAGGATCGTCGTTGAAGCGGACTGAACGGGGAGGTCCAGGAGTTCTTGTCGCTGAAGGTTCATTGGAACTAGCTGGAGTCCTGAAAGGGTCCACCAACTGAGGAAGAAGTGGGGGCAGAGATGGAGATGGTGGATTCGAGGGAGGCTGACGCGGAGGAGTTGGCGGACGCGGCGTTCGAAGGATGGATCTCGGTGCTTCCGATTGCTGGGGTTGGCTGGATTCATTTGAGCCACTGGATCGGCTGGAGAGAGAATCCAGCTCCCTCTGATGCCTTGCCTCGCGAATTTGGACCTTTCGCTGGGCTCTGATCTCCTTCTCGGCCGGTGTCAACCAATCGTCATTCAACGTAGGTAACCTCACTAGATCACCTTCTTCCGATTCATCAGCTTCTTCCCAAGATAACTCATAGCCAGATTCAATCAAGGAGTCCCATTTCTTTCGACTGAATTGTTCTTCCTCGATACCGTTCGTTGCCACCGTGCTGAACTGATCGTCACACACAATGTGGAACTGGGAGCTCACGTTCTTTGTGTTCACATTGTAAATGCGAGCCACTGTAGAAGAGTGTTGGTTGGAGAGACCAAGATACATTCCTCTGCGAGCGCGAGGCTTCCACTTTGGAACCTTCTTCCCATCTTGGATTGTGGGATCCAGCACATACGTCGGGCATCCCCACACATGGAGCGACGACAGACTCTGATACCCAGGGTCCTTAGAGCGAGTGAACAATTCAATAGGGCTGAGTTTAGATCCCTTCCTCGGCAGATGATTCCAGATGTAGGTCGCATGTTCCAAAGCAAAGGGCCATAGTGACAAATCGGCTTGATCAGGCCAATGAAGGATCTGATGGAGAAGCATGGTGCGAGCCCAAGAGGTAATGGTCCGAATACTCCGTTCGGCAACTCCATTCTGATGATGTGCTCCGACGCCACTGAATGTGATCTGTTGTCCGAGACGGTCGATCTCATCTTGAAAAGCAGTAGCTCCAAACGGCTTGTTATCAGCGCGGTAGGCCTTGATGCGAGAGACATTGTGATCCAGGGCCCACTGTTCGAACTTCCTTTTTGACATCGTAGATTCTCCACCTTTTAGCGAGACTTGACTAGCAACGTAGAGAAGGGACGTTGCGTGATCGCAAAAGATGGTTCCACCAGAGAATCGATTGTTGGAGGCTCGATCCTCAAGAGTTCTTCCAGGAGTTGGAGACTGGAAGATATCCACGGAGACACAGTCGCCTGGGTCCATGTCTTCAGCTCGTATTGGATCTGGATGCTGAGACACAGTCAGTTTCCCTGAAGGCGAACGCTTCGTGGCCTTCCCAAGGTTGCAGGCTGCGCACAAAATTGTTCGGCTCGTTGTTGCCGCTGCCTTATGCTTGCATGGGAGTGTGGGAGCAGACCCATCTCGGGGAGTAGATAGAAGATTCTGAACCCACCCAATGTTAGCATGACCAAACTTACAGTGGAGAGTCAACAATTCCTTTTCTGCCGTAGTAAGGTTTTGGTTGTTTTCATCGGCAACAGACAGGCACACTGAGATTTCTTCAGGGGAGGTATGCACCAACTCATCAGGGTCCAACATCTGGGCGCCTTCGTCACCAATGAGCATGATAGGAAGATTGTTGGGTGCATATGGAAATTGGAGAGTAGATCCATTTGCCAGATTCAGTTCAATCCGTAATGGCTTCAGGACACAACTGCCACTCGACTGTTCTTGGAAGTATCCCTGAGGTGAGAACAAACGAATAGTTGCATCTGGAACCCAGTAGGCTTGAGTCTTGATGACCTTAGTAACTCCAAACAGGTCTCTGATAGTCCATGCAACGGTTCCGACTCCTTTGACTATAGAGGATCCGTTGAGTCCTTGGAGAAGGCCATCGGTCATTTCGACAGGCCCGACAAAATCTTCCTTCATCGGTGTAATTGAAACGGAGGCTCCAGAATCGATCACAACCGGAAGCTCATGGTCGTGAGAGCAGGAGTAGATCTTGAGGCTTCGCCCAGCTTCGGTGTCCCACGGACACTCGAACTGGTCATAATTCTCAAATTTTCGCATCGTGTTGAACAACACTCTCAACCGCTTGGCTTCAGCAGTGGCATTCCTCACAACCACATTCGGAGATTCTCTTTTGATGATTCCAACTTGGGTAAGTTGTTTCAGTTGTTGCCATTGTCGCAATGGGTCCAAACCGTCCACAAACTCATCCAGTTTCACACCGAACATAGCTTCAAACTGCAGGCTCGAACGATGGAGAAAACGATGCTGGAATCTTTCGAGGTCGACCAAGAGATCTTCACGAGTGTTTGGTGCCCAGTCAGGAGGAGGAGGAGGCTTGGCACGAGGTAGATGCTTGAGGGTTGACTGTCGCAGCAGTCGCCTTCGAAGATGATAAGGGAGACGCTTGCGGCGACGACGTCGTCGGCGAACAATTCGAGGTAAGTTCAGAAACCCAGTTTGAAGTTCAACTTTTGAGTTTCTTTCCTTGGCTGACCTTTTCTTTGTTTGCTGACGAGGTTCAGGAGGTTCAGGATTGTCAGGCGGATCAGGAGGAGCTGGAGGCACTGGCTGCTGGGCAAGAGGAGACTTCGAGTGGATCGTTGGGCAATGTTCCAAGACATAGACCGTCACTTCCCATAACACAACAATCAACCCTGTTTCATGTCCATTCCACAACACTTCCAACCAATCCTGGCCCAACATCATGATGACGAAGATGCAGAAGATTGGTGGGATGACACTTTCACAACAAGAAAATGGCATCCGCAGGAGTCACTTGCCAAGGTCAGCGGCAAGTGCATTCACATTCTTTTGGATTGCGGCGATGAAGTTGGAGGCAGCTTCCTTGGCTTTGGTTGAAGAGTCCTCGGCCTTGGGAGTTTCCTTCTTCGAGGTGTCTGGTTTTTCAGCAAGATTCGCGACGAATGGCTTGTTTGCGTTCTCTGACTGATTATCGCAAAGTTTCCACTTTTTATCCTGAAAGTGATAGAAGTAGTACTTGCCATTGATCTTCCTTCGGTTCTTCTTGCGGTCACCAACCGGCGCAGGCGGCCAATTTCCATTGCCATTGCCATTGCCATTGCCATTGCCATTACCGTTACCACTGATCTTGGTATCGGGTGCCTTGTTTCCATTCCTTTTTCCAGCTCTCTTCTTGTTCCAAAAATCTTTCTTGTTCTTGGCAACTCGAGCTTCATCAATAGGCTGAGGACATTTGTTGAGAAGATGATGGCCACCGCAGTTGAAACAGTCGTTAGGGAGGCCTCCTGCAACGAAAGCGGCGTCTGACACCTTGTGATCGGCGCCAGTCCATCCTTTCTCACTCGCAACCATGTCAGCATAGATAGCGTTGGCAAGGTTTAAAGTAGATTCAGGATCACCATAGGCAGAATCACCCTCAATGAGAGCCCTCTCATAGCCATTTAATTCCTTGTTCTTAAACATTGAATTGAAATCAGCATCACTTGAGGTCTGGAACATTTGAAGCAAGGTCTTGTTCAAGTCTGTCGGCATTACGGGAGTAATGGCACGACCATTCTCGTCCTTCCTTTCCAAGGTAATCAGTCGATCGATCAGAGCACGGAGATGACTCACAAGATCAGATACATTCTCGCCGGCATACTGATCAATCCTGAGATGTTTGATCTTGGTTTGGATCGCCGTGATCACCAGTTGAGAATTGGCTTGTAGACGACGCATCATGAACACAAAGATCAAAGGACCACCTTGAGCTGGTGAATCAGCATAAGGTTTCATATCTTCCAAAAGCTTGCCCCACAGAGTATCTTCCACGTGATTGCGGAAGAAGTCATAGGAGAGCGACAAGTTTTCGGAAATCCACGGAGCGCGATCGTGGTCTGTCCAAGTAACATACCACAATGAAGATCTTGCGACTTCTTCAGGGGTAACCCCTAGGTAGTCGTTCATGAGAGCAACCTTCCGGATACTACCGTTTCGGCGCTCGAGCTCACGAGTAACCGCACCGGTTCCATCAACAACAGGAAACACAATCGTAAACACGTCGAGAAGATCATACTTAGCAAAGACCGATTTCGTGGCTTTCAAAAGGATTTGCAGACCGTATGTTTCAGAGAGATCTTCGACTGACTTCAAGGCTGTTGACATTAGCTTGTAGCGATCGTGTTGGTTTTTGGTAATCGTTTCGAAGAGGGCTGTTCTCTTGTCAAGATCGGTAGGGCGACTCTTTCTTGAAATCACCACAAGAGGATTGTCTACTCGCGCAGAAGGCGTGTTGGCAATGGGTAAATCCAGTTCTTCAATGGTTTGATTCGCCGGATTCGGAGGGTTCTGATTCACTGGATCAGCTTGAGGACGAGGATCACCTGCCACTGGATCGGCAGCAGGGACATCAACGACTGGAGGAACGTCGGCCATGACTTCAGGCGTAGGAGGGGAGGCAGAGGAGGAGGAAATTGTACTTTGATCGGATTCAAATACAATTGAGACCCCAAGAGTAGAGTAGGAGTCAGTAGTAGTTTCTTCACTGGAAATTGCGGTAAGAAATTGTCACGCAAGTTGGGCTCATAACCTGCGAAGATAATCGAGATAAACTTTGTTGTCGTAGACAGACAAACAGCCAATTTGCAAGAGGAAAATGCAGAGGGGAGAGACTTACACCAGAGCAGCACAGCAGTGATGCGAGGGTGTGACGAACGAGGTTTTTCAGATGATAAAGATCAAATTTTATGAGATTAGACTAAACTAAAGAGGTTTTGGGAACTCTGTCCAGGGGTTCTGGATACAACAGAGTTCAAGACTAAAGATGTAGGCCTTGTGGTCGTAAGATGGTCTTGAGAGGCCAACAACAACCAAAAAGGCAAGCCCAAAAAGGGGCACGTAGAGGAGACATTTACTAACTAAAAGAGAAGCCGACTCAAATGAGGCTTCGTACTGACGGGAGGACGCATGACATCAGGAGGCTGTGACGTATGACGTCATCAGTCATCGGCACAGGGCTCTTGACTCAATGGAGCGGAGGGTTCGAACTCAGACGAGAGTCCGAGGCTTGAGGTTATGAGACTGGAGCTTGAGGCACCAATCCAACACTCCCTCTCGTACGACCGGCAGATCTACCAGCCACACAAGAGTCTTCGTATCTTTCGAAACTGGTCTGGCGGAAGACCTTTCGTGAGGATATCTGCCTTCTGCGCCTCACTTTTGATGTACTCGATCTCAACACTGTTGGGTTTGAGATGTGAACGGAACCAGTGGTACTTCACTGCGTAGTGTTTCGACCTTGGAGTATACTGGCCGGGTTCCATGCGGGCGAGTTTGAGGCATCCCTGATTGTCTTCGTGAACGGTGGTCTTGAAGGAGGTCAGGACATTTTCGGAGAGTCCAACAACATGTCCAACGGTCTTGAAGAGGGTTTGCAGCGGCAGAAGATCACGCATACACATGCTCAAGGCATTGTATTCTGCCTCCATAGTGGACAAGGCAATGTCGGTCTGGAGACGGCTTACCCAGATGATTGGGCAGTTGGAGACTGTGATAGTGTATCCAGTTCGAGACTTCACAGTTGAAGGGTCGTCGATCTCGGATTGTGAATAGAGTCCTGCGAAGTCGGCGTCGACAAAGCACTCGAGATCGAAGTGGTCTGCGGGTCGCAAGGTAAGTCCGCAGTCAACTGTACCTTTCAGATACTGACCGATTCTAACCAGTGCCTTTTCGTGAGAGAGCTTAGGCGAATGCACAAAGCGGGCACACTGAGCGACGGCAAACTGGATGTCAGGCCTCGAGTGGCCGGCGAGATACAGTAGCATCCCCACCACCGATGGATAGGAGAACGTAGCATCGGGAGGGTCACCATCGGGGTCCTTTGACAATGGAGTAGTGGCGGCAGGTGTTTCCTTGTGGGGCATTCCTTCGATGTTGAGGGCGTCAATGATTTTCTTAGTCAGCCCGGACTGGGTTAACTGTATAGTTCCATCGCTGTTGCTTCTCTCAATGTGCACACCTAGGAAACCTGCAACAGAGTCCTCAATTTCAACTTGGACACCTTTGTCTCGGAGGGACTGGATGGCTTGGTCGATGTATCTCTCTTCGGGAGAGAAGAACAGGGTGTCGTCGACATAGACCAAACAGATACAGTGATCGCTCATGAACAAACAGCGATCGACATCTTCATAACATTTAAAACCAGATTCCTCTAGTTTCGAACGAATGAAGGAATAAAAATTCTTCGGCGCCTGCTTCAATCCATAGAGGCTTTTCTTGAGCTTTAGAACTTTTCCTGGTTCGGAGAAACCACGCGGCATATCGACATAGACATCCATATCACCGATAGGGGCATGAACGAAAGCGGCAGTGTAGTCGACTTGCTTTGACTGAAGATTCAAAACTATACTGAGGATCAACATCAGTCGGATGGTATCCCAGCCTACGACTGGAGAGTTCGTAGTAGTCGAGTCAAAGTCCACACCATCGATCTGCTTGTCTCCGCGCACACAAAACCTGCCTTTCAGCTTGCGGACCGACCCGTCTGGGAAGCGCTTACACTTGAACGCCCAAGTCGATGGAAGGACATTCATCCAAGCTTCTCGAGGGATGACATCCCAGACTTCCATCTTTTCGAGGGTGTCGATCTCCTTCTCGGCGGCTTTGAGATATCCGTCGGCCAAGGGGCCATTCATGGCTTCCTCCCATGAGGGATTGTCTTCGTCATGGGTTTTGGCAGCGAGAGCCAAAGGATGAAGCCATTCTTGCGTTCCGTCGTCAAGATCCTTTGCCATGTCGATTTGTTTCCAGATAGAAGCAAAGGCAGAGGACTTGATGGTATCCAGGGTCTGCTCCCATCGAAGTGCAGCGATAAATTGTGCATTCAGCGCCGCAAAACGGCAACGGTAGGTACTTGTGTGCGTTTGCAGATAGCTCGATGCCGTCCACGCTTCCGATCTCATTCCTTGATTTCGAATGCGTGCACTCCTTCGCAGTTGAGGTTGTTCCGGAGCTTGAGGAGGTGTTGGCGGCATTGCATCGGCGAACGTACTTTCTTCATCAACTGGATCAAGAACATCTAGTTGACGTTGAACTCGGCGTTGTTTTGTTGCTTGTCGAGGGTTGTCTGAGGGATCAAAAATCGGTTGACGGATTGGAGATGGCGGATGTTCAATGGCAGCTCCCTCTGAAACAGACGTCGGTTGGGAACGAGTGCCAGTGAGTGGAGAAAGCTCAGTGGGATCGTCGTTGAAGCGGACTGAACGGGGAGGTCCAGGAGTTCTTGTCGCCGAAGGTTCATTGGAACTAGCTGGAGTCCTGAAAGGGTCCACCAACTGAGGAAGAAGTGGGGGCAGAGATGGAGATGGAGGATTCGAGGGAGGCTGACGCGGAGGAGTTGGCGGACGCGGCGTTCGAAGGATGGATCTCGGTGCTTCCGATTGCTGGGGTTGGCTGGATTCATTTGAGCCACTGGATCGGCTGGAGAGAGAATCCAGCTCCCTCTGATGCCTTGCCTCGCGAATTTGGACCTTTCGCTGGGCTCTGATCTCCTTCTCGGCCGGTGTCAACCAATCGTCATTCAACGTAGGTAACCTCACTAGATCACCTTCTTCCGATTCATCAGCTTCTTCCCAAGATAACTCATAGCCAGATTCAATCAAGGAGTCCCATTTCTTTCGACTGAATTGTTCTTCCTCGATACCGTTCGTTGCCACCGTGCTGAACTGATCGTCACACACGATGTGGAACTGGGAGCTCACGTTCTTTGTGTTCACATTGTAAATGCGAGCCACTGTAGAAGAGTGTTGGTTGGAGAGACCAAGATACATTCCTCTGCGAGCGCGAGGCTTCCACTTTGGAACCTTCTTCCCATCTTGGATTGTGGGATCCAGCACATACGTCGGGCATCCCCACACATGGAGCGACGACAGACTCTGATACCCAGGGTCCTTAGAGCGAGTGAACAATTCAATAGGGCTGAGTTTAGATCCCTTCCTCGGCAGATGATTCCAGATGTAGGTCGCATGTTCCAAAGCAAAGGGCCATAGTGACAAATCGGCTTGATCAGGCCAATGAAGGATCTGATGGAGAAGCATGGTGCGAGCCCAAGAGGTAATGGTCCGAATACTCCGTTCGGCAACTCCATTCTGATGATGTGCTCCGACGCCACTGAATGTGATCTGTTGTCCGAGACGGTCGATCTCATCTTGAAAAGCAGTAGCTCCAAACGGCTTGTTATCAGCGCGGTAGGCCTTGATGCGAGAGACATTGTGATCCAGGGCCCACTGTTCGAACTTCCTCTTGGACATCGTGGATTCTCCACCCTTTAGCGAGACTTGACTAGCAACGTAGAGAAGGGACGTTGCGTGATCGCAAAAGATGGTTCCACCAGAGAATCGATTGTTGGAGGCTCGATCCTCAAGAGTTCTTCCAGGAGTGGGAGACTGGAAGATATCCACGGAGACACAGTCGCCTGGGTCCATGTCTTCAGCTCGGATTGGATCTGGATGTTGAGACACAGTCAGTTTTCCTGAAGGCGAACGCTTCGTGGCCTTCCCAAGGTTGCAGGCTGCACACAAAATTGTTCGGCTCGTTGTTGCCGCTGCCTTATGCTTGCATGGGAGTGTGGGAGCAGACCCATCTCGAGGAGTAGATAGAAGATTCTGAACCCACCCAATGTTAGCATGACCAAACTTACAGTGGAGAGTCAACAATTCCTTTTCTGCCGTAGTAAGGTTTTGGTTGTTTTCATCGGCAACAGACAGGCACACTGAGATTTCTTCAGGGGAGGTATGCACCAACTCGTCAGGGTCCAACATCTGGGCGCCTTCGTCACCAATGAGCATGATAGGAAGATTGTTAGGTGCATATGGAAATTGGAGAGTAGATCCATTTGCCAGATTCAGTTCAATCCGTAATGGCTTCAGGACACAACTGCCACTCGACTGTTCTTGGAAGTATCCCTGAGGTGAGAACAAACGAATAGTTGCGTCTGGAACCCAGTAGGCTTGAGTCTTGATGACCTTAGTAACTCCAAACAGGTCTCTGATAGTCCATGCAACGGTTCCGACTCCTTTGACTGTAGAGGATCCGTTGAGTCCTTGGAGAAGGCCATCGGTCATTTCAACAGGCCCGACAAAATCTTCCTTCATCGGTGTAATTGAAACGGAGGCTCCAGAATCGATCACAACCGTTAGGGTTAGGGTTAGGGTTAGTGTTGGGATTGGTGCCTCAAGCTCCAGTCTCATAACCTCAAGCCTCGGACTCTCGTTTGAGTTCGAACCCTCCGCTCCATTGAGGTAAGAGCCCTGTGCCGATGACTGATGATGCATACGTCACAGCCTCCTGATGTCATGCGTCCTCCCGTCAGTACGAAGCCTCATTTGAGTCGGCTTCTCTTTTAGTTAGTAAATGTCTCCTCTACGTGCCCTTTTTTGGGCTTGCCTTTTTGGTTGTTGTTGGCCTCTCAGGACCATTTTACGACCACAAGGCCTACATCTTTAGTCTTGAACTCTGTTGTATCCAGAACCCCTGGACAGAGTTCCCAAAACCTCTTTAGTTTAGTTTAATCTCATAAAATTTGATCTTTATCATCTGAAAAACCTCGTTCGTCACACCCTCGCATCACTGCCGTGCTGCTTTGGTGTAAGTCTCTCCCCTCTGCATTTTCCTCTTGCAAATTGGCTGTTTGTCTGTCTACGACAACAAAGTTTATCTCTATTATCTTCGCAGGTTATGAGCCCAACTTGCGTGACAATTTCTTACCGCAATTTCCAGTGAAGAAACTACTACTGACTCCTACTCTACTCTTGGGGTCTCAATTGTATTTGAATCCGATCAAAGTACAATTTCCTCCTCCTCTGCCTCCTCTCCTACGCCTGAAGTCATGGCCGACGTTCCTCCAGTCGTTGATGTCCCTGCTGCCGATCCCAGTGGCAGGTGATCCCTCGTCCTCAAGCTGATCCAGTGAATCAGAACCCTCCGAATCCGGCGAATCAAACCATTGAAGAACTGGATTTACCCATTGCCAACACGCCTTCTGCGCGAGTAGACAATCCTCTTGTGGTGATTTCAAGAAAGAGTCGCCCTACCGATCTTGACAAGAGAACAGCCCTCTTCGAAACGATTACCAAAAACCAACACGATCGCTACAAGCTAATGTCAACAGCCTTGAAGTCAGTCGAAGATCTCTTCTGAAACATACGGTCTGCAAATCCTTTTGAAAGCCACGAAAATCAGTCTTTGCTAAGTATGATCTTCTCGACGTGTTTACGATTGTGTTTCCTGTTGTTGATGGAACCGGTGCGGTTACTCGTGAGCTCGAGCGCCGAAACGGTAGTATCCGGAAGGTTGCTCTCATGAACGACTACCTAGGGGTTACCCCTGAAGAAGTCGCAAGATCTTCATTGTGGTATGTTACTTGGACAGACCACGATCGCGCTCCGTGGATTTCCGAAAACTTGTCGCTCTCCTATGACTTCTTCCGCAATCACGTGGAAGATACTCTGTGGGGCAAGCTTTTGGAAGATATGAAACCTTATGCTGATTCACCAGCTCAAGGTGGTCCTTTGATCTTTGTGTTCATGATGCGTCGTCTACAAGCCAATTCTCAACTGGTGATCACGGCGATCCAAACCAAGATCAAGCATCTCAGGATTGATCAGTATGCCGGCGAGAATGTATCTGATCTCGTGAGTCATCTCCGTGCTCTGATCGATCGACTGATTACCTTGGAAAGGAAGGACGAGAATGGCCGTGCCATTACTCCCGTAATGCCGACAGACTTGAACAAGACCTTGCTTCAAATGTTCCAGACCTCAAGTGATGCTGATTTCAATTCAATGTTTAAGAACAAGGAATTAAATGGCTATGAGAGGGCTCTCATTGAGGGTGATTCTGCCTATGGTGATCCTGAATCTACTTTAAACCTTGCCAACGCTATCTATGCTGACATGGTTGCGAGTGAGAAAGGATGGACTGGCGCCGATCACAAGGTGTCAGACGCCGCTTTCGTTGCAGGAGGCCTCCCTAACGACTGTTTCAACTGCGGTGGTCATCATCTTCTCAACAAATGTCCTCAGCCTATTGATGAAGCTCGAGTTGCCAAGAACAAGAAAGATTTTTGGAACAAGAAGAGAGCTGGAAAAAGGAATGGAAACAAGGCACCCGATACCAAGATCAGTGGTAACGGGTAATGGGCAACGGCAATGGCAATGGCAATGGCAATGGAAATTGGCCGCCTGCGCCGGTTGGTGACCGCAAGAAGAACCGAAGGAAGATCAATGGCAAGTACTACTTCTATCACTTTCAGGATAAAAGTGGAAACTTTGCGATAATCAGTCAGAGAACGCAAACAAGCCATTCGTCGCGAATCTTGCTGAAAAACCAGACACCTCGAAGAAGGAAAACTCCCAAGGCCGAGGACTCTTCAACCAAAGCCAAGGAAGCTGCCTCCAACTTCATCGCCGCAATCCAAAAGAATGTGAATGCACTTGCCGCTGACCTTGGCAAGTGACTCCTGCGGATGCCATTTTCTTGTTGTGAAAGTGTCATCCCACCAATCTTCTGCATCTTCGTCATCATGATGTTGGGCCAGGATTGGTTGGAAGTGTTGTGGAATGGACATGAAACAGGGTTGATTGTTGTGTTATGGGAAGTGACGGTCTATGTCTTGGAACATTGCCCAACGATCCACTCGAAGTCTCCTCTTGCCCAGCAGCCAGTGCCTCCAGCTCCTCCTGATCCGCCTGACAATCCTGAACCTCCTGAACCTCGTCAGCAAACAAAGAAAAGGTCAGCCAAGGAAAGAAACTCAAAAGTTGAACTTCAAACTGGGTTTCTGAACTTACCTCGAATTGTTCGCCGACGACGTCGTCGCCGCAAGCGTCTCCCTTATCATCTTCGAAGGCGACTGCTGCGACAGTCAACCCTCAAGCATCTACCTCGTGCCAAGCCTCCTCCTCCTGACTGGGCACCAAACACTCGTGAAGATCTCTTGGTCGACCTCGAAAGATTCCAGCATCGTTTTCTCCATCGTTCGAGCCTGCAGTTTGAAGCTATGTTCGGTGAAACTGGATGAGTTTGTGGACGGTTTGGACCCATTGCGACAATGGCAACAACTGAAACAACTTTACCCAAGTTGGAATCATCAAAAGAGAATCTCCGAATGTGGTTGTGAGGAATGCCACTGCTGAAGCCAAGCGCGGTTGAGAGTGTTGTTCAACACGATGCGAAAATTTGAGAATTATGACCAGT